>QEPC01010260.1:494851-534691 GCA_003113815.1 Sphenodon punctatus
GGCGGTCCCCAAGGTATGAGAGGCCCAGACCGTATAGGGCTTTATAAACCAACACCAGCACCTTGAACCTGGCTCGGTACACTATATGAGTCACAATTCACAAAAATGGGAAAGATAGCAGCCAGCAAAAAAAGGCAATCCAGGAGAAATCAACCAATAGTAATTAACTTTCAAATCATTATCACTTCTGAATGGCTTAATTGATCTGCTTCAAATTTTGTGTGCATCACCCTATCCCCTAAAATTTTCTGAATGAAAGCTCAAGCTGTTTATTCATAAAAGCATTTTAAAGTTTAAGTATTTATAATGGACTAGTGCCCTGCCTTTAATTATAGAGCACCTGCTGGTGCTTTATAATAAACAAGTGAACACAGTTAGAGCAGTGGTCCAGGTTGGCTTACATCACTGAATGACTTGTGTCTGCAGTTGCAGACATAATGGAACAACTCACTCAGTCAAAAACTCATGACACCACCAGCACAAGATGTCTTTTCACACATATTGGACTGTCTAGGTTTCCCCTTCCCAAGGGATATATTTATAGCAACATACTCATACTGTACATACTGTAGTGCCCTCATTTCCACATCAAGAGAACGTACACAGATTCCAGAGGAAAAGCAACATTTTCAAACCAAAGCTAACCGACCAAGTTCTCTTCAGAAGCATGCAGCAGAACTTGTCTCTAATAAGGTATGCAATGAATGCTCTCTCTACACTGATCTTCCAGGAAAAAACACTGTCTTTTCTTTCAGCACCAATCTTTGCCATGATATATCTGAGACAACTAGAGTAAGAGGCAGGTGAAGATAGTTGGCACTTAACAAAAAAAAAAAGCAAAGGCATATTGAAAATGTTCATCTATTGGATTTATCTCTGTCTGCCCATCTCTTTTAGGCTTCTTTCTTTAGAGCCAAGATTACCTTCTTTTACAACGTGTACCAAAGGGGCTCCAGAAAATTAGCGATATCAATTCAATGGTTTCCTTTCTCCCTTTTACTCTACCACTCAGTCATTGCTGCATGGAGGAAACAGGAGGAATCCTAGCAACTTCTGCCCGTTTGGTCAGCATTGATTGATTCACATGCATCAGGCAGTGTAGGGATCACTCTTGTGAGCTGGACTCTCCTTACTCCAGTATTGGGCTAAACAAGAACAACGATAATGTGTCGGGTGGACACTGAGAACTACATAGTTGGCTCTAAGGACATTTTTTTTTAAGTGTTCAGAATCCAAAATAAAAAGAACCAAGCACCCAACAGCTCCCTCACCTAAGGCCAGATTCTGAGAGAAGTATACAAGTTCTCTGACTTAGTTTATGGTCCACTGTGCAGTTCCAATTCCTGTTAAGTGATGAATACACTTTGTGTGCCTACTGTAGTCACGTAACTACTCCAACGTTTTCAGGGTTTGGGGGCACTATGTGTTCTGATCCAAGCGGAGTCCTTCTTAGATATTAATCCTATGGTGATCTTTTCATTTCTTTCACTGTGTTTCTTTTCCCTGGTAAATATTATCTCTGCGCACAGACTGACCTTTCTGACCCTGAATAGGATGTAAGCCAGTAAGGCTTATAACCAAGGAAGAACTTCAGACTTGTATCTGGTATAAACAGAGGATATATATTTTCTATCTACTCTTCCATTCTGGGTAGTTGTTTTATTCAATGGATCCCTCTCGTACCTCTCTAATCACAGGACATAGCTGAATTTTGGTGGCTTAGAGGGTTCACACTTTGCTTAGAAATTTCAGCACTGCTCCAGGCCCTAGAGTGTGCTTCTTGGGTCCAATGCAGTAAATACATTTAACTCTGGTAGAATAGGGTGCCAAGTCTGAGGTAATTTTTACATGAGACACTCCACCCAGTGGACACGTGGGGGAGCACCCATGTAAAAGTGGCGGTGGGTGAGCACATGCTCCCGCAACCCACCCATCTCCAGGCACAGAGCAACTGGTGAAAAGCCAAGTGACTCCATGTGTGGAGGTGGGTGGAAATGGGTGTGCACCCATCTGATGCCTCCCCCCATGCACGGCCTCCACAGCAGCATGCACACGGAAGCTCCCCCCACCCCACCGCAGCCCGTGTAAAAACGGCCTGAGTCTCCTAACACCAATGAAAGATGAGTCTTTAAAAATAATAATAATCATGTCTTAAAATATTACAATCCAACACTCACTCCATAGAAACAAGATTAGTCACAACCCAACAGGACATATGAAAGTCAAATATAAACACATCCAGGTTGAGTGAAACACTGCATACCTGCCCTAAATGTATATATCTGATACTACTAGATGTGAATACAGAAGAACCTCACATATGCAGAGACCATGAAGAATAGTTTTTTGTCATCATGAAGCATGCAAAGTATGTATGGAACAAAGAAAGAGTCTCCTATGAAAGGTTATACTGGATATAAAAAGGTTGTATCACCTGGTTACATTTTGCATGAAGTATTTTGCATTCCTTCTTGATTCTTAAATATGTGCATATATGTTGCAGAAAGTGTAAAATATAGATATCACTAAGCAGAAGGGATAATTATGGGGGAGATGTTCAAAGGCACAAAGTGCCGTTAAGTGACCCAAACGCACTGAAAATCAATAGGAGTTCTGCACCTAAATGTCCTTTGTGCCCTTGAAAAATATCCTCCTATGTAATTCCAAACCACTCAAAACACCAATTAAGGTTGCTAAGTGACAACATACACACATAATACGTATCACATATCATATTATATATATGAAACCCTTTATCCAGATATCTATGGGGACATGGTTTTTGCCTGGATTACAGAGGTGTCTAGATACGTGGAGTCCCATTTTAACAGTACCACAGTATATTGGAGAGTTGCAGAAGACCTGTCCCAATTTAAGAAAGGATCTAGATTAGAAAAATCAGGATAAGGGTTTTCTACCATATAATAAGCTATAATTTTAGAAATTATGAGCACCAATATCTCCCATTTAGTTTAATTTAATGCTCACTACCTGGTGAATTTATGAGTGGTTTTTTTTTCTATAGGTGCTACTTTTTTTCATTTCTAACATATATAACCATCTTTGAACCAGCATCAAACTGTTAATGCTGTTTACCAACGTATGGTTTTCCTGTAACACGATATAGCACTGACATGTGTGCAACCCACAAACCATATAAATTAGCCTGCTCTCTTGGAAAGCTCTGACCAACATGCACACTAAACAACGTTGCTGCAAAATGGAGCTGACGACAGGATATTGCTTCTATTGGCTAAAATTAGCTACAGAAAATAGCAACTGCTACAGAAACACTAGAACTCACTTTGTCTGCACAAAGCAGATGACACAAAAGAGTTCAAAAAGCTCCATTATATTTTCTTCATAGAATTTTCCAGAAAAAAATAGAACAGTATAGTGCTTAGTCTGCTAACCTGCACGTGAGAGAAGGCCTTTATTCAAAGCGCTGTCAGGGGGAATTAAACAAAAAGCTTTCATTATTATGAACGAGAACAATTATACCGGACACTCATCCTTTGAGAGAGACAAATGTTTTCCTATTGTACTATACAGCTGATGAACAACAACCTCTTTCAGATTTGCACTGCTGTCTCATTCCCACAATCTTGAAAGCCCCTTCTGCTTAATATTAGGGGTGCATGTCATGGGTTGGAGGTCCAAGCCCCCACTTTACCGGGTTTGAGTGACTCAGTTTCGCTCGCTCACAGCCCACTTGAATCAGTTTTCTCTCTGGCTGATTCAATCCTGCAGCAGGGATAACTCCTTTGTCACCCAAGGGCCCAATCCTTCCCGTTTACAGACTCTTTCTCTCTGGGGTCCCAAGAGCTTGAAAACTCTTGTTGCTCACTTGTGTTTCCAATGTTAGACACAGACACTTCTTCATAAAGATAAGAAGTAAGTTTATTGATTTACATAAGCAAGATAGTTGATACAGAGTGGTTACTAGAAATCAAAGGTAAATATAACACATTCCTGATCTATACTAGTTGAGTTCCTAAATAAGCATCTTACCCTAAAAGGTCCATAAGTTCTGGTTCCTCAGTCACAGGGTGATTTCAGAAGTGGCGTGGTGAATGTCCACCACAGTCAACCTCAGTCAAACGCGGGCGGTGGTGAAAGCGCCATGCGTGTCTGTTTGCTCGCATCCAGATGTTCACCACAGTCAAGCGCGGCCCGGGGTGAAGCTAAACACGCTTTGTGAGGTCGGGGCGGGAGGAGATCCAGAAGTGTGGTGAATGATCACCATGGCAGGGGTGAATGAAAATTAACTTCTGAACGGAAACCCGCAGCCGTGGTGAAAGGAATTGACCCCAGCTGTGGTGCATTCTGGGGCTCGAACCGCGGTCCACGTCTCCACTGCATGTCTGTTGTGTTCCCCCAGCCAATGTTCTCTCTGATTGCCCCCCAGGCGGTGGTCACGATCCTGTCACTTCTGTTGGGGCTGCACGTGTCACCACAGCCCGCGGTGAATCCGTTCACTATGGGATTCACTATGGTGAATTGGAACGCGTCACTTCTGAAATCACGCATAGGTGTAGAATGACTGGGCACTGGTCTCTTAGTTGGTAGAAAGCAAAATCATGCCTCTCAGTCCATGTCTTCCAGCCTTGCTAGCTGGCAGGATCCAGGATGCAGATGAGAGTGCTCAAGATGGCTCTGACCAAGCGAATGCGAAGATGGCTTGATGGCCTCCTTAAATAACAATTCTGAGTCCTTTGTTTCTCCTTCCCACCTTGGAGAAACCTGAGCTCCGTCACGTACACAGAAAGTAACCTAGAAGATCCATTTGCATCTCCCTAGGGTTCTGTCTGGCGAGGGTTCCCAATACACACTTTTTTTAACTGTCTCCACTTCCTGGAGTTTTGTCAGTGTCACAGTCCTGATTTGAGTTTTACAGTCCTTAATTGTAACATTACATACATGCTGAACCTTTTGATGTACATATTTACTAGACTTGTAGTCTACATGTAGACCAGTATCACATGTGTGTGACCCTATGTTCCTCCGTGACAGTGCAATACAGGGCTTTTTTTTTGGTTTCAGGTTTTTTTCGGTTTTCAGATCCCTGGTTTTCTGATCTGGTTTCGGTTCTCTTCCCATTGATTTAAAAAACAAACAAACCTTAATCCAGAGGTCCAAAACCCTTTAAACCAAGGGTCTGAAAAAGAATAAACCCAACCTCCCCCTTCCCCAGGCCTCAGAGGGTGGGGATCTGTGTCCCTGACACCCTCATCTCCCAGTGCCCAACTTGACTCGGCTTCCACCCCAACCCCACCAGGGTCCTATGTGTACTTACTGGTCCACGGGCCTCAGAAGGTGGAGGTGCCAGGGCCGCTCCGGAGCCAGCCCAGCTGGGAGAGGCCTGCTGGGGCGCAGGTCTTCTTCTCAGGCCGCTGAGGCCTCATTGCCGGTGCGCATGCGCAAAATGGCCCGTATGCGCCGAAAAGGCTGCCCTTTTCCAAAATGGCACTGATGCAGCTGACAGAGATTCCCCACCCCTACCCTCTGAGGTTGGGAAATGCTCCCCTTCCCATTGACTTCAGGGGGAAGTTACAGATCTGAAAACTGGGATCTGAGAAGCCCAATTTTTGGATCCCTCTGTTTTAAACTGAAACAGTCGTTTTCAGGCTGTTTCAATTCAAACCGAAACCGAAAGTCCCATCCCTGCTTAATATGCTTTCACATATCTACCTACCCAAACCTGGATTTTTTTGTTTACATGAATTCTTCAACAAAGGTCTAGCTCAAGGCAGGAGTAACAGCTCTTTAGGGGAAAAAATTAGAGCTACTGGTCCAGTCTTTCATTTACGCAAGGTGACCTCTAAAAGCATTAGCTAGCCTCCTTCCCACTTCCATTCCACTCAGTGATCATCAGCAAGATGACTAGGAATAATAAGGGCTCCTGAAGGGCTTCTATGGCATGCTACCTACTATTATTGTTAATTAAATTGTGCTAGCAATGTATCTGGTGCTGTACAATCCTCAGTTAGGACATTTTTACATGTGACGCTCCCCTGCATATCCACCCACTGGACACGTGGGGGAGCGACCATGTGAAAGTGGTGGTGGATGGGCGTGTACTCCCGCGTCCCACCCATCTTCATGCATGGAGTAACTGACAAAAGGCCGGGTTGCTCTGTGCGTCTAGATGGGTGTGCACCTGTCTAACACCTCCCCGCATGCATGGACCCCCCACCCCACCTCGCAGTCCATGTAAAAATGGCCTTAGAGAGAGTCTCTCCCTCAAGGAGTTTACAGTCTAGGAAAGACAAGGGAGGGGAGATAAGGTAGAGATGTGGGGCAGCAGTAATAAGTTAGAAGACGAGGAAGGGGGAGGAGAGGTGAATGCAATGGGCGTTAAAGGAGAAGGCGTGCGAGAGAGGAGTGGTGTGGTAGCAGGATTTGGCCTTTAGAGTGAGGTGGATGGGTGACAGGACGCTCTCAATGGAGAGGGCAGCAGCAGGAGTAGCAGTGTTGCAGGGCGGAATCCAGGGATCAGTAACGGCTAGGGCTGGAGGGAGGAAAGGTTCATGGATGAATGGGGCTTTTTTGATGGAGCAGCAATTTCAGAGACAGCAAGAGAAGGGGAGGCAGGGAATGGGTATACGTTTTGGGGAGAGGGGGCAATGATAGGAGTGGGAGATAAGATTGGGGCTATGCTATGGAGAGGAAGAGGAGGTAGTGGTGGGGGAAGAGGCTTAACAGAAGGTACCAGTAGGATTCAAGGGAGGAGTGATGATCCCAGAGGGAGCTCAGGGAGTAACAAGGGTAGGGGATACACAGAGCAGTCCAGACACTTACTGCAGGGTCAGAGGACCAGGGGATAAGAGACATGATACAGAGATGTGGTAATCGGCACAGCAGCAGAAGCGGGATATCAGAAACACAGGATAAGGCCACACTGGCCCCGAAACAGCTGAAAAACAGCAAGGACCTATAGTGGCTGGATTTAAAAAGGAAAACACCATGCTTTTAAATCAACGTTGTTGTTCAAGATGCTTGCTAGTACCTCCTACCAGCCACAGTTGCTAGCTATTGGAAAGCTGTGGAATGCCCTCCACAGTATGCTGCTACCTACCTAGAACAAATCCAAGACAAGGGATTCACAAAGAAAGTTCTGTTCAGGAACTATAGCAAAGTGGCTTATTTGAGCAAATGTTGCTGGAAATAGCAAAGCATAGGTTCCACTGTGACATGGCACAATTTTGTAAGAAAGCCAAGGGGCCTGTCCAGTTCAAAGATAGCAATAACAGGCCAGCTTCAGTTGTGGAGGCCAGATCCTTTCTACGATCTGCTGAGCCATTTCCTGAGAGTCTAGGAAGTTCTTGTAGTTCTCATGGTATGCTTGCAGTAATCAAGTGACCAAGAGCCACAAGAGAAGAAAAAATGGTACAATGGAGCAGAGTGGTGAATCTGAGCGGAGTTCACCTATAGTGAGTATACACTCTAATCCTGGGGACCACTATTGCTAAATTTGGAACTACCCAATTCTCAGCTGCTAGATTTGCAAGATGACACCCAAGTGGCCTGACTGTCAGCATCAGGTCAAGTCTCAGAGTGGTGGTAGTATTGGAACCAGGCAAGTCAGGATAGGGGCCAGGCAAATCCTCCAAGCACGACTAGCAAGGTCCAGGCCATGGACTCAAACCAGAAATCAAGCCACATCAGGTTTTCAAAGGGAAATCCAAGGGGTGGAATTCAAGAACAAGCAAGGGGTTGATGCCAGAGAGGCAATTGGATGTGGGCAACGACACGACAAGGGGCCAATCCAGAAGAAAGGTCTGAAAGCCAGGAAATCAGAAACCAGAAAGTCAGTCTGGGACAGTTGGGACAAGGGCTGGAATGTTGAAAATGGAAGGCAGGTAAAGCTGGAAGGAAGCAAGAGCTGGAATGCACAGACGGAAAAGGAGCAAGGCTGAGGGGAAGGGCTGGAACCAAGGAATCAAAGAGAGGTGGGAGCAAAAGGCTGGGACCAGGGAAGCGGGGTCAGAAGCAGGTATGCGGACAGACTCTCCAGTCCAATTTAGACAAGGCTGAGAAGCAGGCCGATGAGATCAAAGGATCAGGGAGGCAGCAAGACTGAGGAACAGACCGATTCTGGACCTAGGCCAGTGGCATACTTGGTTTATTAGGGCCCTGGGGCAAGTCCAACTGGGATTGGGGTGGGGGGAGGGAGGCAGAGGGAAGGCAAGGCATGAGAGGCACCAAGGCAGGAGAGGCTGGGATGGGCACCAAGGGAAGCTGCAGCCCCGGCGTGCAGTAAGGCACTGAAATAGGAAGAAGAGTAGGCACCAGAGCAGCCGGGGGGGGGGCGGAGGCATGTGCCACAGTAGAACAAGCTTGAGAAATATAAAAGCAGAGGGTGATCACAGCTTGCACTGATGATCGGAGCTGGACCCCGCATTCACCCACTGCTTCACCGAGAAGCCTAGTACTGGCTCCTCTGCAGTCAGCTCTCCCCCTGCAGGCAGCGCCCCCCCTTCTTGCAGGGGCTTGGAACAGCCACTGACAGGCATAGCACCAGCTCCTGCCTGCCTGACTGGGAGAGGTACATGCAGCTCTGGCAGAGACAAAGGAGGGCATATTATGTGCCCTTGGGGATGGCTCTATTGGGCCTCCCTGAAAGCCTGGGCCCTGTGGTGCCACTTGCTCCACCTGTAGCTACGCTCCTGGCCGAGGCAATGTTCTGTCTAACCTCCTCTGCCTGCTAGCCAGTTCTTATCAGAGCAGCAGCCGACCGGAGTCCAGTGGCTGGAGAACCCTGTTACCCTCACCCTGGCAGAATGCTGGTCCAGAGCCTAACAGGCAAGAATAAAGCCCCAATCAGAACACAGCGGTGGGGCTATGAAGCCAGACGCTTCTTCCAGGATTCCAAGGGCACTGGGTCTAATCCTGATAAGACTCTCTGACCCTAGATCCAGATGAAACACAGGTAGATGAGGATATTGCCCCCAATATATGAATGACATTACTTTTATGTCTCTCTAATGTTTTCTGAGGAGTTCAGTGAGTTGCACCATCAGCTAAGCTAACTATATAATACCGCTGTGAATTAATGAAGACTTGTTATCCACATTACACAGACAGGGAGACTAAGGCCATTTTTAGACGACCAGGTCGCCGTTGCTGCTGCCTCTGTTGCTGCTGTGGCGGCTGGGTGCCCCTTCCCCTTTGGCGACCCTCCTGCCCCCATCCGTGTGGTTGTGTGCAGGGGGTGTGCTTGGGGTATACTGGTGGGTGCCGGGCCTGTGGGGCGGGTGCCAGCTGTGAGGTGTGTGTTCCTCTGACTGTTTCCCTGCTGGATGCTGCTACCTGGGGTGGTATTGGCGGTGAGCAGTCGGCCAGGCACCCCCTGGCCTCGCCCGTGCGTTGGTGTGGCCCTACCTCTCCCCGCCGCTCCCCTCTGCTGTCGCCCCCTGTTAGTGGGGGCCGTCTGTGGTGGTTGTAATAGATGGGCGGCGGCACCATGGGCGCTGGGCGTCTGAGCGTGAGTAGGGGTTGCTGTGGATCCGGTTTGTGGCCCGACCGATCCCCCTTCATGCAGGGGCCGGGGTGCTCCTCGGGGGGGAGGGGGTGGCAGTGTGTGGGGTGGGCCCCTGGTGCTGTTGCTGCCCCTGTCCCTCCCAGGGCCCGTTGGTGCGTGTGTTCCCTATGGCCCTGTCCCTTCTCTCATGCAGCTACTGTAATTGTGCTGCTGGCGATCCTGCGCCTGAGCGCGATGGTCCTGCAGCTGGAGCGGGCGGCATGGGACATGCGGGCGGCAGGGCAGCTGTTCGATGGCATCCGTGAGTGTGCTGCCCGTTTGCTGGGCCCTGTGCCTGTGTCCCTCCGTGGGGGGGTTCTGTTTCTTGGTGCCCGGGGCCGGCTCTCATGGCTGTCTCCTCTCCCTCTGTCCCATATAGTGCAAGCCATGATCGCTGAGCAGACCCGGGAGCATAGGGAGTTGTTGGAGCTCCTCCTGCACATCCTGGAGTGGCTGCACTGGCTGGATTGCGTGCAGGCCGAGCGCTGGCGTCAGGTGCAGGGTCGCTGGCCCTATTGATGGGGTGTTGTCTCGGGCCTGTTGCTGCTGGCGCTGCCCCCCTTTCTGTTGCCCTGTCCCCCTCCCTGCCCTGTGGTTGCGGCCCCCTGTTGCTGATTCCCCATTCGATTAAGGTTTTTGTGTTCCTTCCCAGTGTGTCCGTGTTGTGCTGTGCTTTGACCTCTCCCCTTGTGCGGGTACCTCTGGGGGGGTGTGGGGGGTATTGCCTGTGTTGTATGGGTGCCTTCCCCACCGGGCCGTGTTCCTGTCCCTGTGTGCTTCTGTTGCCTGCAGCGTGTGTGCCACTCTGCTGTGTTTGTGGGGGTGGGTGGGGGGGGGAGGCCTGACGCCGGGCTGTCTGGGCTCCATGCCGGGGCTGTGTGGCTCCAGCTCCTTTGTAGCGGCTGTCATCCCATCTTCCTCCCGCCCTGCCTGCGCAGGTCCTGGCGGCTTGGGGGTGGGGCCACGTTGTGCAGCTTCGTTTGCCCTCAGTCGGCCATGTTGTGCCATTGCTGTGCCAGGCAGGGCTTCCCCGCCAGTCCTGGCTGTCCGTGTACTTGCACGGGTGTTTGCTGGGTGTTCCCCGGGATGGGTGTTTGGCCGCTGGGTGTTTGTGGGCCCCTCCCCTTTCCTTCCTACCACCCCCCACGGCGCTGTCCGTGTAAACGTCTCCCTGTTTGGCGCCGTCGGGTGTTCTCTGGGTGTGCTCACCCACCCGTCCACACCCATCTCCACCCATCGGCGCTGCTGCGCCATCCGTGTAAAAAAGGCCTCAATAAATGTAAGAGAAAAAAAAGACAATAGCTTTAAAAATATGAATCAAATGTCAGGCAATCAAAATCACCATCAGCTAAAGCACTGTACAAAACACAATCAAACAGTGTATGAACCCCTAGGGCTCAACGTGGAAAATGATTTCAAGTAAATATGAGATATTGCTTTCCAGAATTAGCTATTCCGAGAAGCACTCTCTGTAATTTTAAAATATGTTCTAATTATTTCTTGTCTAGGGAGAAAGTTCAGTTATTCCACATGTAAGAGAGGGAGACAAAGTAGTTCAGATGAAATCTTTTATTGGACCAACTTCTGTTGGTGAGGGAGGGCGGGTATGGAAGCTTTGCCCTGTGTGGCCTGAAAGCTCGCTTACTCACACCAAAAGAAACTGGTCCAGTAAAACATATCAACTTGGAACTACTTTCCCTCCATCTCTAATTCTTTCTTAGACAAGATAACCAATCCTGAGGATGCACAACACAAACTGGTTAGTGGAATACAAGCAAAAATAAATGGTTCTAGTGTCCATTGGGCCAAATCCCTTCTGTGAAATGTTGAGCGCTGTTAATGTTAAGTCACGTAAGAATGGAGGATGCCCAGGACTGGGTCCTACAAGATGATCAGTGTGCCACTGACCTGAAGACAATAGAGACAAAGTAGTAAAGTGATGACTCTACTACTTTGTCTCTATTGTGTATATTTGGGACTAACACAACAAACGCTACTTTCTCTACATTGACTTGAAGGGTTCTTTGTCTAATTTCAGGTACCACAAACAAGGCCCTTTTCAAATGGACGCCCTTCCCCTCGCCCACATGGGTGAGTGGGGCGTACATTTGAATTCTGTGGTGGATGCGGGGGGCATAGGTGGGCGCCCGTGCGAACGCCACGGCCAGTGGGTGGGGGTGCATGCACGCTCCCGCACGCCACTCACCACCCACGCATGGAGCAACAGGTGCCAATGCCGGATGCTCTGTGTGTGGAGATGGGTGCATGCGGGTGGGGTCCATGGGAACGCACTCCTATGCACCGCCCGCTCATTCTCCCACATACCTGCGCCCATTTCAAAAGGGCCCAAGATAATGAGATGGAAGGGAATGGAAAAACTGCAGCTGAGTTTTTCAAAATTCATGAATGTCTAGTTCCAGAGTTTCGGTATGGTCCATTTATAGGGACAGGAGATAGTTGCAAAGAACAGATCCAGAAATGAATGAGTCAAAAATCAAAGGTTTTGATTGAAAGTGCAAGCCTTTAGTCTTTTATATTTATTATTCAGTACCTGAGTCTACTGTGTGCTGAAGATCCTTCAAATCAATGGTTCTTGCAAAAGGAAAATCTGCCATTATCACTATTCCTGGCATCATCACTGTTATCAGTACCAGGAGCCCCACTGTCAATAGGTCACTGGCTGCAGTCACCAATTTAAGCATTGTAATAGCTAGACCTGTTCCAAGTAGGTGACTTTTGAGTCTTTGAATATCTATCCCACAGCTCCCGCGCTGGATAAGATTTTGGAAAGTTAAGCTCGTTCACATGAATCCATTTTAATTAACTTTTTATGGTTCATAAATAGAGAATCTTACTTGCAAATATCTTAAATAATCCTACAATAAAACTATAGAAATTACGCTGTTTTGTCTGGGGAAAGTAAACAATATTTAAAAGGAGATTTAAAATACTGTTCTCAAAGTATTTAAAGGCAGAGCCCCCTCAGGGTTGTGCATTCCCATGAGATCTCACAGGGTAAAAACAGACGTGTGGCCGGTGGGACAGCTCTCTGCCCTGATGCGGAAAATCGGCCCTGATGCAGAAAATTGCAGGTGACATGGCCTGGGCTGTGTTGAGGCACTGGACACACGTGCCTGTGACCAGGGAGCTGTCCTGCCACCCATATGGCCCGGGTAAGGCCAGGAGCACAACAAACACATAGGTGGCCAGTCCCGCCCACACCCTGCTCCAAGCACCCCACCTCCACCATGATGGACAGCCATGGCAGCCAATGAGGCACAACCATGGCGAATGACTATGATGGCCCCTCGGGCAGGTATGCCGCGCCGGAACAGACGTGCTATCCTGCTTTGGCCCGCATGGGCAGCTCTTAGTCCGGACTGTGACCTTGGAGATTGCCCAAGCTGTGACTGTCCGGGGCAATCTTGGGCCAACATTTGGCGGCACATGTTTACACGTGCCAGCAAGGCCTGGGCCAAGCGGGCCAAAGTCACGTCTGTTTTTTCCCATGGTATAGGAAGGTGAGAAGGAGGGCGAATTGACTTCTAATCAAAACTCTCTTCCCTTATTCTCATTGGCATATTTGTCTGTCCCCTTTGTTCTGTTATCCCAGTGGCTGTGGGTCCTATACCTGGATCTGTTCAATACCACTTTAGTATTGTAGGATAAAGAACAGATTGCTGAGCTGCGAGACATTTAATCACACGACTAATAAATTACGTTAGCACCTTTGCACAGCACTGCACAGATCCATTTCACACTGTGGAGTATTTTTGCACATGGTCTGCCCTAGGAGGGGAGCAGAGTGTGTCAGCTCTTCACAAATATCTCAGACCTCATGGCATCATTAAGGCTGATTGCACAACACCTTTTCTCCTCTTTACTACATCCAATGTAGTTTCTAGGAGCACATGAGTCTAAAATAAAATTTGGACCTTGTTGGAAAAACCAAACACCAGTGAGTAAACAAAGAATCCAGAGCCAGGACAGCTACAGAGACAATTTTCCTTCCTGCATCTTTCTTTGAAGTGAAACTGACCAAATCTGCATCAAAGTCAATGGAGACTGTTGGAGTGTAACTCATGCAGAATTATACTCATGAGGACCTGTCATGAATGTAGGGATTACACTTGGTAGTAAGAGCTTGCAGGATCAGATAGTATTTTATTTAGCATCCTGGCAATGTCTCCTAGAGAGTTTTCTCTTATACTAGTTATCTATAGAAAAGTGTTAGAACGGTGTAAATGCGTTCAAAATTCAACTAGTTCCCAATTACTAACTTGAAATTCAACCTGTTTGTTAAAACGTTTGCCTGTCTTCATAAGAAAATGATGGCAATCTGAACCTCCTTCCCTGCAGGTGCCAGAGGCCACTTTTACACATGACAAAAATGGGTTCTTATAAGTGCTCGAGATCTCGCTGCATAAAAGGGGAATAGTGCATTCACACATTACAAAACTCCAGTATTTATAACACCTGATATTCTCTTGAGCACTTACAAGAATCCATTTTTGTGTGTAAAAAAGAGTGTGATAAAAATATAGCACGCTTGCCACAGTTTTACTTATCGACATTTGGGTGCACCCAAAATGAAACTCGAGCAGATGGTCAGATGAAACTTCATTCATTTCCTTCGCCGAAACTGAATCAAAACTCCAACAAAATGGAAACTGAAATTGCCAGGTATTGCACCCCTCTAAAAAACATTTCTCAAACTGTATTCTTATCCAGCAGGTTTGTTGTGGCAAATAGAAGGTTCAGGATGAAATGTTCAAATTTATTTTCCCTTTCAGAATCCATTTTAAAAAAGAAAAGCTCAGCCTTTGCTACAGTTGTCAATCTGCCCACCATTTCTTTTGTAGATATATGTTCCCTGGGGTTATATTGCAATGTTCCCTCGTATCTAGTTGCATCTCTTTTTTCTATAGAACTTGTATAGTCTTCTCATTTAACAGTCATTCTTTCTTAGTGTAGCCAAATCTCATGTAACCCCCATTACCTCATATTCCCTAGACATCTGTACATATGCAGACAACTCTTCTATATTCATGGTTTGCACTCAAATAATGATGCTTGCAAAGGAGCCTAATTCTTCTTGCTTTCTGTTCTCCTTTCTTAAGGAACATACAGTCATACACACTTCCCTTGACTACTGTTTGGCAATTCTTTTTATTTAGATAGTGCTACCTAAGGTGCCCAAGAGGTATCACAAATGTCAATTAATATTTGTAAACACTTCTGTAAGGCATTGGAGTGTTGTTATAGGCAACTTACTAACAATATCTTAGGGCCTTTTCACACGGGTACCCCCCCCCACACACGTGTGCCCACGGGAAGGGTGTGTGTGCGTGTGCGCTCCTGCGTTCCACCCATGGAGCAACGGGCTCCAGTTCCGGTTGCTCCGTGCATGGAGATGGGTGGAGGTGGGTGGAGATGGGTGTGCGCCCTTGGGAACAGGCGCATGCCCACCGCCACCCACCGCGGCCCGTTTGAAAACGGCCTTAGACTGGTATTCAAAGGGGGAAAAAATTTTTAATTCCTGCTTGGACTTTATACTTTATCCCGTGTCTATTTCTATGTTCTGTACAGCGCCAGGCACATGGCTGATGCTATATAAATGTTTATAATAATAATAATAATAATAATTAATAAATTAATAATGATTCAGATACCTGAATTAACACTTCATAGGGTCAAAATACTGATAAACAAAATGGAAAATTGAGACAACGTTAAGTGTCTTGCCCAAGGGTATACACACGGGGTGTCTCCACACACATGGCGGGGGCCTGATCCCCATGTGACCCCCATGGCAGGCAAGCACAGCCACCCCACTGCAGGGCCAGCCCAGGGAGCTGGGTAGATGAGCGCCTCCCACCTCCCCGTGGGGCAGCCGAGCCGCTGCCAGAGCTCCTGCCATGGCTGGGGCAGGCCAAAAACACACAAGCGGGTGCCCAGCCCTCCCCCGGCCTAACAAATCCCAGCCCCAGCCATGACATGGCAGAGCACAGGACTCAAAGCCCCGCCACGGAGCTCACCGCAGGGTGGAGCAGAAGAGGCCCCGACACACAGGCAGGCACTCCTAGGGCAGCCTCCCCCCGCTATGACTTCTCCTAAGGATGCAGCACGGAGCAGCCACAGGGCAGGGGGAACATCTGGCAGCAGCCGGTCACACGACGCACTGCATTGCATGGCAGGCTGCCCAGACTGGGTTAAGGCTACTCAAGGCCTCGCGTCCCGTATAGCTGTCCCCAATGAGTCAGTAGCAGTCGTGAATAGCATTTGAAAGTTCCTCTTTCCAGCCCATTGCTCTAGTGCAAGGGTGGGAAACCTTCTTCCTCCCTCTTGGACTGTGTCCATGGTCCGTACTGTTGTCCTTTGCTGGAGCGCGTGTATGAGGTTGGGGTGTTGCACCCGCATTAAGTCCATCGTCTGGATCGCCTTGAATCCCAGCAAGGGTTGCTGGTCTTGCCCCTCTCTACCACTATGAACTGCAACTTGTAGCTTTTCCCATTCTTCGGGTTCCAAAGTGTGAGGGAGCACTTTCCAACAGATCGCAGGAGCTGCTGCATTTCCTGATCTCCATGTTCGAGCTAAGCGTCTCTCGTGGGATTACGTTGCAGAAGGCCCCACTATCTAGCTGAAATCGTATCAGCTTGTCTCCTAGGTGCATTGCAGCAAAGATGGCTGCTGGCTTCGCGTCTTCCGGTGCTCTCACGCGATGCTGGTGAGGGACGAGTGTGATTGTCATTACTTCTGCCGTCCAACATGGCTGCCCCTTTCTCTTCCTGCAGGAACTGCACGGGTTCCCCCCCCCCGGCATCACTCTACAAACACTCCTAAAATGGTTCTGTTTGTTGCATGCGCTGCAGCACTGTCTGAATGCGGGACATTTTCCTTTTAGTGTCTCATGTTATTTCCTGCAAAAGGGTCACCGCCCTCCGCGTTGGGTCTGCCATGGGTGTCTTTTGGCTTCCTTTTCAGGCCACCTCTGTCTCACCCCATGCACCAATGCTGGTGCTTGCGCTCCCAGGACTTTCATCCTTACTTTGGCAACTTCTGCAGCACGAGCCATGTCCAGACATTTGTTTAGTGTCAGGTCACTCTCGCAGAGTAATTGCTTGCAGAGCTGTCTGTCCCGGGCCCTACACATGATCCTGTCTTTGATTAAGGAGTCTTCTAGCTCTCCAAACCTGCACATATTGGCTAGGGCCCTCAGCTCCGTCACGTAAGCCTCCAAGCCTTCTCCCTCCCACTGGTCCCTGGTGAAGAACTTTTAGTGCTCCACACTGCATTTGGGCGCACAGAGAATCTAGTGAGTTTAGGACCACCAACCAAGGGGAAGCTGGGGTCAGCTTCTGACTAGTGCAGACATTCCTGCCTTGGGGCCTGATAAGGTAAAACAGCAGCTTCAGTTTCATGGATTCGTCTGCCTCCATCATGGCCAGATCCGTGTACAGCTCAGATTCCTGCTTCCACTGCGCCCATGCCTGCCCCAGGTTTTGATCTGCAAAATCCAGGGATCTGGGCGGCTTCAGGGAATGTGGCATGTTGACTCTGTTTCTCAAGCTCCTTCAGGAAATGACCAGCTAACTGCTACCACCACGTGTCATGAGCCAAGAATGACACTGGCAGGCACAGTCTGCTATCTTGGGGAGTGGGGGCACTGCCCCCTCCCCTCCCAGTTCTCCACCCCGGGTTGGGTTATTAACCTTTAGTTCCATGGAATCCATTCCTTTAATCCTTTGCTTTGTGGTGGCGGGCCAGCGGTGCAGCAGTGTGCTCAGCAGCTCTGCCATGCTTCTGGGTCCACTGAGAGGGGTCTGCGCATGTATGCAGCATGCTGGCGTTAGAAAGACCGGGGGTGCGGTAATGCAAGCAAGCAAGCTGGGTTGGGCTGGCCATGCAGCGAGTGAAGACTCCCTTAGGGGGCGGGGTGGCTGGCTGGATCCAACAGGAGGAGCCAGCCACCCCAAACCCTAAGGAAGCCTTCAGTGGACAAAAGTTCTCAGGTTCTCCCAATATTGCAGTATGGGCAGCTAGAAGTACTGTTCATGCTGCAACATTGGGAAACAGCATTGTTTGATTTTTGCCACTGGGGGCACTGTCCTATTGCGGCAAAAGGGAGCCATTAAAATCATTGCCTGGGCAGCACAAGTAAATGCCCAGGCCAGCTCCAGTCTGCATGATGTGTGTGGAGGGTCATGAATGGGAGGGAGCAGCAATCACAAGGCAGGACCTCTGCATTGTCAGTCTCTCTCAGCAATCAGCTCGAGGTAGGCTCGTGTGCTGCTGCTGCTAGAGCCCTACTGTATCTTTAAGTCTGAGGGGCCTTTTGGCTGAATGGGGGCTTAGGGTGGGAGAGAGGATTTGGGGGCTCTGTGGGGGAGAGAGGCATGGGGACAAAGGAGGGGATTTGGGGGCTCTGTCAGGAGAGAGAGGCATGGGGATAAGGAAGGGGCTTTGAGGGCTCTGTGGAGAGAAAGGCATGGGGACAAGGGAGGGGATTTGGGGGCTCTGTGGGGGAGAGAGGCATGGGGACAAGGGAGGGGGATTTATGGGATCTGGGGGGGGGAGAGAGGCATGGGGATAAGGGAGGGACGGGATTTGGGGGCTCTGTGGAGGACAGAGGCAACGGGCTAAGGAAGGAGATTTGGGGGCTCTGTGGAGAGAAAGGCATGGGGACAAGGGAGGGGATTTGCGGGCTCTATGGGGGAGAGGCATGGGGATAAGGGAGGGAGGGGATTTGGGAGCTCTGTGGGGGAGAAAGAGGCATGCAGATAAGGAAGGGGATTTGGGGGCTCTGTGGAGAGAAAGGCATGGGGACAAGGGAGGGGATTTGCGGGCTCTATGAGGAAGAGGCATGGGGATAAGGGAGGGAGGGGATTTGGGGGTTCTGCGGGGGAGAGAGGCATGGGGACGGGAGGGATTTGGGGGCTCTGTGGGCAAGAGAGGCATGGGGATAAGGGAGGGAGGGCGAGAGGCATGGGCACAGGAGGGATTTGGGGGCTCTTTGTGGGAGAGGCATGGGGACAGGGAGGAAGGGGTTTGGAGGCTCTGTGGGGACTGGATTGAAGAATGGGGATGGATGGAGGTCCTCTGAATTCAAGGTGACGCAAGTGCTTGCATCTTTTGCTGGCCTGATTCCCATGTTCGTGCTATATATACATAAGAACAGCTATATTGGATGTACATGCACTGGTAGCAAACTATCGGGCAAGTTATATGCTTGTTTGAGGAGGAAAACTGAACATGGTGGAAGGAGACATTGCAATTAGCTTAAAGTGCAAACACCAGAGGGTTTGGATTTGCCAAGTATTTTTATTATAAAAGTTAGTCCTGTTTTTTAACTTATGGTAAAGCTTGTCTCTCGGCGTATCTTACAGGCCAGGTATCACTTCCCATTGGCTGCTGGGTTTTGTATTTTACATGTAAATTTGTAAAACTTTGAAATTCTTCTAATCTTTCTGGTTAGTTTCTTGGATTTATGTCATTTTGTTGTAGTGTAGCTGGAAACAGGGGTTAATATTACCAACTGGATAGCAACAAAAGCTGCTAAGCTCCCCCATTGCTGTTTTACAGTATGAATTATTTCTCTCTCAAACTATTTGGCCCAGTTCTGTCTCTTTTATCATAGACTGCAGGTTACTGCAAGCACGAAGGCCCCATGTTGGCTAATGACTATTCTACCCTGCCTTGCCTGGCTGGCTGTAGCAGCTGGCTTTCACCCTGCAGCAGAACGGTGCAGCATCCAGCATGGTTAGGTTCTTGGGGGGAAACCCAATGCTGCATTTACGGTGTGCATTTTAGAACTTCACATTATTTTGCTGGGTTTTTTGCACTTTCCATGTGTTCGGCTGTGGTCTTCTTGGTTTGCTTTGCTTGCTCTGTGTTTGCGTACCTGAGGGGAGGGCGGAGCAGTACCACTACCTGCAAAGTCAATTTTGTGGGCGCAGCTAGAACCGGCCATGGCTGTGCTGCCTCCTCTTCTTTAAATTGCTCCTCTTGCCGTTTTCCACACAAATTGTCTTCTTTCTGTTTTAAAGGACTTGGGCGGGGGGGGGATTGGTGGAAGGGTTTCTCACTCCTTTTTTTCTTGAATTTTTGCTGCATTTTAAAATAGTCCCAGACCCTTTGCAGTTTGGGTGTAGGCTTTTTGGCAAGAAGGTCACTGACCACATCATGTTGGCTAATGGCTATTCTACCCTGGCTGGCTGTAGCACTGCTTTAGCAGCTTCTGGCTTTTATACTGCAGCACTGTGCAGCATCCATGGGTAGGGTCTTGTAAGACAGGTCCCTGGCCTAGTGGACTTACAATCTAAGGACAAGGGTGAGGGGAACACAGGGAGAAACAGACACATGCACATTCCCATTTTTTAGAAATTTTTTTTTTGTACAGATGGGGAACCAAGGCTGTAAATGTCCATTATTAACTTAAAAATTCACTTTGGCCCTGCCTACCATTGCCTTGGCCCCGCCTATCGTTGCCTTGGATCCACCCACGTCTGGCCCCACCCTCTGCCCCACCAGCCTTAGAACCCACCAGCTGCCACTGGACACCAGTCAGCTAAAAGATAAGGATTGCTTTATTAGGCTTACATCTGACTGGAGGGCATGCAAGAGGCTGCTATCTGGCTTCCAGTCCCTCCTTCCTCTGGCATCTTGGTGTGCAAACCCCAGGCCTGTCTCTTCCGGTTGCTTCGCATAGGAGGCCCCTCCCACTTAACTCCTTCCGTTACAGGACCTAGGGGCAGAATTCAAATCCAAATTGCATGTTTTGTGCTTCTTCATTAATTAAGGACAACAGCATCACTGGGCCCAATGGCTCTAACTATGCCATTCAAGGCGGAGCCAACATCAAACCGGCCTACAGTCCCCTTTGCTGTCTACATTGGCCACTCATGGGTCATTCTTAGTCAGTCCCTTTGTAAGCAAATCAGTGGACATAAGCTTGACATCAACACCAACATCACACAAAAATCTGGGGCTGAACATTTTAATTTGCCTCCTTACTTCATTAATGACCTTCAGTGACTTAGGCAAAAGACAGCATCCGATGAAGCAGATTGTTGCCTGTGAAAGCGTAGGTCTCTTTTCACCAGTTAGTCTCTAAGGTGCCACCCTGCTTCCTCTTCTGTCTGACTTCAGACAAGGCTCACCATCTCCTCAAATATGGAAGTATTTAGATCCATCCCTATAACATTCTTCCAAACCGGCTTACAAGCAAACAGCCTTAATCAAAGTGCTTCCATGGAAGTGAATGAGGCTTGTTCAAATGGAGGCTTTCTGGATCCGAGCCCAATTTGGCAATGTTTGCAGTCTAAACAAACCAGTCCACAACAGCAAAAATGTATCAGAGAGACGTTTATCAGCCAGGGAGTGTCTAATAAGATCAGGGACCCATGTTCACTTTGTTCCCCCCATTGCCACCAATGAGGAAAACAAAGGGTGTTTTTTAAATGAGCAAGGCTTGAAGAGGGGTCTCCACTGAGTAGTACAGCTGTGGAGTGCCCATGCATGTGGAGTGAGTGGGGAGTGAGCCTAATGGACAGATCCCTGGGTGTCCATGGCACCCACTCAGAAAGACTCCACGCACTCCCTCCACCACAGATTGGCTATGCAAACAAGGGAGCCATGTCCTTTCCCCTCCATCCGACAGCGCCCCTGCCCAACTGCCCACCCTCTGCCATGACACACAGCCCTGGATACCATGGAAATATGAAGCCAGTCACCCCTTCCTGCCCAGAAGACAGTGCAGCCACTGCAGCTGCTGGTAGTCCTGGGCTACACGGTGCACATTACTAGGTGGGACATGCAGGAAGCTGGCATCCGAGCTGCCATCCTCCATGGCATTGATTTTTGTACTTTCAGAACTGACACCAAATCAACAGGAATATTGCATTGGCAACAATGGCATTTAAAACAAAAAAGCATAATTTTTCAGTAATGGCTGAAAAGCCATAGCTCTTTTATTGTAACCTGGTACGGCTGTATCCCATAAAAATGGGTTTAATTTTAATTTGGGTCTGAAGGTTTGGACATTCCTCTTTACATCTGGAAATCCAGAACACAACAGCATCATTCTAGAACATAAAAATATCTAGTCCCACTGCCCATGCTGAAATAAATACTAACCATAAACAAGCAATCTAACCCAGGAGTGGGGAACCTCTGACCCATGGCTGTTTTTTATATGGCCCCTTTCCAATTATTGGATCAATCTGGCCCATGAATCCAGCCCTCTTACCTTCAAGCACTGAAAGAGTGAGCTTGGGGAGAAGGGAGCGAAGATGAGGGCAGGCACTTCATTTATTTACTTATTTAAATTTGTATTTTGCCCTTTTCCAAGAGCTCAGGGTGGGTAGCAGCATACACAACAAAGATAAATAAATAAATATGACAGTGTATGGATCCATGGCAAAGATTCATGATCTAGACCCTCCCCTTCCTCCCAGACTTCTACCCAACTGTGGAGTTTGTACTAATTTCCAAAGTGGCCTGTGTGAGGGGGAAAGTAAGTTCCCCATTCGTGGGCTAATTACAGGTGGGCAGGGCCCTGAACCAGAATCAGACTTCATACTCCAGGTGCCAAGGGCTAGGGGTGGTCTTGCGAATGACACTGCGGTTCAGATCCCACAATTTCCAGATTTAAATATGGATCCATAATACGGATTTAATTAAATCAATTAAGACCTTTTAAAATCCATTAAATACATTTTTTTTTTAATTAAAAAACACTGTGCATGCAAAAAATAGCTGTCAGACGATTCTTCACATGCATGCCCTCTTATGAAATGGTGGTGGCGATGTTGCCGCCATTTTGGAAAAGGGCAGCTGGTCTGCGCATGCACAGTGGCCATTTTTACATGCGCAGATTGGCTGCCCCTTTTCCAAAATAGCAGCAACGCTGCCACTGCCATTTTAGAAGAGGCAGGGGCAGAATGGTCAGAATGGTCCAGGGGCCATTTTATGCTTGCACAGTGATTTCTTTTTTAATGGATTTTAAACTGAACCGCAACTGTTGTTTTTTTTGGCACAGTTTCTTATGAGCACTTACGGATCAATCCAAATCCATAAGATGTCCCTACCAAGGACAGCTTCATAACAAGCTTGGATACTAGGCTAATGTGAGTAATAGCATAAAACCATGCTGCATTTTCTGGAATGAGATCTGTAGTGCACTTGAAAATATCGGAACATATTTAATTTGGAGGCTTGAAATCCAATCTTGAATCCAAAACGTACAATGTCAGGGGACTTAATTTCCATTGGATAAATTCAGTGGTGATGCAAGAGAGGGCAACTCCATTTCTGCAAAAAAGCAGGGCCCACTTAGTGCCAGCGGCAAATTTGATCCACTGAGGTTTAAGTCTCTTATATTTTGAATCCAGAAATTGGAATCATAAATATAAACTATAAGAAGGAAAGTAAAACTTAAGACATTTTTAAACGGGCAGGGGAGCTGGGTCCGTGTGCGCTCCGTGGGGCACGCATGTACTTCCGGTGGGCGGGGGAGGATTTAAACGGCAGCGCACCCATCCAGCCACCCATGGGACCCACACAGTGCAACCCAGCAATTTCTGGGTGGCATGTGGGTGGAGGTAGGTGGGGGTGCATGGGTCGCAGGAGAGCGCACCCACCCACCGCCACTTTTACACAGGTGCTACCACACGTGTCTACAGGGTGGACCTGCCTGGTAGCGTCTTGTGTAAAAACGGCCTTATCAATAATTTTGAACAATCTAAAATGTTAGAACTACTAGAAATGTAACCAATTTAGATTCTAACCAATCTAAAATGTGGTTAGACGCATTGGTAAGTATATTAACATGTGGTTTTCCCTTTGACGCAATGTCTTTTAACTGCCTCTCCTTATAGTTACTAGAAGCACTGACTCAGGCAATCAAGGTTCAGAAACAGGATAATGTCTCTGAGTTCAGACCAGGAAAAGAGTATGGCAAAAGGGAATTGCTTAGATAACGCAGACGAGAGCACTCAGCTGTGTTCTGCAGACGCTCTGCTGACTGATTTGGGGAGTAGCACAGGAACTGTGCACCTGCCTCACTGATCATTCAATTGGAAGCAAGTGATGCCAGAGGAAAGTCAATAAAGAAAGAAGATTTAAGCAGAAGAGTTGAAAATGATTATCTATTTCATTTATTTATTTCATTCCATTTGTTAGCCGCCCCCTCATGCCCACGGCATCTCAGGGCAGCGTACAATATTATAAAACCCAATATAACAATAAAAACCAACAATAAATCAACCCCCAGCAATTTTAAAACATCACTAAAAACCAACCCCCCTCCCCTCCGAAGGCCTGGGCGAACAGCCAAGTCTTACAGACACGTCGAAAGGCCAACAGGCCCAGGGCCAGGCGAGCCTCCTCCAGGAGGGAATTCCATAACCGTGGCCCAGCCACCGAGAACGCCCTCTCCATTGCGGCCCCCTGTCTTACACGGGGCACCTCCAGAAAGGAGCCCCCGGTGGACCGAAGGGATCGTTCTGTTATATAAGTAAGTTAACAGGAGTAACTAACGTGGCTTCCCAGGGTATTAGAAATAGGGCTGAGATGAGAGCAGTGAAACACCAACCTTTGGAAATGTTTTATTTTATTTTTATTTCTATTTTATATTTTTACCTCACCCTTCTCCATAGACTCCGGGTGGCTTACAACATTAAAAACATAAAATGCAATAAATTACATTCCCAACATCATCCCAATCACCCACTCCCCATATCCTTTATCCCCACCTGCCACCCATCAATCCTCTTCCCCAAACCCCTCTACCCAATCGCTCCCAACCCTCTACCTGCCTGCCAAACACCTGGCCAAACAAAAAGGGCTTATACCTCCTCCGGAAGACCAACAGGCTCAGGCTTAGACAGACCTCCAAGAGGAGGGAGTTCCATCATTGTGGG
Organism: Sphenodon punctatus; assembly: GCA_003113815.1. Classification (NCBI taxonomy): domain Eukaryota; kingdom Metazoa; phylum Chordata; class Lepidosauria; order Sphenodontia; family Sphenodontidae; genus Sphenodon; species Sphenodon punctatus. The sequence continues at coordinate 519,296 of QEPC01010260.1, forward strand.
GCAGGAACTGAGAACACCCCCTGCATGCCCTCATTGTATCAACTTCACGGGCCGACCTCAGAGGTCGCAACCGGAAATAGAGAGGGCAATTTCTAGCACTTCCCTGCTACATAGCCAGCATGTTTGCATCTCCATAGCCCCCGGGGATGCATGTGGGGCACACACAAGGCTTGGGACCAGCCCCGTAGCAGCCTTGTTCCAACTTGTGAAAATAACAAAAATGGCAAAACCAGCGGGAAAGCTGATAAATTCCCGCATCTCATGACTGAGGCGAATGCCCTGCTTCCGACAGAAACAGTACTTATCGGGATTTCTTATTTCAGGCTTAATTACAAGCAAGCAAGGCAAGTTGATATCCCAGCTGCAACTTGATGACCAAAACATTGAAAGATACACTTATTCTTACCTTCTGAAACTATGATAATCTTCAACTAAAAGCCAGATATATAAATAATAAACAATACACTATGCACTTCTATAGCAATAATATATATAGGGGGGATGGGAACTCAGGCATACCTCAATGAATGTGAAGTGAGGCTGCTACTATTTAATATAACATTAAGCAATAAGAATAAAAAAGATTAGATTGGTGTGTCAGATAGGATCATTGCTGAGTCACAGAAATTATTAATTTCTTGCTCGAATAAAAAAGGCACTATAGCGAATCATGCAAGATCAATTGGGACTGTAATGAGTTCGAACTAATTTGAACCCAGATCTCTAAATCAAAATAGTTCTGAGATGTTCAGGTAAAAGGGGGAAGTCAACTAGTGAATTTAAACACAAAAATGCCTCACTAAAATTCTGGGTGTTTGGATCCAGTAACTGGATCCAAACAAGTAACTGTTTTCAAATTTCCTCCGCTGTGGAGGAATCAAGCTGAATTGCCAACGTAATCCACAATCAGTGTCCAATCCACGACTTTCACCCCTTATCCTTTGGAATATGAACAGATTACTCCCTTGATAACAAAAATCTTATAGTTTAAGACTTAAGTTATGTGTGTCTTTATAACTTCCCCAGAGAATGTTGCATCAGCACCAAGAGGAAGCACAGGCTGCACTATCCTGAGACTTTCAAAATTAAATTGACTAAGACTAGACAATATACTATAGGAAGCAGTCCTACAGTGTATTTGACAGAAGGGATACCTAAAACTGCCAGGCCAAGCTGCATGGGAGATTAGAGAAAGTAAAGTTGCCAGTTATAGGCAATAGAGACAAAGTAGTACAGTGATATCTTTTATTGGACCAACTACAGTTGGTGGAGGCCTGCAAGCTTTTGGACCTTGCTGTCCTTTGTCAGCAAGTCAGGAATTAGGGACTTTAGGCATAGATTAGTCTAAGACTCCTTGAGGCACTTCCATCATAGATGTCTCAGACAGACGTTATTGTTTATTATAGTCTGAGAGATGCCAGGCATGGACTAGAGATGTTGCATGGGTCACAAAGGGAAGAAATGTTTCCTTTAGGCCACAATGTACATAAGGGTTTCACAGCTACAACTGTGGCCTTCAAGCTTCATTAGGCCCTGTGATTACTTCACTCTCTCTAATCAGTAGATCAATGCCATGGATTAACTGACCCTATGATGATATAGTTTCATTGGCCCTGTCTACCAACCTCATGCATAATGTGTCACAAAGATTCCACTATCACATGCCATCGAACCGGTACAGATTTCCAACTCCAACATTTTGGTAAAAAGCAACATGAAATCTACAGTGGGTGTTAACAAACATGACAGCCGCCTGCTTAGGCCCACAGGCCACCGTGACATTTGTTGGAGCCCCGCCAGACGTTCACCCAGGAATGCTCCTGGGCCCACGCCCAGGAGACCTTTGGGATCACAGTCCAGGCTACCGGCTGCCCTATCCTGCGGGCCACAGCGGGCTATAACATGCATTATGGCCTGCAGTGGCCTGGATTCATTGGCCAGTTTGGCTGCCATGGCTGCCTGTCATGCCAGGGAGCGGGATGTAGTGTGCGGTGCAAGGCAGGAGCTGACTGGCCACCTGCATGTTCATGCGGCTCCCCAGACTCCCTGGCGGCCCAGCCACCAGCACATTTGTTGGCTGTCTAGACCAGATCCTGACCGTGTTGCCAGCGAGTTCCCAGTCCGAATCGCATTGTGACAGCAGCACTTCGCCGTCACTTCTTTTAACACCCAGAGTCACCAAATCAAGACTGAGGCTAGTTCTACACGTTACATTAGCCCCCATGTGCTCGTGTAGCTAAATGCACAAAAACAGGTTTGGCTACGTGCCAAACTGAGGGTGGCAGAGCCGGAAAAAGCTGGAGCAACTGTGCTGTTTTGGTCCCATATTAATACATGGGGACTGTACCTTTGCAGAACTCTCTGTCTGCTGCGGCTGCCATGGACCTCTTGGTCCACACGCAGTAGCTCCAGACAACAGGGACACCTGCCAGCCATACTGGGTTTTGCACCTAGCCAGCCCCATGTTAGCAAACCCCTTCAAGCATCATCTCTACCCACAGACCACAGCATAATCAATGGTCAAAATATGTTGTGTGACAGATCCCTCACATCCCGTTTCATCCAGGGCTTTCTTGGGAGCCTTCCAATTCAAGAACTGGCCATTCTGATTTGTTCCTGAGATCTCAGACCATGGTTTCCTTACAGTTCTTCTATGCAAAAACCTACAGTAACAGGGCCACATCTACTAATAAAAATGCAGACCAAAGGAATAGAACGTTTGCACAATAACAAGGGTTAACGTAACATACTAGAGAAGTATGCAAGGCCTATTCCTTTACTGGCTCATTCATACAGCTGATAATACCCTACCATTACCGGCAGCTAATAAAGTTGCTTAATGAACTCAGCCAACTTATAGATGTCACGGTCAGAAGGAACAACTGGGATCATCTAGTCTGACCTCTTCTCTAACACAGGCTATTGATCCTACTCCAGTGAATGTTGTATTGAGCCCATTAACATCTGATGTAATGGTAGGGTTGTGTGCTTTGGAGGTGGAAGACATTACATCAGTAATACCAATTATTGTTTTGCGCATAACACAATACAATTTATCTGATTTCAAGAGAACTTTGGCAATCTCTCTGTATAATCTATTAGAAATCTATTCCACTTCTCTGAAGATCTTAATTTGGTATACTAAGTATCATCGACGATTATTCTATTGTATTTCCTAATTATACTCTGCCCTAACCCCCTAAGGCTCAGGGGGTCTTACAATAATGAAAAACAATACATAGGGAAACGATAACAAAAATTCCTCCCCTCCCCATTCCAAATCATCCTATCCAATCCACTTCCCTCTCTCTCACGGCTTGTGGAGGGCTTGGAGGGTGGAAGCGGTGGGGATTGGAGGAGCTGCCTGTCTGTCTAGCTGTGACTGCCTGCCACTCCCTGGAGTTCCCTTCCTCCCACTCAGGTATATAACCAGGGCCAGGTGCCCTTTGGGCGACACCGAAGGGTGTTGCCCGTTCGTGGGGACCCGTTGGCGTTGGCGCCCCTCCCTTGGTTGTCAGATCTTCACCACTGGTCACCAGGGTGGAGCCGTGGGAGTGCTGCTTGTGGAGAACAGCGCCGTTGACAGAGGGATTTGGAGAGATGTTGCCCTATGATCACCTCTGAAATTCAGGTCACGTAAAGCCTTCTCGTCGACCCAGGGTGCTGCTGCCTTGCCTAAGGGGATGTTCGTCTCTCCCCCCTCTCCCCTCAGCGTGTTAATCAGTGAGCCCCTACGAGCCATCTGGCTGGGCCAGAGCAGCTGTGACATGCCGTTGCACGCTGTGCTGGGATTGGCGAGGACAGTGCGGGGCTCCAATGCGGAACGTTCAAAGGCAAGCCGCAGTCTGCCTAAGGCAGCCTTGTGTGCCGGGCTGGGGTCAGTTTGGCCCCTGTAGTTGCCTTTATTTTCATCGACCCACCTGAGGTTTCGACAGGATTTTTGTGCCTTGACTTTGGGAATGGCCACTGTGTGTACCTTTTCGGGGGTTGAGTGACTCTCCTGTGGACTTTGTGTGAGGGCGCTTGTCCTCTTTAGGGGCAGTCTCCGGGGAATTTTGTTATCCCGTTTGCCTTTAGATTTGTAAGGGGGCATGGTCTGACCTGGGGCCTCCCCTTAGGGGGTGATCACGGGCATAGACTCCGTGTGTTATGTTCTGTACTTTTTTCTTTAACCATGCCTAAGCTGAAACGGGCAAGACCTGATGCTGCCGCTCTCTCTCCTCCTACGTTATACAGTTCTAAGCAGCGGAAAATTGAGTTTCTTGGTCCTAGCAGCACACAACTCCCCAGTTTCGGAGGCTTTAATTTAGAATGTCCCGGTCACAAATAGCTATGCTCCCCTGCTCGACCCGCAACAGATTGCTGATTCTAATCCAGTCCAACTTTTGTGCCCTATAGGTGATAATCTTCAGCAGATTCCTGTACCTTTTTCTTCTCTGGTCAGGATTAGCCACCGCCCAGAAAATTCAAAGTTTTATTCCTATTTGGCGGACCATGTCTCATTAACTGCTAATACTGTGCAATATATATTCCACCAGTTTAATACCTTTAGTTCTGAGATTAGGACATTGTCCTCCTTGGTTCATTCTTCCCAAGTTCGGGATAAACACAAGGAGATTTTTGAGGGCTGTCATATGCCTTCGGCAGGCCGGACCTGTGCAAGTCAGACCTCTCTCTCCCTGGCTAAATCCCAGCCCGGTGTTTCTAATAATCCCTTGCCAATGGAAATAGAGCTTTGTAACACCTCGAACCTAGCGCCTCTGCCTTTGAATGTCATCTTCACAATACTCCCATTACCCTCAGGCCGACTTCCCTTTTGGAATACGGAGTTAGATATTGCTGAACATTTGAGAATCTTATTGCGGGAAAAGGTGACAAGTCATGACATTATAAGCCTTGCGCATTTGTGTACTGGCGGGGATCGCTGGATAATTAATGTTTTATTTAATTCCCACTTTGTGGTGAACTGTATTTTCCAACAGGCTAAAAGCCTCAGGGAGAGGAATATTTTTGTCTCTAACACATTTAGTGGGAAGCCAGGAGTCCTCCCTTCTATTTCCCCACTGGCCTCTTGGGTTCTTAAACCCCTTCAATGTGCTAGAATAAGTCCCGACATGCTACTTTAGCTCACACCTCCTGCCCAGGCCAGGGTAGGGGAAACTCACTAAGTACAGTGCCCCTAACTGGCTCTGGAAACTTGATAGATTTAGTAAATGTTTCAGATATGGTGGTTGACCCTCAAGAGGGCAGACTTTCTTTTCTCCCTCCCCTTGAAAGAAAAGGAGAGGTAACCGCTCAGGCACAAGGCTCCACTGAACTTAGTGCACAGAAAACCATTATTGAGCAGATGAATAGGCTTCATTCACAACCAGAGAAGGCCAATAGTAGTCGGGCCTGTAATAGCCCTGGAGTGTGTTTGGCATCTGACTCCTTAGTGGGTCAGCCGCCAGCCCCCTAAGTTCTTCTATCTTGATTTGTACTTCCACGCAAGCGACTATTCAACCTCCTATAAGGTGCTCAGCTACTCTGGCCCCTTTTTTTGTAGATAAAACAAGGAGTTCCCTTACGTCAAAGAGTAATTTTCCTCAGGAGCAGGGTTTGACTGGTGCGTGTGGGAGTCAGGCGGGGTTTGTAACCTTAAATTAATTGCATGAGGAAAACCTTGTAAGGCCGGTCCAGCAGAGGGATGGCCAGTTCTCTAGCCATGGCTCCCTGGCTCCCCCTGCCCGGCCCATTGATGTAATTGCCCCCTCATCGGCAACAGGGGATGACAAAATTGTCTGCTCTCTTGTGAGAAATCTCCCACTTAGTCCTGCTTGGTTTGTCCCTGGCACAGGCCAACCAGTCTCACAGCCTATTTCTTCTGATAGCCGATATGGGCAGGTTGAGGTCCCCTCTGTACCCGTTTTAAGTATACGTACTCTGCCTAAAGATCATAGCCGGCTAATTCCCCTTGCCTCTCCGTTTGAGGAGAGAGCTTCTCCCCACGATATCAATGCCACTGGTGTTTTAGGTGCAGTGGGGAGGAGCTGACTGGATAGTAATGGGCCTGAAGGTTTAAGAATTATTAGCTGGAATATTGCTGGATGGAGACAACGAATTCTGGACCCAGATTTCAAATCCCTGCTTGGCAACTATGATATTCTTCTTTTACAAGAGACATGGGCCGATGGGGCTCTTCTCTGTCAGGGATACGAGGTGTATAAACTCAATGCAACTGCCTCCAGTACTAGAGGCAGACTGAGTGGGGGCCTAGCCCTCTTAATTCGCCAGGGGTTGCAGGTCGGGGTTACCTTGGTTGAGTCCTTTAAGTCATACTTTGCCATTTGACATTGCTTCTTACAGCAAGGTGTTGAGTTGTTGATTGCTAATATTTACAACCCCCCTTTTGCGTCCTTATATTACTAGGACAATATTTGGTCCTTTGTCACTAGGGTGATTCAGGGTGCTTTCTTGAAATTCCCGGATGCAAAACTGATCTTGGGGGGTGATATGAACCTTCGTACAGGAAACCCTGCTGCATCTGAGGTGGCCCTGGACTCTGAGGATGCAATATTCCCCCCATACGATAACATTCGTTCTTCTAGGGATTTGGTTAAAAGCCCCAGGGCCTACAGGCTGAACCAACTTCAGAATGCCCTAGACTTAATTATCCTAAATGGCCTAATCCCAGAAGATTTAGAAGGGCAGTTTACTTACCACTCTGTTCAGGGTTCTAGTGGGATAGATTACTTTTTGACATCCGCTAGCCTGCTGCCTAATGTTTCCGAACTGAAGGTCCTCATGGCGGTTGAAACTGACCATTCGCCTTTAGCCCTGTTGATTAGAATTGTTCACTCCCGGGACGTATTCTTGCATCCAGTCCGAATGGAGCAGCACCTAGCAAAGGTGCAGTCAGGTCGGGTCTGAAGGAAATGGTCTATAAAGCTGGGTGAAGCTTTCTCTCTTTTCATTCGCACTCAACTTGTTCAAGATCTGTGTGCTCAGATCTGGGCAATGTCTCCAGACTCATCACCAGCTTTTGAAACTTTAATCAATTTGTTTGTACCCCTGCTGTCTTTTGATAGTTCTGGTGGGATCAGGAGGCCTTCCAAGTTTGGCTGGTTTGACAGGGATTGCGTTAAAGCTAGGAGATCTCTTCGGCTGGCTGTGGGTAGGATGAAGCGCTTCCCGTCGGATAGTAACAGAATGAGGGTGATGAGATTCAGGAATTCCTATAGAATATTGTTAAGGGGAAAGAAGTCTGACTATCAGGTGGCTAAATGGCAGCAGCTTCATCAAGCCGCCCTGAGGAATGACTCTAGATTATTCTGGGTCTTGATAGCCCAAGCAGGGCCTGGCCGTTCTTCTGAATCAAATAGCTGTATCTCACTGCTTAAATGGCAATCGCATTTTGAGAAGTTGTTCTCAAAGCCAGTCAACCTCCCTCGGGAAGTTGAACCCCCCCAAATAGATACATTTCACAAATGGCCGCCTGTTGTTCCAACTGATCTCCTTGACCTCATAGCGTCGATAAAATCAGGTAAGGCCCCAGGAAGCAACTTTATCCCCCCCGGATCTATTAAAACATGAGGCCTTCTCGTGGGCGGCCTTATTAGCCCCATTGTTCACATTGATCAAAAGGACAGGGTTAATCCCCAAAGCTTGGCTTAAGAGCCTGGTGATCCCGATTTTTAAAAATGGGAACTCTAGTGACCCTTCTAACTTTAGGCCAATTAGCCTATTGTCGGTAATAGGGAAGCTCTACGCAAGGTACCTCCTGGGTAAACTTCAGCAGTGGCTGGAGGAAAATGCATTCATCTCCTCAGAACAGGCTGGCTTTAGACCTAGCCAAACCACTGTGGATCATGTTTTTGTTCTTAAGCATTTAATAAATAAATATGCTTTAACTAAATCTGGTAATTCTCTATAATTGTTGTTTTGCGGACTTGAAAGCTGCATTCGATTCCATAGATAGGGAACGTCTGTGGTTGAAACTTGGTAAATCCTCTATAGATGGTTGCCTCCTTTTTTAAATAATTAAGCTACACCTTGACAATACTCTTCAGGTCCGCCCCACACTGAATCAACCCCTTACGAATGAGATCTCATTGGAAGGAGGGGCCAGACAAGGCTGTATTCTGGCCCCAACTCTATTTAACTTCTATATAAATAACCTTAGTTCTTTCATGTCAGCCCGAGACACCCATGCACCAAAGCTCGGAGACCGGAGGCTATCTTTTCTACTATATGCGGATGACACAGTCTTATTATCCTTAACTCAAGTTGGTCTCCGTCAGAGTATCCAAAATTTTGCCTCCTATTGCCCTCAAGAAAACCTGTCTATCAATCATACCAAGACTAAGATCTTGGTAGTAGGTCGCAAACGTGAACAACATCGTTGGCAAGTAGATAAGTCCCCAACTGAACAAGTCCGAACTTTTAAGTACTTGGGGGTATTTTTTTCAGCGACAGGGGGATGGGCGGCTCACATTGGAGCAGCTATCCTCCAGGCCCAAAAAACTTCAACCTCGCTGGTTAGTTTTTTTCATTCAGCGGGTGGGAGATTGGTGGGTCCCACCATCCGACTATTCAGGGCAAAAGTGGTGCCCCAATTGCTATATGTAGTGGCAATATGGGGCCCCACAGCCTTGAATAGGCTTGAAGGCCCCCAGAATTCCTTTCTGCGAGCAATCCTGGGTCTCCCTAGATGCATACCTCAGGTGGCATTAAGAAACGAATCTGCACTGAGACCAATTAGATCTCAAGCACTGGTAGCGATTTTCAAAATTTGGTTGAAAGTAGTGATTTTTTTCACCCCCACCAAACTCTCTTTTGGTACACATTTTTAGGGCTAGTAGGGTTGATAGCTGGTGCTGTTCTTTGGGGGAGGAGCTATTAAAACTCGGTCTGTCAAGAGAGCTCCTGTTCAGTCTGGGCCAAAAGGGGGCTTTGAGGCTGATAAAACAGAGGATTTCAGACCAAGCTCTACAGACTGAAAACCATGCACTATCGGTCCAGAAGGTTGTTCCAGCATATGCCTGCATTGGTCCACAGGCTTCTCCATTCCAGTATTTAATAAACTGGCCGCAGTGGTCTCTCAGGAGGGCATATACTCTAATGCGTTTGAATGTGTTCCCTTCAGCGGTACTTGAGGGTAGATTCTGTAACACACCTAAAGCGGACAGACTATGCGTTTTTTGTGATTTAGCTCTACCTAAAACTGTAACCCACATCATACTGGTTTGTCCAGCATATAGCTCCCTGAGACAAAAATATATTGGGGCTTATATCAATAACTTTTCTGTTGGGTTGCCTGATGATCTTAAACTCCATTCCCTTCTGGATGGGAGTGATTCACTGTGCTCTAGAGCAGTGGCAGCTTTCAGCGTATGCATAATATTTTATAAGCAGAAATATGGAACCTCTGACAAAATTGACGACAGGTCCTGATGACTTGATGGGTATGTGGTCTCATTGTGCCTCGCCTGTATCGAGGTTTTTATTTTGGTCCAATGATTGTATTTTATTTACTGTTTTTTTATTGGATGTTGTTTTTTTATTGGATATTGAAAGTTATGGCCTATGGCTAAACAATAAAATATATACCTACCTACCTACTCTCTCTCTCACCTAGAGGAGTCCCCACCCCAAGCCCAGGCTTCTCCCTTTCACAGAGGGGCTATGGCTAATCCTCAGAATTTCCTGCCCTATCCTCACCCATTCCCTCGTCTTTCAGGCGAGTGAGTTCCACCCACATAGTTCCACCTCTCATTCGTCTCCCATCTCTTCCTACATATCCTCCAACGTAGAGGTGAAAGGAGTATCCAAGATGAGCATGCTATCCATCGGATTTAGGTGCGTCAATTAAAATCTATCAGATTGAGTATGTAGCATGCTCTGCGGGTGAATATTGTTTGGTTCGGCAGTCATTCAGTTCGGTTCGCTTCTGTTCCGTTTGGCCATCCATTTGGTCATTTTTTGGTCTGGTTTGGTTGTCTGTTTTAGTCATAACTTGGTTCAGTTCTATTGTGGGTTCTCATAACTCTGTTGAGTTCTGTTGTTTAGTCTAGGTGGGTTTGGCTGAGTTAAGTCTTTACATCTGTGTTAGTTTGCTTGTTTGTTCCTTAGTTCAAATTTGTCCAAAAACAGTGCAGGCATTTCCAGCGAAACCCCTAACCAACCCCTTACAAATTGGACCAAACACGAACTGATCCCCCACCCCCAGTCCCAAACCAAACTGAATTCCACAACCCTGAACTAAACGTCACAAACCAGACCAACCCTCAAATCAACACCCACCCCCATGAATAACCCCTAACCAAACTGAGCCTCAACCAAACCCAATCTGAACTGAACTGTATGAAGTTTACTCCAACTCAGACATCCAGCCACCAATCCGACTGGGAGAATAATAACCACAAATAAGATATTCCGTATTTATTTAATCTCTCCTCTACTGCATATCCCCCATAAAAAAATCACATGAAAAATATAAGCTAAAAATAAAAGAATGCCAAACCTAGCCACTTCCAACCACAAACAGCCACCTGCATGAGTAGGGAATTGTATATAGAAGAACAGGGACAGCCCCAGGTGTTGCCAGTCCAACCCCTATAACCACTCCAGCAAATCCTCCTGGAGTGTTTCATGACCTAGTGGTCATTAAAAACATGGCACATGTTTGTTGTCATTAAAAAGACATGCAAGTGAAAGCCAGCAGCCCTCTATTTCACAATGGCAATCTAATAATCAACTAGAATATGCTGCCTAGATTAGAGTTGAACTGAAGCAGATTAATAAACAGAGGCCATTATTTCTTTGTTACTTTTGCTTACTGCCATGGCGCTGGTCGTGGAATAGAAGCCCAAATACTAAATTCCCAGTCCCATGATCTATTCACTTTTCCAGCTACTTTCTGGTGTTATGTGGGAGGGGTAGGAACATGTGCAATAACCACTGAGGCTCTGTAATTGCCAGGATTAGCGCCTATGAGACTGCACTAATTCCCTTTTATCACGCCAGAACAATCGTGCATTACCGGGTCCTCAAATGTAGCCTTTACAAGGACTCCTGTTTTGGTGTGATAAAAAGGGGATTAGTGCATTCTCACCGGTGCTAATCCCCCCAATTACAGAGCCATGGTTGTGACTGCTCAAGTCCCTGCCCCTCCCATGTAACGTCAGAAAGCAGCCAGAATTACAATATCCCCAAAATGATCTATGCTGAACTTAAAAAACGGAAAACTTTCCTGACTTTGGCGCTGTCACACATGCAATTTACAAATGAATCTGTAAAATCTAGCTCAGTCAATCACATTTGTAAATGCACATAAAAGCTTCTATCATGTGGCTCTGGGCATTCCCATATAATCAAAGATGCGCCTGATTTGCATGCACATCCCCTCTCTGGACCTTCAAAGGATGCATTCCTGCATGTATGAAAGCATCTATAAGAGAATCTTGAAGTTTACAAATGGGGTTAGAAGAGTATCAGAAGAACATGTTTTACGCTGATTTGAACTACCGTTTGCAATCATGAATCACTAAAGAAAACAGATAAGACTTGGGATGCACTTTCACAGGATCTCAGCTGCCATTAAAATCTTTACAGAAATAAAAGACTTTCATCTTTTTGAAGTATGGCAATATAAAAAGCTGGATGACTTTTACTAGAAAATATGGAGGATAGAGAAGCATCACCAGCCAAAGAAATAGCATACTCTATTTTACAAGCGCTCTTAAAAATGTGCTTTGTAAAGAAATTAAGCCCCTTTCAACTAGACAAGTTTTGGATGGTGGTAGAACAGGGCTCAATTATAAGATATGCTCTGGTGCAATTTTTATTAATGCTACCTCTAACTGCTAGTATCAGTGCCCTGGTACAGAACACAGCTAATTGGAGACATTTTGCTTAACTTCCTAACCTAGGGCCCAATTCCTCCCTCAGGTGCCATCTTGGAAAGGTCTAAGCATGCTCAAAAGGGGCCATTTGGCCCTTCTGAGCATGCCCAGCTTTTTTCTTTCTTTCTTTAAACTTACCCGGCTCCGGAGGAAGTCACGTATCACTGGACCCCCTCCGGAGGGTGAGTACCCCTGAGCCTCCGCTAGGTCCCTACACCCTCTTCCCTGGCTCATTCTTGGTGGCCGCACCGAGGTTGTGGAACTCCCTCCCAACAGAGGCCCGTCTGGCCCCGGACCTCCCCTCTTTGTGTAAACAATGTAAGACCTGACTGTTCCGCTGGGACTTTGGCAAGGGAGACGGGTGAAGGGTGAGGGGTTATTTCCTCTGCCGTGGGATATTTTATTGATTTTATTTTTTATGATGTTGTTTGTGTTTTTAAATATGCTGTGAGCCACCCCGAGCGGCAGTAGCATGAGGGGGTGACTTACAAATTTGAGGAAAATAAATAAATAAATAAATTTCCCTCCCCCACAGGCTCCCTCTGGTCCCCTCCTCGCCCCCACCCTTGTAATTTGCGAGTATTCTCCAAAGGTCCTTGGACCAGCCCGAATACTCGGGACCGGTCCTCAGACCCTCGGAAATACCTGTGAATAATTTTTTTTAATATTCGGTATAGCCCTATTCAGAACTTATAGGTGTCTCCAGAGGCTACCTGCACTGGGTGTTGTGGTGATCCCTGTGTTGGGCAGGACCATCTCTGCAGTTCCCCTGTCATCTTCAAGCCTGATCCTAGCTATGTTCCATGACACCCCCACACTGGTGCTGGGCGCCAAGGCAGCCGTCATTGGCTGCCATGGCTGCCTATCGTGGGAGGTGGGGGCAGGCCGTTGCACACAGCATGGGGGCAGGGGCAGGCATACACACATAGGTGTGTCTCCCCGTCCCAGCCACTGTCATGTTTGTTCAGCAGCTGGGCCAATTCCCAACCGGTGTGACAGCTCCCACCACCGCCCAGGTAAGTCTATGGCATTATTCGGAGCTGTCGTGTTTGAAAGCACCCTCAGTTACAGGGGGAAAGGAGACCCTGACAGTAGAAGGATCATCAGTGAGAAATCTGTGGGAGTGAGGAGCTATGGAAAGTAGGTTTTTAGGAAGGATTTGAAGGTAGGGAGGGAGGGAGCAGAATGAATGCATTCTGGGAGGGAGTTCCGAGTTCCAGTCATAGTGGACAGTGTGGGAGAAGGGGTGACGACATTTCAGGGAACAGGAGACTCTGGGGTAGATAAGTGTTGGTAAAGGAGGAGTAAATCTCCACCTCGCCTGCCGCTTTGATCACATACCAGCCCCTCCTCTCCCCTCTCCACTGGCTCCCTCTACCTGAACACATTTAGCAGAAGCTTCGCGTCTTTACCGTCAAGGCTATTAATGGCCTTGCCCGCATCTCTCTACACTAGTCTCCTGCTACGCTCGCGTCTGAAAGCTCTGCTCCTCCTCTACCACCACCCTCGCTTGCTCACGACTCTGCTGCTCCTCAAAGCATGTTCACCTGTTCTCTCAAATTTCAGATTTATTTATTTGTCTCGACCAAACAGGTCATTGGACAATACATAAAATACAATACAATTGTACAATAGAAACTACCCATTATAATTACAACATCCCAAAAATATAAAAAAGATATACTGCTTTACACGCAGTTATCATCCAATAATAAAAAAAAACATTTGCAAGAGGGAACGAACCATCCTGCTTATCCCGTATCTCTCTAAATTCATATTAACCTCACCACAAGGCATAACCATTTGATACAAATAGACCCAAAAAGTACTAATGGTGTTTAAATGCACTCTAAATCAGCAAGCCTCCGTTGGAAAAAACTGAAGGAGTTACAAACTAAGGTTGACTCTTCATTAGAGTACTTTTATACCAAAGCCTGTTCTCTCTTGTTACCCCACCCCAGGCCTGGAACCCCTCCCCAAATACATTCGCTCGTCTCCCTCCCTCCCAGCCTTCAAATCCCTCCTGAAAACCTACCTCTTCCATCAGACTAACCTAACTCCTCATTCCCTTAGCCCCCTTCCTTCCCCAATGTAACTACGTAAATAAGCCAAGCACATGTACTTGCAACCTCACGTCTTCATGAATGTTTCCTCATGTCTCCCTCTGTTGCCCCCATGCCCCCTCCCTTGTCTTTCTTAGATTGTAAGCCCACCGGGGCAGGGACCCTGTCTATTTTCAACAGTTGTAAAGTGCCAGGTATATTACTGGCACTAAATAAGAATAATAATTCCCACTAAGGAGCATTCCTGGGTGGGAATATAGCTAGAAATAAGTGTAAAGTGATGGTGGAGGGAGATAAGTCCATGAAGATCCTGGAAGGAACTTTGTGCTGAATGTGAAAGGGGAGAGATATGTGCCTAAGACGGCTTTTAGACATGTGCAGGGCACTTACAACATAAAATCACGTGGTGTTTAAAAATCCTGTGGGCAGGGTTTAGACGAGACTTCTTGCACATTATAGCCGGTCACACATTCTTTTAAAACCACAGACTACAGTCTACGATTTTAAAAGAATGCACGACCGGATATAATGAGTGAGAAGTCTCGTCTAAACCCCACCTGCGGGGGTTTTACACGACGTGTGATTTCATGCCGCAAGTGCCCCATGCATGTCTAAAAGTGGCCTTGGAAAAGGCACAATTAAGCTGAATGAATCTGGGATTTGGCCTAAATGCTGAAGCCGGTTTGTTTAAGGTCACACAGCAAAACAGTATCAGAGCCAGGAATGGAGTCCAGATTTCCTGAGTCATATACTTAGCATTGATTCAAGTCACTAGGAAAAGTGTTCACACCTATAATAAATAAGATAAATGGTCACTTGTAAAGATTTTTTCTTAAAACAAAAGCGATTCTTTCTGTGATCTCTAGCAAGTCTGCTTTGAAGATGCTGTGATGCAAGTTTCCCATTCCCAGAATGCAGTCAATTTAGTCAGAAATAAATTATGTAGATCTGTGCCAAATGTCTCACTAAAGTCCGGGTAGACTAGTATAAAGATCATGTGTTTCCCTTATTTTTAGTGGGATACTTAGTACAGTAATCCTAAAGTCCCTAATCAAGATTGAACTCAATTGTGCAAAACACTATACATCACATAATAATAATAATAATAATAATAATAATAAAAAGTAAATCACAAATATACTTGAAGTGCATTGTGCACTTTCATATCCATAATTCCCATTCAAAATATGCCTTACCTGTGTAGTGTACCACACATGTCTGACCTTTCTTCGGAAATGTCCGTCCTATTAAAAAAAAGAGTATATTTTAAACAAATTCTTTAATTGGGCCCTGCTCTAGGCAGTTTTAGATGGGTGAAAACAGCCATGACGCTAACCACCCTTTAACCACCCTTGGTGGTTATTTATGCATGTTGCAGGGCTGCATAGGGCACCAATACAACCCTGCAACATGCATAAATAACCACCAAGGGTGGTTAAAGGGTGGTTAGC
>QEPC01010260.1:559422-569480 GCA_003113815.1 Sphenodon punctatus
CCACCCTCCCTCCCAAAGGCCTGGGCAAACAGCCAGGTCTTACAGTTTCGCCGAAATGTTAAAAGGCATGGGGCCAGGCGAGCTTCCTCCGGAAGGGAGTTCCACAGCCGCGGTCCCACCACCGAGAATGCCCTCTCCATTGTGGCCCCTCGCTTAACACGGGGGACCTCCAAGAAGGCACCCCCGGCAGACCGAAGGAGCCGCTCCGGGGCACGGAGGGCGAGGCGGTCCCTGAGGTACGAGGGGCCCAGACCGTAGAGGGCTTTATATATCAACACCAAAACCTTGAACCTGGCTCGGCACGCTATCGGCAAGCAGTGCAGAGCTCAGAGCACAGGTGTAATATGCTCCCGACGGCCCGTCTCCATAAGGAGACGAGCCGCCGCATTCTGCACTAGCTGCAGCCTCCGGACCAGGAACAAGGGAAACCCCACGGAGTTTCTTGAGCAAATCACATACTTTATATGTATTATATGTAAAGTATTACACTTTTTATGTTTATTAATACAAATCACATACATATAGTGAACATTGAAAACAAAAGTAAAAACTGAAATCAAAAGCAGGGGGTCCAGCTTCTTATTAGAGTCTTCACAACTCTTTGAATAGCTCTGATCTGTGTTGATTTATCACCCTTCCAAGATTCCCCCTTCTAGTTCTATGTAAGCATGTGCTCTTGCTGTATACTTCCCTTTCAGGCACATTATGTCTTTCATAAGTAGCTCATGATTACATATTGGTTATCTCATATATCACATATCATGTAAGTTTGGCATGTGCCTTCTCTTTATTGTGTTGTGACATACCCACACGGAGAAGTAGCCTATTAGAGATCAATCCACTGTTTCATGTTTTCAGTGAACCTATAATATGCATTTGTTTAAACATCTGTTTTATCTTTAGAATTCCTCACTTATTATCCCTCAGTAATTATTATTATAATATAATATATACCTTTAACTATTGTATAGTATATTTATTATTCAGCACCTGCCAAATGGTGCTCAGAGCACTTCACAAAATCTATGCAATAAAGTACAATAAAACAATTCAAAATCTATGTAAAGGCAATTTATTTCCATACAGTCCAAAAATACAGCAAAGGGCGGGCCCAGGACCTGTGTTCCCAGTGGCAGTCCAGGCCGGCGTCGGCAGTGAAGGCCTTGCATTGTGTGGTGTTCTGCTTCACAAGTTGCCTGTGCTCCCGGGCCATGCCCTGAATGGTGTCCCGGATCTTGTCCATCCACTGCTTGGTCTTCCTCAGCAACTCCCTCCCAGAATGGGTACCTGGCCTATGCTGTTGCTGGATTGGTTCCTGTGTCAGGATCTCAGCGCCACATGGTTTTCCTCCCACTGTAGAGGAGTGAAGAACATACAGACATCAAGCACCACCATTCGTGCCCTTTCGCCGGCTGCCATTTTTTCTTACACCCCACCCCCCTGCCTGCTGTAGTGCCTTCCCCAACCCACTGTCTCACTATGGTGCCTTCCCCCCTCCCACCAGCCTGCTGTCCCACCAGGGGGTTTCTCCTCCCTGCCAACCCGCTATCCTGCCATCTCTCCCCCACTAGCCCACCATCCCGCCATGGTGCCTTTCCCTGAGTTCCCTGCCAGCCATGGGCCTGCCATGGTGCCTTTCCCCGCCAACCCATGGGCCCGCCATGGTACCTTCCAACCCACTTCCTCGGTATTCCATACGCATCCAGTACTGCTGTGTCCCGGGGCGTATCCTGCTGCTCCCCAGCACTCTCCTGGCCACCTGTGAACACAGTAAAGAAAAAAACACCCACATAATTATCAATAAATGGAATCAATAATCAATAAATGGAATCAATAATCAATAAACGGAATCAATCAATTATCAATAAACAAATCAATAATTATCCTGCAGCTGTGTAAACGCAGCCCCCCCAACCCCACCCCAGATGCATTAACTTACCATAGTTGCCTGGCTGTCATTCTGAGCCATGGCCACGGTGATGAAAAGACCGTGGAAGTTTCTCCAGGGAAGCACAAGCATTGGGCGCTTGCTGAAAACCAGGCTGATGTGTGTCACTGGGAGGGGGCCGATTCACACTTGCACCAAGGGGAGACAGACTCTCACTTATGCCGAGGCGTACTTGGTTCTGGCAGGTGTAGCCGAGGTTGCTAATGCCCGTCAGGATAGTGGATGGCCTTACCTCTCGAGGAGAGAACAGGCCTCTATCATCATAGGGCGCCAGAGACTTCGTACCGCCAAGGCCAGCCCCGCAGGGCATGCACTTGTCCCACTCACCCAGGGGCGTAGAGGAAGGGATCAGTAGTGAGGGCTGTGGTATAAGGGTAACCCAGAACAGAGAACGGGAAGCACACACACACCAGGAATGGGGACAGACCCAGGGACAGGGGAAGGGCGTAAGGCTCAAACAAAACACGCACACGTTCATGCAGTCACTCACCACTCGCTCCGTGGGGAAGAGTTAGAGGGATTCCAGGCAGGCGGGGCGGGAAAAGCAATCACTCTCTTCCTTCGTTCTGTCTCCTACTAGCAACTGCACTCGCAAGGGGGGGCCAGTTTCCGAATCACCAGCGCCGCTCTGTAAGCGGCGCTGGGCTTTAACCCCCCGGCCCTGCCCCTGTACGCGCCCGCGGGCACTCAGATCGACACACCAGGGGCGGGGGATTCCCCAGCTGTTGTGCCTGAGCCGGGGGTGTGGCCACATCAGGACGCCCTGCCCTCCGCCCTCGTGTAGCTGCTGGGGACGGAGCTACTGACCGTGTCGGGGAGGATTGCCCCACCGGAACCTGCTGACCCGGAGAGAGTCCCGGCTGGGTCGGCAGGCGGGGGTGCCGCTGCCGTGGACCCCGCCTGCTGACACCACCACCCCCTCCAGGCTGCCGGACACCCCAACGAGGGGGGCCAGGGCGGGAAGGGTGGCGGAGGTGGAACAACCGGGTAAGCCGGAGGGCCGAGATATGCGACGCAGGCTCCCAGGAGCGGTCCGCTGGGCCATAACCCTCCCAATCCACAAGATAGTGGAGACGTCCTCGATTAAGTCGAGAATCCAAAATAGCATGGACCTCATATTCGGGTCCAGCGGCCATATTTTCCACAGAAGCGGGGCCTGGGGTGGGCTGAGGGGCCCGGCCCGCTTCAACCCTTTTAAGGAGGGATACATGAAAGGTGGGGTGTATTCGCACCTGTGGGGGAAATTGCACGGTATAGGTTACTTGATTGACCTGTCGTAGAATAGGGTAAGGTCCTATATATTTAACATCGAGCTTGGAGGAAGGGCGTGCCGAGGGGTAATGTCGCCGGCGTACCCAAACTAAATCACCAGGTTGGAACGTGGGGCCTTCGCGTCTATTTTTATCTGCTTGTTTCTTATATCGTTGTCTAGCCTGCAGAAGCACCTCTCGTGCGATTGTCTGGGCTTCGTGTATTTGGCAAGCTAGGGCTCCTGCAGCAGGAACCATGGTAGGGAAGGTTTCTATGGTCCCAGGGTTGGGGTGAAACCCATGGGATATAAAGAAGGGGGATGTGCCGAGGGAGGCATTTGGGGCGTTATTATAGGTAAACTCCATGAGGGGAAGCCAGGCGTACCAGTCATCCTACAGATAGTTAATATAGCAGTGCAAGTATTGCTCTAGATTCTGGTTTACCCGCTCTACTTGCCCATTTGCCTGTGGATGGTAAGCTGTAGTAGGTTTCAACGATACGTGAAGGGCATGGAACAAGGCCTTCCAGAAGCGCGAAGTGAACTGGGTTCCTCGGTCGCTAATCATTTCTAGTGGACATCCATGGAGCTTAAGAATATGACGTATGAATAGTAACGCTGTGCGTTTGGTGGAGGGCAGTCCTTTGCAGGCGATGAAGTGCGCGTATTTTGTAAAATGGTCCACCACGACGAGGACGGAGGTGTACCCTCGAGAGGATGGTAATTCCACGATGAAATCAAGTCCGATACGTTGCCAGGGCCCCTGTGGGGGCGGGGTGACTTGTAGTAACCCAGTGGGGAGCTGATGGGGAACTTTGGTACATGCACACGTGGCGCAACTGGTAACATAGCGTTGCACATCTTGGTATAAGGTAGGCCACCAAAAGGAACGCTGTATCAATTGCCGTGTGCGTTCGATTCCCGGGTGCCCTGCAGTTGGGGCATTGTGATGGGCCCACAAGATTTGTGGCTGGCAGGATGGGGGTACTACTACGCGTCCCTGGTTGACTTGTATTCCTTGTCTAACTTGTATATTTGGGTCGGTGGGAAGGGGAAGTTCCGCGAGGGTGGCCTGTCGGATACCATCAAGGGCGACATAGGTCGCTGTGAAGTTCTTCTGCTGGAGTATAGGGCTGACTGCTCTCGTAGGTGGTGGCCTTTCTTCTTGGTAATAAGAGAGAGCGTCCGATAGTACGTTCAGTTTTCCCGGACGGTAATGAATTCGAAAATCGAAACGCGCAAAGAACAAGGCCCATCGTGCGTGTTGAGCGTTTGCAATATGAGCAGTTTGTAGGAAGGTCAAGTTTTTGTGGTCGGTAATAACCATAACAGGGTGTTGTGCTCCCTCCAAATAATGTCGCCATACCTCGAAAGCCATCTTGATCGCAAGGAGTTCCCGATCCAATACAGAATAGTTCCGTTCTCCTGGGGTGAGCTGACGGGACTAATAGGCGCATGGTAACAAGATGTTCGGTTCGGGGGCCGCTTGAAGTAGTACTGCCCCAATGGCTTGCCCCGAGGCGTCGGCTTCAACTACAAAAGGTTTGGTAAAGTCAGGATGTTGGAGAAGTGGCGTGGACGTAAAGGCCTTTTTCAGGTGCTCAAAACTGGAATGTTGTTCCGGTCCTCACTCATAACAGTAGTTTTTATTTAGCAACCGGGTAAGGGGCGCAGTGATGTCGGCGTAATGCAGAATATATTGCCGATAGTAATTTGTGCTTCCTAAGAAGCATTGGAGCGCCTTAACCGTTTTGAGGGGAGGCCACTCTTGAAGAGCCTTAATCTTTTGAGGGTCCATCCTGATTCCCTTTGGGCTAAGGATAAAGCCTAAAAAACTCAGTGTCATGATGGAAGAAGCACTTCTCTTGCTTACAGTATAACTTGCTCGCCCGGAGTCGACGTAATACTTCTCGAACATGACCAACATGTTGGTCCAAGGTCTCCGAGTAAATTAAGATGTCGTCCAAATACGCGATGACATAAAGGTCGAGGATATCATGAAATATATCGTTTATGAGATGCTGAAACGCGGCGGGAGCATTCGCCAATCCAAACGGCATTGCTAGATATTCAAACAAGCCATATCTCGTCCGGAAAGCAGTTTTCCATTCATCGTCCTGCCGGATCTGCAGGAGATTGTAGACCCCTTGGAGGTCGAGCTTCGTGAAAATTCGAGCTCGCTGGAGCCGATTAAGGAGTTCAGGGATTAAGGGGAGTGGGTATCTGTTTTTAACAGTAATACTATTAAGCCCAGGGTAGTCCACACATGGCCTTAATCCTCCATCCTTTTTGGCCACAAAGAAAATGGGGGCCACAGCGGGCGATCGGGAATGCTGAATAAACCCATGTTGAAGATTATCGTCCAAATACTGGCATAGGACCTGAAGTTCTGGCCCGGCCAGGGCGTAAATACGCCCAAACGGAGGTTCCTTCCCTGGGAGGAGCTCAATAGGGCAGTCGTATGCTTGGTGAGGAGGCAATTGAGTTGTTTGTTCCTTGCTGAAAACATCTTGGAAATCTGCGTAGGGTGCCAGAAGGGTTCCTGCCATCGTAGTCAAGCAATGGAGAGTCCCCGCCGGAGGGTGGGTCGACAGAGGAGCTTGCAAGCACTCACGGGTACAAAAGGGGGAGAAGAAGATTATTCGTTGGGTGGACCAGATGATCTGGGGATCGTGTTTTTGAAGCCAGGGGGCCCCCAAAACAATGCGAAATGTGGGCGTGCGTACCACATCAAGCGTGAGGTACTCTTGGTGATTTCCTATTGAGCAGCACAAGCGGGGTGTACACACTGTGATGGGCCGGGACACTAGCGGAGAACCATCAATGGAATGGATGGCCTCAGGGTGGGCTTTAGGTTGGGTCGGAATATGATGTTGCCCAATAAGGTGGGAGTCTATAAAATTCCCCGAGGCCCCGGAATCTAGAAGGGCCCAGAACACCATTGAGTGCTGCTCTGATACCTGCAGGGTGACTGGGACCTGAAAATGGGGGTGACAAGGGTGTGTGGGGATAACATGGGATTGAGCTAGGACTGAGACGACCCCAGTCCGTCTCGGTCTTTCGTGTTTCCCGAACTTCGCCGATGCGGGGGTAAGGCCGGGCATTCACCTATGAAGTGGGATGGTTCCCCGCAATAAAAGCAGGAACGGGAGACCCGGCGTCTTTCTCGCTCTTCCTTGGTTATAGGGGCCCAGGAGGCCCCCAGCTGCATGGGTTCGGGATCTGGCAGCCGGGGGGCATTCTGTGGTAAGAAGGGCCGGAGTATAGGGGGGC
This sequence comes from Sphenodon punctatus, assembly GCA_003113815.1. Taxonomy (NCBI): domain Eukaryota; kingdom Metazoa; phylum Chordata; class Lepidosauria; order Sphenodontia; family Sphenodontidae; genus Sphenodon; species Sphenodon punctatus. The sequence goes on from QEPC01010260.1 coordinate 565,893, forward strand.
GCGTCTCTTGTTGATGCTCTCACTTACGTTCATTTAATCTATCTTCTATCTGTAAGGTGAGGTCGGCCAATACCTCCCAAGTATCGGGCAAGGCTACAAAGGACAATTGGTCCTTCATTTCATCCCCTAAACCCCTCCGGAAATGCACCCGCAATACCTCATTAGGCCTCATTAGGAGCTCCAGCGCTAGTTGCTGAAACTGCGTAATGTAGTCTAACATGCCACCTTTAGATTGTTTTAAATTTAGGATCAGAATCTTGGCATCTCGAACACGGTGGGGATAGTCAAATATTTTTGCAAATTCCTTTAGAAATGCCTCATAATCAGTCAACAAGGGGCTATTCCCCATCAATAATGTAGTGGTCCACTCCAGGGGTGTACCCCCCAAATTGCCAATAATGAAGGCTACTTTTACAGCATCTGTCGCATAGGTGGCCGGTTGTAGGGTGAATGTAAGGCGACAGAGGGCCAAAAAGCTCTGAAACATACGCCTATTCCCAGTAAATCTTTCCACCTTGGGGGCCTTAGGCTCCTGAGGTACTGTAATAGGGGCTATGGGTACAGGAGGGGGTACTACAGCCACGGCGGGTGCTGGAACGGGTACCGGGGGAGCAGCCGCTGCGGCCTGCAATTGGGTCATGGCAATAGCAATATTTCCCTGTTCCACCCGGACATCTTTAAGTTCCATGGCCAGGGATTGAACTGCCTGGACTAGGTGACCTATTTCTTAGGCTACGTCCATAAGGACAAAAGCCCGTACCTGGGCCAATGGAGGTTGGTGATTCTGTCACTGGGAGGGGACCGATTCACACTTGCACCAAGGGGAGACAGACTCTCACTTATGCCGAGGTGTACTTGGTTCTGGCAGGTGTAGCCGAGGTTGCTAATGCCCGTCAGGATAGTGGATGGCCTTACCTCTCGAGGAGAGAACAGGCCTCTATCATCATAGGGCGCCAGAGACTTCGTACCGCCAAGGCCAGCCCCGCAGGGCATGCACTTGTCCCACTCACCCAGGGGCGTAGAGGAAGGGATCAGTAGTGAGGGCTGTGGTATAAGGGTAACCCAGAACAGAGAACGGGAAGCACACACACACCAGGAATGGGGACAGACCCAGGGACACTCACACGTTCATGCAGTCACTCACCACTCGCTCCGTGGGGAAGAGGTAGAGGGATTCCAGGCAGGTGGGGCGGGAAAAGCAATCACTCTCTTCCTTCGTTCTGTCTCCTACTAGCAACTGCACTCGCAAGGGGGGGCCGGTTTCCGAATCACCAGCGCCGCTCTGCAAGTGGCGCTGGGCTTTAACCCCCAGGCCCTGCCCCTGTACGTGCCCGCAGGCGCTCAGAGCGACGCATCAGGGGCGGGGGATTCCCCAGCTGTTGTTCCTGAGCCGGGGGGGTGGCCATGTCAGGACGCCCTACCCTCCGCCCTCGTGTAGCTGCTGGGGACGGAGCTACTGGCCGCGTCAGTGAAGATTGCCCCGCCGGAACCTGCTGACCTGGAGAGAGTCCCGACTGGGTCAGCAGGCGGGGGTGCCACTGCCGTGGACCCCGCCTGCTGACAATGTGGGACAACGCAGGTCTGAATTTGGGGTGTGTGTGCTGGCCTTTTAAGGCGGAAGTTATGCACTAATGAGAGCAGGCACGGAGAGAGGGGCAGGAAGCAGTCTCTCCTTGGAAGGTTTTTGGTTTTTCACCCATGACTCTATGCTGCTGGCAGACCTATAGATGATAGAGATGGGTACAAGAGGTGCATGCACCCATCTCTATCATCTTCTGCATTACCATACAGTCTATTTATTCAAATATATACACCACCTTTCCTGTAGAGGCTCAGGGCAGCTCACAATTCATAAACAAATGACAAAATTCAAACAATAAAAACTCCCACCCTCCCCCACAATCCTCCCAACCCCTATCCCTGCCCACCAAATGCTTTCCCAAATAAAAACGTTTTACGCGGCCTGCGGAAGATACTTAGGCTTGGGCTCAAGTGAATCTCCTGAGGAAGGGAGTTCCACAAAACTGGGGCAGCAACCGAGAACGCCCTCCTGTGCCACGCCCCACCCCCACCCCCCAGACATGGGTAACAGATGGAACCTGTGACTAGAGGGGCCGGAATGAAACATGGTTGGACAGGCGGTCTTTCACATATATGGGACCCAGATCAAAACCAGCCCCTTGAATTGTGCCCAGAAAGCGATAGGATGCCAGTGCAGACTTCAGAGCAGCGACGTAATGTGCCGGGTGGCTCATCCCCGAGAGGAGCTGAGCCGCTGCATTCTGCACCAGCTGCAGCTTCCGAACCGTCATCAAGGGCAGCCCTATGTAGAGTGCATTGCAGTAATGTAGCCGTGACGTGATGAAAGCCTGGATGATGGTGGCCAGGTCTGAGTCAGAAATAAAAGGCTGCAGTTGGTGCAGAAAAGATCCCTGCTCATCAGGGCACTCTGCGCTTCTCCAAGTGTCCAAACCTCATATAGGGTTACAAGCTCTCCATCAGTCAGTTCACATTCCCTGTAGCCCGAGTCACTTGTTTCCCCAAAGAGATTCATCTCTGCCGTCCAATCGAGGCACTCGTGGTGACGCAACAGGGATTCTCCCGCTGTCATCAGGGTAGTGAAGAGAAAAAATATCAGGGAAGGTCCAGCCTCCTTTAGTGACTGCTCTGCTTCTGGCAGTGCACAAGCATCCAGAAAAGTCACAATCTCAGTCACATCCCACTCTCTCACCTCGTCCAGGGCTCCCACGTTTCCATTCTGCTGAACCTGGAACTGCAACAGGGTTGGGCGGTGTATGCACTCCATCATGCATACACAGAACCCCACTGTGTGCATGTGCCACCCTATGAGCACATAGGATGCCTTTGGGGATGGGTCTGACAGTTCTCTCTGTACATCAGGCCTCACCCAAAAGCCAGGGGATCCATCACCCTTTAACTTCTCTAGGCCCGTTACTCCAGGCAGCCGCATCACCCACCAACAAAAGCTAAAGCTATTTGTCTTTCCTGGGCAAACAACCTGCAACAATAACTTTCTATGGCATTATAAGCCCTCATGCTCATTGCAAGCAAAACTGTTAGTTTCAAAAGGTAAGAAATGATATGAGTTTATTTTATTTATTTTATTTATTTTTTATAGATTTATACCCCGCCCCTCCTGCAAAAGCAGCCCGGGGCGGCTTCCAACAATAAAAACATCATAAAATACAATCTAAAATCATCCATAACAATAAATATAAATTATTAAAACAGGGCTACAAACATTATAAATAATACATCAGGTGGGGGAGCTAAAAAACCCTCACCCTACCCTTCCACCCTCCCCAAAGGCCTGGGCGAACAGCCAGGTTTTGCAATTACGCCAAAATGTCAATAGGCTGGGGGCCAGGCGAGCTTCCTCCGGAAGCGAGTTCCAAAGCCACGACCCGACCACTGAGAATGCCCTCTCCATTGTGGCCCCCCGCTTAACACGGGGGACCTCCAAGAAGGCACCCCCGGCGGACCGGAGGAGCCGCTCCGGGATGTGGAGGGCGAGGCGGTCCCTGAGGTATGAGGGGCCCAGACCGTAGAGGGCTTTATATATCAACA
>QEPC01010260.1:570579-582173 GCA_003113815.1 Sphenodon punctatus
TTCCCCGGAAGGCCTACCAGCGTCTGAAGCCGGCAGCCACAGCCGGCCCTGAAGCCTCCGGACCGCCGGAGCTCAGTGAAGGTACGAGATCCCTGGGTGCGGGAACTTGGAAGTAGGGTGATCCCTGGGGGGGGCGTGTTAATGATCATAACAGTATACTTATGGGACCCCAGGGATCATACAGTATACTTAGCAGCTGCTGCTGGGACGGCTGCTGGGGCTGGGGCTGGCTCTGGGTTGCCGGCGGCGGCCCGGAGCTGCAGTGGGACACTCAGGGGAATTTGTTTGTTTAAATCCAGGCTGGGCAGGGTGGGGTGTGTGTGTGTCCCCTTCCACCCGCGCAGCCTGGGAGGGGGAGGGGGGAGGAATTTTTTTATTCCATTGATTTCAATGGGGACAGTGCCCCATTGAAATCAATGGAATAAATCTGGTACCGGTATACCGGATTTAATCCGGGTATCCGGTAAATCCGGTACCCGGTAATTGCCCTGGGGTCCTGGCCCTACTTTTAACCAATAGGTATCTCTGATCCCACATACATTCCAAGCACAGTGACCTTTACTGACTTGGAAATCCCCCCACCTGGCCATTTCTTAACATTCAGTGGTTCTCCCCCACCCCAATTTAAAAATTCCATGCTTCCATGGTGCTAACATTTGTAACATTTTAGATGATTTGTGGCAGCTATGTCTATGCAGTTTAATAGCCACCTGGATTGGCAGTGCCAGTGCAGCAACACACAAAGACACACAGAGCATAAGCTCTGCAAAAATGTTTTCAACCAACAGCCATCCTGTAATCAATAGCAGCTCACATTCAGCACACAGCCAGTACATGACCAATAGTTGCTCATGTGTGGCGCACAACTATTCCTAGCTAGGCAGCCAGCCAGCTCCTTAAGCTATTAAAAACATTTGGCACGTGGTCTGCAGAGGTCAAGGATGCCGGAACCAACGCCATGGAGATGAATGCTGAGAACTTCTTTGTGCCTGTTCTCATGCTCCAAGCCTTTGTTACCGCTGCTGAGCAGAACCTGCGAGTGATCCAACAAATCCAAGACTTCTGTCGTCGTTGGCACAATGTGATGTCAAGGCGCAGAAAGGCGCTCACTCAATCTATGGCTGGGATATAGCGCAGCACACCACATCATGGAGGTGGTTCCTTCTTTGGCGCTATGCACTTGCCTACCTCTGGCAACAACAGCCCGTGCTGGGGAGGACTGAAGCCATATGCGAGGGCAGTTGATGAGTGCAAAGAGGTACCTGTCAGGAGATACAGCCTTCCTATTTACTTATTTAAAGTTCTATCCCACCCACTCCCCAAAAAGCAGGCTCAGGGCCACCTATAATAATATAAAACCAAATACATACATTTAAAGGGGGGGAGGGGAATGCCACCTCTCTCCTGGTCATCATCCCCCCTATTACTTCCCCCAGCCTCCACATATCCCTCATAAAAATATTAAAATTACAATGATCTTAAATCTCACCATCCCCCTCCCATTCCGCCCCTTGATCTGGCAACATTTGCTGCTCGTCTTCGGCTGCCACCCAAAACTGCTCAGCAGCAAGCAGAGCCCTCAGCCCAGCCGATGATACCAGTGGGATCAGTGGTGGCAAGGGGGAGACCTTGGGGGCAGCAAGCAGCTGTTGTAAACAACTAGGGTTGCCATTTCTCACAGTTTGACTCTGAGACTTTCATTTTGACCTATGGAAGTCTCAGGGTCAAACAGTGAGAGGTGGCAGCCCTATTTAACCCCAGCAGCAAGAAATAACAGTGATAAAATGACTCAAGATACTTGATCAACATACATTAAATGACACATCAACAAAAAAATATAAAATGGGACATTTTTAATATGGGGGGGGCTTTAACTCCCCAAAGCACATTGTATTTATTATTAAACATTTTATACATGTGAATTAAATTAACTGAAAAGTCAGTTAAGATATTATATATTGGACTAGATCACTCTCTCACTGAAGTAAAATTGAACTTTTATCATCAGTTTAATTGGGAGCAGAATTGGGCCCAAAATGACTTTAAAATGAGGTCCAATTCTATGAAATGCTAAGCGACTGATGAAAGCAACAAAGTACCCTTTGTTTACATTGAATTGTGGTGCTTAGTACTGCAGAAGTTTAGTGTCAGGCCATGCACATCCATGGCAATAGCACTTTCCATGGGCACTGTCCAGTTAACAGCCCATGTGTCTAAGGTATATGACCTCTTTCCTTCAGACGCCAGGGGTTTAGGACTGACCCCCAAACATAAAACAGAGAAAAGGACTGCAGAGATAATCAGTCTCTCATATGCCTTCTAATTCCAGAAGTAGATAGGGCTTCTTCAATCCTCTCTGTGGGGCTGAAGGATCAACCAAAATACATAAACAAAACAGTGTGTGGGGCACAGGCTCAATTCACCCTGCGATGGAGAAGAAAAACCAAAGATAATGACACTCCAACCTTCCTTTCAGACTACTTGCTTCTCTTCTCTTTCTCCCCTTCATGAGTCTGGACCTGCCCTCTTTATACCCTCTCTTCCTGTCTGACATTTCCTTAACGTGTAGCCAGCCCAACACAGCACTCTCTGTTGCTTTGCAATGTCACTGTTTTGTAAACTCTTTCTCTGCCGGAGTGGGTCCTCGTTGTTTCCTTGCAATAAGGCTAATAATAAACACAATAAAGGGTAAGACCACATGAGACATTTGTTGAAAATACATTCCTTTGGTAGCATCCCCCCTAAGCACCTCATCCTTTTTGTTTGCTAGAAACACCAGGAGTAGACAGACAGATCAGGGAACCCTTCCCCCATCCTATCTGTCCTACTCCTGTCAGGACCTGATTGGTCAATCTCCTCCCCCAGGAGATTTCTCATCTCTTTGTGTCTCAGAGAGCTTCCTTCCTCCCTCTTGAACACACCTAGTCTTAGGACTTAGCATAGATGTAGGCCTTTCCTATCCTACATGTATTTCCTAATAAAGCTACTTAAGCTTAAGTATGCTTCCTGCCTGCTTATTGATGATTAGCTACTCACACTCCTCTGTAAACTCTGCATTGGGCAAATGGATGCAATGATCTCACAGTCCTTGCATTTCCAACAGGGTTATGGGCCCAGACACCCAAAAGGCAGCGCAGAGTGAGTAAAATTGAGTGCTAGCATTAATCTTAAAGGCAGAAAAGAAAAGAAAGATTTTAGTCTCTGTGACCATGGATTCTATGCTGAAGGTCTCCATTCCAGAGAGGCTCACTGGAGCAACAAACTATGAAGCTTGGAGTCATAATGCAAGGATGGCACTGGGAGGACAAGGCCTAAGGAAAATGCTGGAGTCCAACAGACCTACAGATGCAGGGGCAGCACAAGAACTCTGGGATGAGAAAAATGACAAAGCTATGGCAATCATCTCAATGTCGGTGAGTCAGCGTTTACATGTGTACATACATGACAAGTTAACTGCAAAAGATATGTGGGAAATTTTACAGAGACTGTATCAAGGGAAGTCAAATATATCAAAGATACAAATGCTTAAAAGACTTTGTAATATGAGAATGGATGAGAGTGAAGATTTTTCAGCTCATGTTAATGGCCTGCTTGAACTAGTCAGGAGACTGGAAAATCAAAAGCTGAATTTACCAGATGAATTGATAGTGGCATTTCTGCTGAACTCTTTACCACCAACAACTTTTCAAACAGTCTGTCAGATAATAGAAATGCAGGATAACCTATCTTTGGATGTTGTTATTCAGAAACTTGAGGAATTTAATATGGCTCAAACTAATGAACAGCCAAACTTTTCCTCACAGCTTGCCTGCAAGGCAGCTGAGAACAAGAAGCCTTTTGCAAATTCAAAAGGATCTGCAAGAGTTAAGTGTTGCTTCAATTGCGGGGAAACCATGCATCTCGCATATCAATGCACCAAGCAAGAAGTTCCCAGCTTCTCTGCAAAGAACAAAGGGAGCCATGATAGGGCTTTCAGCCTGGTTGAGGAAAAAGCATCTCAACTTAAAAATGTGGAAGGAATAGAATGTGAGACTGCTTCACATGATTTCTTTGTTGATTCTGGAGCAACTAAAAATCTTATAAAGGACAAAGACAGATTTATTGATCTGGATAGGACTTATAGAACTCCTATAAGATTGGCTAATGGAGAGAAAGTTTATTGTCAAGGAAGAGGCAGGGCTAAACTCATATGTCATCTGGGAAACGGTGAGGAAATGAAAGTTACCATTGAAGAAGCTCTATATGTCCCAGAATTGGATCATAATTTTATAAGTGTCAAGTATGCTGTACAGAAAGGTTTTGCAGTGCATTTTGAAGGGAAATATTGCAGAATTTCAAAGGAAAAGGAGCTTTTTATGCGAGGAATGCTGGATTCAAATGGCCTATTCAAGGTAGATTGCTTGCAACAGGATCAGTATGCAAATGCTGCAAAAGATTGCAGACATAAGAACTGTGAAAGCAAATGGCACAGAAGGATGGGCCATAGAAATGCAGATGTGTTGCATGCACTTCCAGACCTAGTTAAACATTTTAAAATGAACTCATGTGCAACTAAAGATGAGAGATGTGTTTGCTGTGTAAAAGGAAAGGGAACTAGGCCCTCCTTTCATCAGAGCAAGGAGGAAGCCACACAGCACCCCCTACAGCTCATTCATAGTGATATCTGTGGTCCTATGAAGACAAAAACAATTGCAGGAAACCAGTATGCATTGACTTTCATAGATGATTTTTCCAAGTTCACGTTCACTTACTTGATTAAAGAGAAAAGTCAGGTGCTGGAGAAATTTAAGGAATATGTTGCAAGAGCCAGCAATAAGTTTGGAAGATCACCTCAGATCCTAAGGTCAGATAATGGAGGTGAATATGTTTCAAAACAGATGAAAGAATTTTTGAAGCAAAAAGGAATTGAACACCAGACAACCATCCCGCATACACCAGAACAAAATGGAGTAGCAGAAAGAAAAAATCGCTCTCTCATAGAGATGGCGAGATGTATGCTTTTGGATGCGAATCTGCCAAACAAATACTGGGGGGAAGCAGTAATGACTGCCACATACCTGCAGAACAGGCTCCCAACCAAAGGTGCAAAAGCAACACCTTATGAACTATGGCATGGGAACAAGCCCAGTGTGGGGCACATTAGAGTGTTTGGCTCTAAAGCCTATGCTTATATCCCAAAGGCCAAAAGGACCAAACTTAACACCAGATGTGAAGAAGGGATACTTGTTGGCTATGCACAAGGATGCAAGGGATACAGAGTAATGGACACTGACACTGGAAATGTGAAGATAAGCAGTGTGGTCTATTTTGATGAAAATGAAAAGGGAAGCACTGATCAAATGCCAGACCTAATGAGGCCAAGTTCATCAAGACAGAAAAAGACTGCAGAACTGCAGATAAAAGAGGAAGCTGAAGTTTCATTTGATTTGACCATGTTCAATCAACCTGAACCAGAAGGGGGCACTGACACCAACACTGATGCTGATGCTGAAACTGAAGCAGAACCAGAACTGGAACCAGAAGATAACACTGATGCTGATACTGAAACTGAAGCCGAAGCAGAACCAGAACCAGAAGTGAGACGTTCTGAAAGACACAACAAAGGAGTGCCAGCAGCGAGATTCTCCTACGCGGCAAAAGTGGAGGAACCACAGGAGCCCTCAACATGGCAAGACATTCAAAAAATGCAAACCAGTGAGGCGCGCAAATGGAGAGATGCTGCCAAGGAAGAAATTGAGTCTCTTAATGAAAATAAAACATGGACACTCACAAAGCTACCTGAAAACAAAAAGGCCATTGGATGCAAATGGGTCTTCAAGACCAAGCATAATGCAGAAGGGGAAATCACGCGCCACAAAGCGAGATTAGTGGCCAAGGGATATTCCCAAAAATACGGCGAAGACTACGACGAAACCTTTGCTCCAGTAGTAAGGCACACCACAATAAGAACACTCCTCAGCATAGCAGCTGCAAGAAAAATGGAAGTGCAGCACTTAGACGTGAAGACTGCATTCCTACATGGTGATATCAAAGAGGATATCTACATGCAGCAGCCGCCGGGATTCAAAGAACCTGGGAAGGAGGAACTTGTGTGCAAACTTCAAAAGAGTATCTATGGTTTAAAGCAAGCAGCGAAAGCCTGGAACGAAAAATTGAATCAATTGCTCCTTAAGGAGGGGTTCATACAGGGAGAAGCTGACCCCTGCCTATACTCAAGGTTCAGAAATAAAAGGAGGACATACATTCTAACTTATGTGGATGATCTGATTGTATGCCATGAAAACAAACGAGATTGTGATGAAATCGTCAGGAATCTGAACAAAGAAATAGAGGTGAAAGACTTGGGAGGTATCACTTACTATCTTGGAATACAAATAGAACGAGAAAAAGATGGAAGTTTCCTTCTCAATCAAAAACAAAAGATAAAGGACATTTTAGAATGCCTAGGCATGACAGAGGCTAATGAAGTGGGGACACCTATGGAAACAAATTTCCTAAGCCAGGAAGGCAACGACGAGCCCCTACCACAGGACAACCAGTACAGAACTGCAATTGGCAAAATGTTGTATGTAGCCACCGTCACAAGGCCAGACATTGCCGCTGCTGTAGGAATACTAAGCAGAAAAGTAAGTGCACCAACCCAAAGGGACTGGATAGCAGTCAAGAGAATAGCACGGTACCTGAAGGGCACAATGCATTTAAACTTAAAACTACCAGCAAGCGAGAACCCCAGATTGATGGGCTATATGGATGCGGACTGGGCCGGAGACAAGACTGACTGCAAATCTGTGAGTGGAAATGTATTTCTGTATGGAGGCGGAGCAATCAGTTGGACTAGCCAGAAGCAGTCATTAATTGCCCTTTCATCCACAGAAGCAGAATTTATTTCAGCCACTCAAGCATGTCAAGAGGTAGTATGGCTACACAGACTACTAAAGGACTTTGGAATAGACGAACCAAAGCCAACTGAGATGTATGAGGACAATCAAAGCTGCATTCAGCTTACGAAAATGGAAAAGATAAAGCCAAGGTCGAAGCACATCAACACCAAGCGTCACTATGTGAGAGAAGCGCAAGAAGAAGGACTTGTTGAACTGATTTATTGTCCTACAGAGGAAATGATAGCGGATGTGCTGACCAAACCGCTACCCAGAGACAATTTCCAGAGGCTACGAGAAGCATTGGGAATTGTCAGCAGTGCACATAAATGATTCGGTGCACGGGACGATGAGAAGGGGTGTTGGAAATACATTCCTTTGGTTGCATCCCCCCTAAGCACCTCATCCTGTTTGTTTGCTAGAAACACCAGGAGTAGACAGACAGATCAGGGAACCCTTCCCCCATCCTATCTGTCCTACTCCTGTCAGGACCTGATTGGTCAATCTCCTCCCCCAGGAGATTTCTCATCTCTTTGTGTCTCAGAGAGCTTCCTTCCTCCCTCCTGAACACACCTAGTCTTAGGACTTAGTATAGATGTAGGCCTTTCCTATCCTACATGTTTTTCCTAATAAAGCTACTTAAGCTTAAGTATGCTTCCTGCCTGCTTATTGATGATTAGCTACTCACATTCCTCTGTAAACTCTGCATTGGGCAAATGGATGCAATGATCTCACAGTCCTTGCATTTCCAACAACATTCACCTGCATTGGGCGACATTACCCCACATTAGCCCACAATGTAGCTGTCAATCTGGCAGACACCAGATATTTACCCACTTCTGCCCTGGAGCGGGCAGCCAGCTGCTACATGATGCATCCACCAAAGAAGGTCATTGATGCATTTCAGGCTATTGTTGCACACCCAGGCCAATGTGGGGGTAATAGGCCACCTCCCATCAGACTGGTCCCATGCAGCCCCGCCCCATGGCGAAGTCCGTCGGCACCACAGAGCTGTGGGCATAGTTTGCCATTCCTGTGGGTCTATGTCATGGCAGCAGGGAAGATAGTGAAGGGCTGGGGGGCGGGGGGGGCAGGGCCAGGTGCCCAGTTTTCCCACGGAGAGGCAGATTATTTGGACTGCTCTCCCTGCTAGCCCAAAGTGTGGTGGCTGCGTTCGCCCTGCCTGGGGTGGGCAGGGGATCCAGCTGACCCTGTCTCGTGTGGCTTAACCCCATGAGACAGAAAGAACTGCTAGTTTGATAAAATACAAATAATCTGCTTTAACCAAAGGGCTCAGTTCTGGTCTCAGTGACACCCGCTTAAATTGAGAGTTACAGTAATGTTAATAAGATCAAAATCTGAGTTGCACTGGACAGTCATCCTTAGTGTGGTATTTTGCAGCAGTGTCTCAAGTTAATGACAGGCTATTAACACTGCTACTGTAGGAAAGTCAGGGTGTTTTTACATGAGACACCCGCATGCATGGACACTCACCATCCATGTGGGGAATGTCTCGTTTGAATGTGGTTCATGGAGGTGTACGCTCCCGTGACCCATGCACCACCCACCCAGTCCACACATGGGGCAAAATCTGGAGTGCCCCCTGTGTGGACTGGGCAGGAGGTGCGTGGATGGGGCGGCCATGTGGGAGGGGGCTCATTTGAAGCGCACCCCCATGCACCCGCCCCATGCATCGACCATGGATTCCCCCAACTGTCTTGTATAAAAACACCCCCAGTTTTAAAGGGAAAGACAAGGTACTGCCATTACAATTTGCAATTGCAGGTATTTCATTTACATGCATGTTTTATACAGATTAGTGCCTGTCAAGCAGGCTTACAGTTAAGAGGTGGCATAGATGGGCACTGCCCCCTGCAAATATTTTTGTCCCCTTAATTGAACAATTAGATATATACTTTATTTAAATTTTATCCTGCTCTTCCCATTAAGGCTCAGGGCAGAAAACATTCAAACACACACAAAATAAAACCAAATAAAACTCCCTAATCCCGAATGTATTAAAATACACAAATAAAACCAAATGAAGCAAGAAAAATCCCCTAGCTCACAAATCCCCAAACCGTACCCAGGCATGCCAAATTTCTGGGCAAGCAAAAAGGTCTTCCATCACCTCTGGAAGATGAGCAGACTTGGGCTTAGACAAACCTCCAAGGGAAGTCAATTCCATAATGGTGGGGCAGCCGTCGAGAACGCCTCTTTGCGTGAAGCAGGCAGGCAGAGTGCCCGCAAGAGGACACACTCAGGAGACCTCAGCGGCCATGATGGGACAAGAGGGGAGAGGTATTTATAGGCCACACACAGGGCGTTATAGGTCAAAACCAGCACCTTGAATTGTACCTTGAGAGCTACTGGTAGCCAGAATAGACTCCTGGAGCACTGAGAACTTAAGGAAGTTTCTTGTTTAAGAAAAATAAAGATTTTCTTAAAAGCTGCTGATTGAAAATGCACTTTTAACCAAGTCCATGCATTCTTGAGGGAAAGCACAATTGCCCCCCGCATCATGCAGACTGCCTTTCCCCTCCTCCTCCCACATGGCAGTGTTTTAGCTACAGGCCTGCTGCCAAGGTTTACATACAATTATTTACATGTTCAGTCTGATTATAGAAATATATACAGCCAGAATGTTAGAAAATTGTCTAGTTGAACAGACAATTGTTCTAATTGAATAAGCAAAATAAATTGAGAAGTGCGTTGATCTGACTTAATTTGACATTTTGCATGCATGTTGAACTTGGTATGAACCATGACTGCGCTTTGTTTAAACTATGTAGCCTTTGTAACTTTTAATTGTATTTTTTCTTTCAGTTTCTGTATTCTTCATCTGTGGGACTGGTCAGGCACCTCTTAACGGCAAATTTAACATCTGTAGGTTCTTGTACTTCTAAAGAGGTAGAGGTCATTTTATTCCCTCCCCTGAAAAACTCTCTGGGAGTAGGTTTCAGACGACGAAGCTCACTAAGGGTCCCCTCATACATCATTCCATGGGGACAGGGGGAAAAGTCACTTCTTTCATACAAAAAAGGCTTCAAAACATACCCTCAAACCTGTCCAATCCTCATGAGTATGTACAAGGCCCAGGACATCCAAGTCCATGTGTCTTCCAATGGGTCCAGCCTCCCAGTACACCCCCATGGGTTGCTAACAGTGGGTGACATTAGCTCGCCTTAGCCCAGAACTCACCTGCACGCGTGGTCTGTCCCTGCCAGATGTTTGCCTGCTATTTCCCTGGGGCTAAGGGATTCCCTCCTGTTTCATGTCTGCCCAGCCCCATCCCAAGGATAGATGAGAGGATCTGGTCCCCACGCTTCTCCAGGCCCCCCATGTTAACTGCTCCTTGGGCTAACCTGTGGTGTGGGGGGAACCTGTGACAGCAGCCCGCACACCCAGGTTGGGGGGGGGCGTTGTGTGAACAGCCCTCCCCATGGCACCAACCGAGGAGTGGTGGCTGCAGTAACCTGCCCTGGGGCAGCCCAGGGAGGCACCTTGCCGCGGTCACTTCTGTTTTCACCCGGTGTCTCCAATGGAGTTGTGCAATCAGGGCTTCCTTATGATCACAACTGACTGTGGAATCGTTAAAATCAAATTTAAAAACTACATAGATGAGAGGTTCTCAGTCTTCTGCTGAAATGTATAGGTCCTATAACTGCCAGATGCCTCTCCTGATTGGCTCCAAAGCTTGCAGAAGAATTCTATCCTGGCATATAAGGCAGTCCATGGAATATTACATCAGATGCACTGGACTTTTTCTTTACATTTTCACACTGCCCTATCCCAAATGCTCAATGTGGGTTGCAATACATAAAATACATTTTAAAATGTATTCGGAAGGGAAGAGGGAGATCTGTTATTTTTACCTTCTCTTTTATTGTGTTTTAGCTTGCTGTTTTATTGTCTTTAGATGTAAGCCGCCCCAAGCTGCCTGGAGCAAGAGGGGCGGGGTAACAAAATTTGTTATATAAATAAATAATAAATAAAATATACAAAAGACCATTTAAAAAAACCATATCCCAGATCTCCCCAAATCCTATCCATGTGTGCCAAATGCTTGGCTAAATGGAAACCTCTTAAATTGCCTCTGGAAGATGAGCAGGTTTGGGCTCAGATGAACCTCCAGGGGTGTGGTTTTGTGAAGACCGTATCCTATCACATCATATGTCCGGATCTCCCCTCATGTGGATACTGTTGCAAGACATGGCTGTCAGGGGTGTAGCAAGGTTGAGAAGGGCCCGGGCTCAAGCCTCAGCTATGGGCCCCTCATGTGCATGCGTGCAAAGCACACGCACTCTCCGAAACCCCAAAAGTGGGTGGAGCTTAAGAGATGGGGCAGGGCTTAAGGGATGAGGCACGGCCTGCTGACAGCTTCTAAAGCCTCCCTGGCCTCCCTCATCCATGCCTTCGTCACCTCGAGGCTGGACTACTGCAACTTGCTCTACGTGGGGCTTCCCCTGTGCCTGGTTCGGAGGCTGCAGCTGGTACAGAATGCGGTGGCCCGTCTCCTAATGCGGACGGGTTGTCGGGAGCATATAACATCTGTGCTCTGGACTCCGCACTGGTTGCCAATAGTGTGCCGAGCCAGGTTCAAGATTTTGGTAATGATCTATAAAGCCCTTCACAGTCTTGGCCCCTCATGCCTCAGGGACCACCTCGCCCTCCGCGTCCCAGAGCAGCTCCTTCTGTCTGCTGGGGGTGCCTTCC
>QEPC01010260.1:583114-594293 GCA_003113815.1 Sphenodon punctatus
CAAATGAACTGGTTATGGGGTGCGGGTTTAAAGACAGTATTCCTGTTAGCAATAACTTCATTAAGAAAAGTTAGTGAAATAGCAGCCATAATAATCTCAGAACCATATTTGCAGATTTATTTTCCAAGATAGAATAGATATTGCTTTACATCCTAAATTTCTACCTAAGATAGTATAAGTAAGACAGTTGTGAGAATGTGGCGCTTTTTACACGGGCCTCTCCCACCCATGGACATGCAGATTTCTGTGTGTTCATGGGTGGGGGAGCCCCAGGTGAACAATGTGGTGCACGCACCCATGGTGTGTGGGGGTGCATGCACACCTGCCTAACACGCATCCCCACCCCACCCGTCCCCATGCACGAGCAACTAGGGAAAATGGCGGTTACTCCGTGGGTGTGGATGAGTGGGGAGTGAGTGGGGATGCATGTGAGGCCATGTACATGCCCCGCCCACGCACTGGTGTGCCCACGGACCTCCCCCACCTGGCAGAGCCATGTAAAAATAGCATGTGAAGAGCCACTTGAAGAAGAACAGAAGATTGCTACCTTTTGAGATAGCTCCATACATTCTCACAACACCCACCCTTACAGCCCCGCATGGAATTTTTTTCTTATATTTCCAGAGAGGGTTGGAAGGAACTGTCATTATGAGGGGGAGACAGAGTGCTTTTTATACTAGAGGAGCTCGAGACCATCATGTGGTCTATTATTTGAATAGGGTGAGCGTGCACAACTCAGTTGTGAGAATGTTAGGATCCATCTCAAATAACCTTCTTTACAAGGTAGCAACCTTCTTATCAGCACATGGGCAGGAGCTGTTTGTAAACAAACAGCTTTATCTCCCCATCTGTGTCCTGCTGTTGCTGCTGCTGTTGCTGCTGCAGCAGGAGGCAGAGGCAGGTGAGGAATAGGGACTGGAGCCAGGGAGGGGAGGCAGCAGAAGAACTTAGGCTGCATTCTCACCTGGTGGCGGCAGCAGGAGGGACGAAGGAGACGCAGCGTGGAGCTGGCTGGGAAAAGAGCTAGTGCAGATCTGCTGGGCTCTTTTCCCGGGCCCCGGCTCCTCCGTCCTCCCGCCTCCCTCACTCCTCCCGCTGCTGCTACCGCCCTGCAGGGGAGGGGGCCGACCCTGCCTACGCCCTCCCCCCAGGGCAAGGCCCAGGTGCAAATTCTCCCCCCGCGCCGTGGTAGCTATGCCACTGGTGGCTGTTTCGCCTGGCTTTTGGAGGGGAAGGATGGGTAGGGTGGAGGGGAATGGGTTAGGGTGGGGGGTGATTGGGGATTTTTTATACCTCCCTTTGTTGTATATTTTAAAAGTTGTTTTTAATGTTAATGTTTGATATTGTGCGCCACCCAGAGCTGCCTGTGGCAGGATGGCTGGGTTAAAAATGCTTGAAAATTTTTAAAAAATTTTAAAAATATCATGTATCGTGATGATAAAGGTGCTGCATGAAGTTTAGTTTCGAAGATTGGCCTAAAGAATGCCAATATTGGTGATCAAAATAAAATCAGAAGCCAGGCAGTTAACTTTTCACTCATTATTATTTTTTTTTAAAGCTAAATATTGCTTGGATTCTACAAAGCTGTGAAATTGCTAGAACAACATTTAAAAATAATCTTGTACTGTATTCACTCTGGAAACGAGCTGCTTTTATGTTTGACAGAACCTCTGAATCGTCCATTCTACTGCCCAAGCAGAATAGTGAAAACAGCACAATCATGTTTCCTTATTTCACAAATGCTAAGGTGTCTTACCCTGAGCCTTGTCTGCAGTACCTGTGTGGGCAACGGGTGCAACTGAACAAGGGCTGGATGTGGTTTAATTGCAAATGTTGACTGGATTGGATTATGTTCAAGACCAATTAAAAAGCTGTTAAAATGTGTCCTTCCAAGTTGTGTTCCAGTTGAGGGGTTCTAACAGATCCAGTGTGGGAATCTCTGCCAATCACCACTGCAAGCTTCTTCTTGAAATCCTGGAAGGATTCTTTTGATTTTAAATACAACTCACACATAATAAACTTCAAGAAGCCAGCAGAATTAACGTTAACAACAGGAGCAGAAAATAGGTCTCAGCAAAGTATCACCATAAAAAGATGCACAATGGAGTGGAAAATGCAGCCTTAGATCCTCTTAGGTCATCATCTGAGAAGACAATCAGGAGAAGGAAGGAGCCTGACTTGACCTTTTAAATCTGAGCTGTAGGTTGGAATAAGAAGAGAACAACTGAAGAAAAGCAACATACTGTAACTTACAACCAAAGGGCCTCTTACCAAGAGAAAACTGCAGTAATGAAATCAAGCTTTGCACTTAGTTTATGTTGCTTTCCTTTTAGTCTCTATCTCACTTGCATTTCCTGTAACCACAAAACAAAAAAGCCTAGGATTTTCCTCTTCTGTTTTCCTTTCAACAGCTGCCCAGGAATCGCAAATGCATCTCTGAAGCATTCTGTGCTCCAGAATGGAATCTGGCCTCGTCTGTTCACGGACATGCTTAAATCTTCATCTTCTCCCTTCAAAGTCTCTCTAAAAAGAAGTGTCAGGTCATTATTTCATGCTGTAGCTTAATACCAAGGCTTAACAGCACAGGATCTCTCCTCCATTCACTGAAGGAGACCTTCATTCACTGAAGGTTAAGGTATTAGAGTGTTATTTTTAAATACACTCCCAGCATCTATTAGTTAAAAATAGTCTTCTAAGAAAATGTCAGGGAAGAGAACAGTAATTAGCTAAACCTTGTTAGACATCACATGAGGATTATAACTCCTCCCAGAAAAAGGCATAGTAAAAGCAGCTTTCACCTGGATTTATACTTAGAGTGGCTGTGGAGCTGCAGTGTGAGGCGTTGCTCGCAGGCTCATTGGGACAATGATTCTGCTACAGGGATACCAGTCTGCAGCCAAGGCATTTGTTTTCTTTGACAAGTTGCTCCAATGAAGCCTGCAGAAGTTTTACTTTGGAACTATCGGCACTAGCCTGGAGGTTTTAAAAGAATGGAGCTGGGAAAGGCAAAACTTCTGAGAACTGGCTTAAATGCCCTGTACCAGGCTATACATCCTCTGCATGGGATTGCCTGGACAGATGGGAAGCAAGTGGCATTGACTGCTTTACATTTTCATAATGGAGAACTGAGGTTTGGTGACTCAAGTGTTATTGGTCAGTTTGAACATGTTTACGGCCTGTACTGGGTCTCATGCTGTGCTGTAGACATCCCTGCTCTGCTTGCTGTCCAGCATAAAAAGCATGTTAGCATTTGGCAGCTATGCTGTAACACTGCAGGAAAAAATAAGCTCCTGGTTTCTCAGACTTGCGAAATTGGTGAACCATTCCCAATGCTTCCACAGGGCTGCGTGTGGCATCCAAAGAAAGATATCTTGGCTGTGCTTACTAAACGGGATGCCTCAGTATTGCATGCTGTTCGTTCTGACAACTCCAGGGTTAAGGCGGATATCAAAAGCAGTGGTTTAATCCACTGTGCTTGTTGGACTAAGGATGGGAATCGTCTTGTGGTTGCCATAGGCAGTGCCCTTCATTCCTATATATGGGATGATATTCAGAAGATGTTAAATGCTTGTTCTTTTTGCCCAATATTTGATGTGGGAGGCTACATCTGTGCAATAGAAGCTACTTTGAATTTCCAAATTGCTGTGGCCACTGAACTTCCCTTAGACAAGATCTGTGGCTTAAATGCAGGCATTGCATTTGATGTACCGCCTGCTGCTGAAACAGGTTCTTTAACGTCACAATCTACCTTGGTGCTGGGAGATGAGGAGTACTCCATGGACATGAGAAGAAAGTCTGTAGATTCGGAAAAATCTTTGACTGTTGAGTCAGTAGCCTCTTCTTCATCAGGTCCTGTGGATTTAACCCATATCCTTGCAAAACACCGGAGATCTGATCCCAGCCCTCTTATTGCTCTTAGAAGGAAGGACTTCCCCCTTGGAAATGGACAAGACTCTTCACACTTGATCTTGGTGACTTTTGAGAGAAAGGTAACCACCACCAGAAAAGTCAGCATTCCTGGCATTCTAGTCCCGGATATAATAGCTTTTGATCTTAGAGCTCAGATTGTGGCAGTAGCCTCCAATACTTGTAATATTGTCTTGGTCTATTCAGTAACCTCATCTGCCATGCCCAATATTCAGCAAATCCAACTGGAGAAAAGTGAAAGACCAAAGGGTTTATGCTTCTTGACAGATAAGCTCTTGTTGCTTTTGATTGGAAAGCAGAAATTCAGTGATCCTGCACTTATCCCAGCTTCTACTTCAGACAGGTACATTATCCGTTTGATGATGAAGGAATTAATATTTGAAGAAGAGTCCTCAGCACAATCTGATACCACCCAAAGTCTGCTTTTCAATTCTGAATCCTCCATGAATATTCCTGGAAAAAGGAAGTTTTTTGAAAATCTTGCTTCCGAAGATCAACCTGCAGGCAGAGAGCTCTTAATACCAGGTAGCACTACCATTCGATCTCCTAGTGGCAGGAGACGACTCGTAGAAGCAGCAAAGAGCCCCAGTTATGAGCAAAGTTCATCATCCAGTGTGAGTGACCTGGATGAGAAAAGGGTCTCAGGTGACACATCCATTGCTCTAGAAACTTTGGATGTTGAACCAATTAATCGGTCAGTGGCCCTGCTTGGTCTTGGGACACCTATGAGATTTTCCAACAGACCCGTTTCTCCTAAAGTACAGCTGCATGTGATTCAAGAAGTTTCTGATTCTCCTAAAAATAACAACCTGCCAAGTGAAAAAGGAGCAATTCACATATCCAGGAATCTAGAGAGACTATGTGAGAGCTTCACTGACTTACAACTGCGTCTTTCTGAACTAATAGACTTCACTAAAAATGGAAAGAAAGTATCTCTAGCATATCCATCTTCTCAGGAGCCACCTTTTGTTCACATCACTTATCAGGTAACTTTTTATTAATTTTGTTACAGTCTTATCATGTAACTTTTAAATTGTTGTTGGAGACGCTACACGTTGGAGGACATCTTTGAATTGTCCAGTGAGCAGATTTCACCTGAGCTTCACAGTCAGCTTGCTTTAAGTTGCAAAACAATTTTGAATTGAGACGTTTGTTGTTTCTGAGTCTGCTTTTCCACAAGCAGCCTTATCACACAAGCTCCCTTCCCACAAAGCAGCCTTTGGCGTTGTGGGAACATGCGCTATTCAAATGCAGCGCAGCTCCTGTCTCGTGGGAAAGGAGGAAGTGCAGCTCTCCTGCAGGCAAGCTCGTGCATCAGACAGGGTACCATTCACACCTAACGGCAGCACACCCGCGAGCCAAAGATGTGGTAGGGAGTCGGATTCCGGAAGTACCTACTGTGCAAACAGGGTTCTGCCACAACTTTACTCGTGGTTGTCGAGGTTTAAAATCCAGCCTTGACAACCGTGAGTAAAGTTGCGGCAGAACCCTGTTCACACCAGCGGCACTTCTGGCATCCAGGTCCTCCCCCTGCCGCAAATTTGGCTCGCGGGTGTTTCGCCACTGTGCCGCCATCAGGCGTGAACACTGATGTAGTGAAATCCTACCCTGTCTGATGCGCGAGCTTGCCGGCGGGAGAGCCGCACTTCCTCCTTTCCCACAAACTGCGCTACATTTGAATAGCACGTACTCCCGCGGCACCAAAGGCTGCGCAAGCAGCATCGTGGGAAAGTAGCCTGAAGATTCACCTTAGGAAGTAAAGACCTATTCTTCCCTCACTGTTCAGATGTCACTGCCAATGACAACAATACATCACAAGAGGAGTATAAAGTTGAGAGTTCCCACTATGCAAAGTGGGGGCTGTTAGTTCCATGTAAATATGGCCCCAACCTCCTCCCAAACCCACTGATTTGACCATTATCTCCTTTTCCAAACAGTCTACATTCAAACTGCCCAGCCAAACAGTGTTTCCAATGCACTGCAACAAAAATTTAAATCCACATTTTTTGGAGGCTCACTTGGGGATGTGCAATCTGCAGTTGGGTCCATCTCAAGCTTAGTTCCTTATTGAAAATATTGATATAACTGAACATTTTCACTTCTTAAAACTATTATAGTTGTTACTTGTTTTCCTTCAAAAAAGCATGTGTCTGAAGAGCATACCTAACAGCGTATTTATATTACTGTGCTGAATAATGTTTGCTAACAGGTCAGGTTCTCAAGGTCTTATCCATTTTATGCAGTCTCTTTCCTCTGGCATAACCTCTATTGACTTCAATGGGAGTTTTTAAAATCAAGATTTGTCCCACTGTTTATTGCTTTGTCATTAGTAACAGCTCTTATTACAGCTAAGCATTTCAAAAGCAACCTTTCACTGTAATAGTTGTCAACTTTACAGTTATTTGTACAAAATTTAGCATTTGCAAATGCTTTAGGATATTTTGACCAAAAAGGCATTAAGAAAATATAGGATATTAATATTTTATTATGTAGTGATAAGATTTTTTTAAATGGAATCTATGGCTGCAGACCTCAAACCACTTATTACAAAGTCACCCTATTGATTTACTGCAGAGAAAGTGGTTTGAGAATTCCACCCTATGGCTCAAATTTGGCTCTCTCAAATGTGTAGGAAAAGTTTCCTCTTTGCTTTAATGAGAACCATGTGCACATTCAAGAACCAAATCTCTCTGCATATCCTTTAAGAAAATCATTACTAGATTCAAACCTGGTATCTCAAATGTTTGCAACTAATTAGTTGACATTTTAGAGTATTCCAGAGGATTAAGCAGTATGGGTGAGCGCAAACCTTGTTTCATCTGGCTTAGTGAATAATTTACACTTGAATATATTACACAAACTTTAGTGTGAAAAGCAACTATTTCTAGTTTAAATAATTCAGGGTTTCATTCGCCAAGAGTAAGCTTCTGCAGCTTGCAGCAAGATGAAGATTTTCTGGTTCTTAGCATTCATCATCGCAATTACTTGCAAGAAGCCCATTTAGTTGAATTAGCATTGATGTCAATTCTTTCCAAACAGAACTTCCGGTTACTGAACCAAATAACCCTCTCAGTTCTGAATGACAAAGTAAGAGCTTGACCCTGTAAGCTCTTCTTCATCCAAACACAAAGAAGTCTGGTGGTTTTCTATTTGCTTGTTTGTTTGTTTGCAAATCACAATAAATGTAATACTGGCAAATCATGCCAGACTGGCAGCACTGCAGAGTGACATTCTCTGTTTACTCACACAAAACTGGTGCAGTGCAGATTGCAGCAGTAAAGTCGTCCCCCTCACCAACTGGCTTATTGGTTTTAACCCTTATCTGAAGAGTCAGGAATAATTTGATGTCAATGATTCGAATATAATAATTATGATAATATAAAAAGTCTGCGCTTCCAGGTACTTACTTCCAAAGATGTCAAACACCTAAGTTTCACAGAGGCATCACTACACCTACCATTGAAATACAGCTGCCACTGATAGGGGTGGTGACAGCTCTTTTAACAAATGGGAACACAATGTAGTATTTTAGGAAAAGAATTGAAGAATACTACCCTAGACTAGACAGCTGAAAGTGAAGGGGCAATTTATGAAATTAGAATGCAATCACCTGAGTTGGTCTAGACAACAAATTATGGAGGGTGGGGGAGGGAGAATGCAATGGGACTTCAAGCCTTTATTCCTTGTCCTCATCAGCCCTACCACCTGATCACCAGAAAGTGATCTTCCCCACTTCCCTGGCCCCTGCTGGTCCATTCCCACCCCCACCCCCGGCACCCTCTGGCCTCCCTCCCTACCCCTCCACTCCTCCGAATTCTGAGTATTCTCAGGACCAGTCCTTGGACCCTCGGAAATATTTACAAGGTAATACTTACAAATCGAAACAGCCCTATTTATACCTGTCAGTACTCGGCAGCTGGAACTAACCTTTTGCTATGCACATTATGTTGAGTTTATTGAGCAAATCACATAGTCTGACTGTCTATAGTGAAAATTGAAAGTAAAAACCAATATTTTTAATTTTTATTTTATTTGTACATTTTTACCCCACCCCTCTCGCCACATGTGACTTGGTGTCGCTCACAAAATTAATAATAAAAACTGTAAATATAAAACATATTAAAACTCCATTAAGACTAATCATGCGCAAAATAAAACCCACAGTGCAAACCCCCAAATTTACCCCGACATACTCATCCCCCCTCCCATCCCCCCCTAAACACCTGGAGGAAAAGCCAGGTCTTACAATTTCATTGGAAGGCGAGAAGATTTGGGCTGAGACGAACCTCCACTGGGAGTTCCAAAGCGATGGCGCAGCCACCGAGAATGCCCTCCTGTCCGTCCAAACCTGTTGATAATGCGGGACTTCCAGAAGGGCACCCTTGGATGACTGCAGGGGTCGACCAGAGGTCCAGGGGGTGAGGCGATCACTCAGATAAGTAGGACCTAGACTGTGAAGGACTTTAAAGGTCAATACCAGCACCTTGAATTGGGCCCGGAAGACAGTAGGGCAGCCAGTGCAGTGCTCGGAGCACCGGTGTTATGTGCTCCCTGAGGCCCGTCCCAGTAAGCAGATGGGCCGCCACATTCTGCACTAGCTGCAGCTTCCAAACCATTATCATGGGCAGCTCCACACAGAGTGCATTGCAATAGTCTAGCCTCGAGGTGATGAACGCATGGATGATAGTGGCGAGATTAGATTCTGAGAAATATGGACGAGCCTTTTCACCAGATTTAACTGGTGAAAGGCTCCCCTAGCCACAGCCAACACCCGGGAATCCAGGTGTAACTGCGAGTCCAGAAGCACTTCTAGACTCCGCACAGATGAAACCAAAGGAGGATGGACATTCCCAATAATTGGGGAGACCCCCTCACCCAGATCACCCATCCCGCCAACTAGCATCACCTCTGTCTTATCGGGATTGAGCTTCTAATATGGTTAGATGAACCTGGGGGTGGGCAGCCCCGCATTCTCTGCATGCAGCCCCAGCTATGCCAGGTTTACACGGGCCCAGCAGCTGCTGCAGTCCATGGTCTGGACCTCAACACCCCTCTCCCCCACACCCGAGAGTTGTGGGTGGATCGCCTGACACTCTAGGCTGCAGCCTGCAGCTCTATGGCAATGCCCGGGGCATCCCCCAGCCAAGAGCAGCATTGCAGCAGCCATCTGCTGAACAAACAGACCACAGTTCCACCTCCGGCTGGTGTCCCAAGTTGGGATGGCCCACTCCGCTGACGGTGCTCCAGGATGTTCTGGAGCTGCGGGGCTGGAGCAGAGCAGGCAGCACCTCTGCTTCTCCTGCACATCTGGTGGCCTACCTTTAGACGGACAGGCTGCCAGGGTGAGGTGGAGCAGAGCCATGGGTGGCATCTGTCTAAAAGCACCCTCTGTGTGTGTGGTATACAGAATGCTTCTGTAAGACTGGAATCTGCCACATCTACCAATGCTCTAGGGTGCAAGCCTCAGAAATGAATGTCAATGGGAGATGAGTTACTGATCTCTGTGAGGACAGGATTGCATCTCATGGAGTAAGAGAGCATTCATTTTGAGTGAGGGTATCAATATGGATCTCTTGAACAAGAAGGAAGGCCATCCGCATCTTTGAATTCAGTTCTGATTTGCATCACTGCCTCATCAGTAGCTGAACTTAAATTTGCAGAGATGGTCTTTGCACCAAGGAGGGGACCAAGGTGACAAAGAGGTACAGTCAAAGATTCAAAGGGAAGGAGAAGGAATGGCTAGAGATATCTGCAAACTGATGGATGGGAATAAAGTTAGAGATAAAATACATCTCATGTACTTATAGTACAAACACGTTAGATAACGCATCTAACTCAAGGTTTTTAAAAGGACTATTATTCCTTGCATCTGTAAACTATTTTTTCCTGCAAATCTACCATAGCTGCTGCCATATCACTTATAAGTAGTATTGATGTACAGTGTCGCTTCACAACTACATTTAGAAAACAGCAGAGGAAGGTTATGCTGAATAGAAGACTCTTCCTTTAGATAGCCAAGCTACATTAATACTGCAGACTTTCTCCCCACTCGACAAAGAAATCATGCTACAGGCAGGTTAATACACCATATATTAGAAGAGTCGCTCCTGCACAAATCAAGCTCTCATGTGAACAGACATTTTTCTTATAGAGAGAAAATTGCTTTGAATAATTTTTGCTATCAGCTTTCTTGCAGTTTTACTATATTATATCTACCTCTGATTATGTTCTCCCGTTTCTTATGAACACTGACATGTCTGCTAAATAAAAACAATAGTCTGACAAACCTGTAATTTTCCCCAAGGCTTATTTAAATTGCAGCAAGGTAGATTTTGGTTAAATCTTAAAAGAAATTTCCTCGCTGTAAGAGCAGTTGGGCAATGGAATAAATTTCCTATAGAAGCTGTGAATATTCTCAAAGACCATCTTGACAAGCATCTGTCTGCAGTATTATAGGTAGAAGTTATCCTGCCTTGGAGCAGAGAACTGAATTAGATGACCCTGAAGGGTCCATCCCTACAGCATACCTGCCCCCCAACAGTACCTTTTTGCCCAATACAGTAATGGATTTTGTTATCTTATACCACAGTCCCAGTCATGTAAGGTTTGTACTGGGGTCAGCAGACAAACGGGCAGGGGCGGCTAGTGGGTCTTGAGGTTGGAGGGGCAGTAAGGCTGGCGGGCAACAGTGGGCGGAGCCAGGGCAACAGTGGGAGGAGCCAGGGCAACAGTAAGCGGCATAACTCAGCAGCAAGGAGTTCCAAGGGTTAATGTTGGATGGACATTACATTACTTAAATCAAGCAATTTTGGTTAGGTTAGGCAGGTTATAATCACCTCCTCTGCCAGATTTAAAAGCAGGCAGACAACCTTAAACTTCACTTACAAGCAGTTTTAGCAAAGACACACACACACGCAGTAGAGGTTAAGAACGCTGCTTCAGAAAGAAGGGACTTGCTGCATGTATGTTGGAGGAACCCCAATCCCTAGGGATGAGCGAATGCGGTTCGAAAGTTCGGAGTTCGGCCCGAACTCGAACTGTTCAGACAACCGAACTCGAACCCGAACGTGAACATACCAAACAAACCAAACACTGAACGGCAAAATGGCCAAACAGTTCGGTCAGTTCGGATCACGTTCGGATGAGTTTGGGTGGCAAAAAAAGGTTCACTGGAAGGTCAAACATGACAGGGAGGTGTCAGTCACTGAGGAGCAGACTTCCAGGCACCAGGGGTGGAGAGGCTTGCAAGAAA
>QEPC01010260.1:596056-612112 GCA_003113815.1 Sphenodon punctatus
CCCCCCCGCTGCTCTGAGTGGCAGATTGGGGGGGAGAGCGGCAAGGCAGGGTCCAGGAAGCGGCTGAGGCTGGCAGCCAGCCTTAGCCTGTCTGACTCCATGTGTGGCTGAGGCAGGGAGCAGTGTGCATGCGCGCTGGTCCCTGCCTCAGCCGCCTGGCCCAAAGCTTCTCACCTGGGCGCTTGCAACAAGCGCCCAGGCGAGAAGCTCCATTGCGCCCATTAGGCGCAATGGAAGGCTGGCCCCTCCTTCCACAGCACGTCCTATACGTGCGGTGGACTAGGGGCTCAGTTGCCCAAACCGCATTTTCAATAGAAAACGTGGTTTGGGCGGCTGAGCAGCTCAGCCTTTTTGTCCCTTCTGGGACCCACTCTCAGAGTGGCTCTGAGAGTGGGTCCCGGAAGGGAGATAGACACTGACAGCATAGGGGTTTTTTGGGGGGGGGGTTTAATGGCGGCCCCAGGGGTCCTCCCACAGTGCTAGGGGGGCAGTCCCCCAAATGTCCGGGGGGGGGAGCTGCCACTGCAAATGGGGTAATTAGTACCTCATTAATCCAGCTGGAGAAAGACCTGCCTAGATTAAAAGCCCTGGGGCTACTGTTATTGTTATTCATTGATGGAGGTAAGGATGGGGTGGAGGAGAATCGGCAACCTTTTCTCACTTTAACAAGCTTTGGATAAGCACATCGATCAAAAAACAAATAAAAGTAAAGAGTCAGGAAGGACGGAACTATGTAGGAGGGTGTGTGTTTCTGAGAGATTTTTAGCATGCTGAAAGAGACTGCCACTGCTTCCATCCATTATCCTCCGAGTGTCTTTAAAACGAAAACTTTAGAGCCAAAGTCAATGTACAGATTTGAGAATTTTGTTTTTTTAATAGGCTGAGTTGTCACTTGAATGATCAGTCCTGCACATAGTATCATATGTACACAGAGCCTCTCACACAGATATCCTTTTTTCCAGCTCAGCCTCAAAGTCAGTTGGATATTACACATTTTCATAAATATATGCAAATATATGCAGATTACAGGTAACATGAAGTGTACCTATTATTCTCTGTCAAATGTTGAAGGGTATGCTACATTTCTATGAAAGAATCTGTAATATTTGGTGAGAACCCAATAGTGGAAGACATCAATAGCACTTCAGAAAGGAGGAGTCTTGTGTCATACTATCATGTCCTGTCACTGAATGGGAAAAGCAGTAACAAGGAATGACTGCTAATATAGCATTGCAGCTCTTCCATCCCACAAATTAGAGGAGAAAGGAAGGCAAGGTGATAGAAACTTTAGGAAGGAGGGGGTGGACAGCAGTGCTTTCACTGGCTGGCTCAGCTGACACTTTTACAGGTCTATAAAACCTGGTCAGTTCAGAATGAGGCAAATAAGAAATCTGTCAGAGGGAAAGGACTTCTTGTGCGGATGTGGCACTCTTTTGGCAAACACTTTTAGAGAGAGAGTTGGAACCTGACATATAAAAAAAGAGAAAGAAATAGCTTTCATTAAAGAATCAAGATTCTTTCAAACTAAGAATCACTACAAGTCCATTATCCCCAGACCTGATTCCCCATGTTTTGGATTTTGGTATTGGGTCAGAATTAGTAGGAGACCATCTTCCATTAGCCCTTACCTTGGCTTTAACGCCTTCAGCTCAGGGTTTTTTGGTATCTCAGGATGGCGAGTGCTCGGGATTATTAAGGCACAAGGTTCCGCCTTGGAATGACTCTTTGGCTAAAAAAGTTGAAAATTCTCTAGATTGGTCTCGTATTTGCCAGCTGAGAGACCAATTATTACATTCCCGAGATAACCAGCAGGTGGTGGAGCTTTTTGACCATATTTCCTCCTTGCTGTCGAGCCTGCCATGTCTGCAGGGCATAGATCGCCAGAGACTTCAACACGGAAGGGGTAAGAGGTGGTTTGATAGGGAATGCTATGCAGCTAGGGCTAGGCTGAAGTCTATCTACTTTCATTATAGAGGCAGTAAAGCGACCAAGCTACCATCTGCATATTGGATTTGCAAAGCTGAGTACCGGGGATTGCTTATACAAAAAAAGAGGGATTTTTGGGAAGGAAATTGGGTGAAACTATGCAAAGCAGCTGAGAACAACGACTCTAGACTATTTTGGCGCTTGGTTAAGGGAGCCACTGACGGAGAACCCAGGGTCACTACTTTAGCAGTTACCCCCCAGGCCTGGAGGATTCACTTCTCCGAACTCTATAGCTTGTTTGGCAGATCTCCGGTGGAGGATTTTCCACCTTTTTTCACTGATGACTTGCCGACTTGGCCGCCAGTACTAGAGGCTGAGGTCGAGGAGTTGGTGGAGTCCTTCAGGAATGGGAAGGCGCCCGGGGTGGACCGGATCCACATTGAGCTTATTAAAAAACATAGGGAGTGGTGGATCCCTTTACTGGCGGCTCTTTTTACCGCAATTAATGGGTCAGGTAGAATTCCTGGGGAGTGGGGCAAGGCAGTGGTTATTCCCTTATATAAAAAGGGTCATAAATCCAACCCGGCCAATTATCGTCCCATAAGTCTATTGTCAGTAGTTGGAAAGATATATTCTAAATATTTGCTGGCGAGACTAACAAGGTGGATAATGGAGACCAGGGCATTGGCGGCAGAGCAGGCGGGGTTCCAGGGTGGTCGCTCTACTATGGAGCAATGTTTTGTTCTGTCTCATCTGCAAGCCAAATACAGAGTTCAGAACAAGGTATTTTTTGCAGCATTCCTGGACCTTAAGTCCGCCTTTGACACCGTAGATAGGGAGATCTTATGGGGAAAGTTACGGAAATCCACTATGGACAGAAGGTTGGTGGCTCTTGTCTGTGCCCTCCATGGCAACTCCTCGATGGTGGTGAGAGTAGGTGGGCAGGGCCACGTCACGGCCCCAATAGACACCCATAAGGGTGTGAGGCAGGGCTGTGTCTTGGCCCCAATGTTGTTCAACTATTACATTAATGAGGTCATACCTTTAATGGCAGATACCCGGTTCTTTCCGCCAAAACTGGGATCTAGGGCAGTGGGATGCTTGGCTTATGCCGACGATATAGTACTTCTATCGCAAACCAGAGTAGGCCTTAGGAGGCAACTCAAGTCTTTTGCCGCCTTTTGCTCGGAAAATCACTTGTCATTGAATTATGACAAATCAAAGGTACTGGTGTTTACCAGTAAAAAACTCAGCCCCTTCGTGTGGGATATAGGTGGACACCAGGTACAGGAGGTTATTTCATTCTGTTACCTTGGTCTCAACTTCCATAAGTCAGGTACCTGGCGGATGCATTTAAAAAGAGCCCTTGTGGCTGCAAAAGCCCCGCTGCACGCGATTCTGGGCTTATTTTTCCAGCAAGGGAGGAATGCCATGCATCTTGCTCTGAGGGTTTTGAACAGCAAGGTGAGGGCCCAGTTGCTCTATGGGGCAGAGCTGTGGGCCCTCCCATTTGCGCAGGAACTGAACACCGTCCAGGCTAAGTTCCTGGTCAAATTGTTGGGTAGTCCCAAATCTGTCCCGCATGCGGCGTTCAGATTGGAACTTGGTCAGGATGCGTGGTATCTGACAGCCATGGAATCAATGGCAAAATTCTGGTGCAAACTTTTTTTAGGGCAGGGATCAGATCTTATGAAGGAGGCAGCTGGAGATAGTTTTGTCAGTCCATGGCAAGCATCATGGGAGATGTATCTGGCAAAGATCGGGATCTCCACGGACTATTTGTCCCATAAGCCACCAGGTACGGTTAGGAGGGAGATCCTCACCAGATTAAGGGACATACATAGGCAGGGGGAGGTAGGGATTATAAATGCCTCTCGACATCTAGGGGACTATGCAGACTGGGTACCAGAACAGGGCTGCATGGCTAGCTACCTCCGGACCCCCATCCCTCTTAGGGCCAAGCATCTTTTGTTTCGGGCCCGTGTAAATGCTCTCCCTTCACAAGTCTTGGAGGGACGATTTCAGGGTGTGCCCTTTGCCGAGCGTTTGTGCCCTTTTGATCAGACTACGGCTGAGACTGTGGGGCACATGATTTTGAGTTGCCATCTTTATGATAGGGCTAGGACTAAATTTCTGGCCTGGCATCTGGACAAGTATCCAGGTCACCCGGAGGTATTTATACTGAGTGCCCTTCTAAATAATCCCAAGACCCAGGTAATTGAGGCCATTGCAGAATTTCTGACTCTGATGGTTAAGGACAGGGAGAATTTTTTGGATTTTAAGGCCCTATGCTAGAGCAAGTATACAGGTTATAGAGAGACGTCTCTCGCTGGTGCGCTCTAGAGAACCGTGAGTTCTGTTTTATTTTTAGATATCCTATGCATATTTTCTGGATTATATGTTTAAATTGTAGACACAGATGTATGTCCTTCTATTTTGTTTGTCTGTATGTTGTTGGATACATGCAATGGTTTAAAACCACGCAATAAATTGAATGATACAAGTCCATTACCTTTAGCATTCACTGTAGAGAGACCACATCAGAACCACAGATAAATCCACTAGAAACAGATTATTGAAATTATTAGAAGGTGGACAAAGAATGGTCTTCTGCAAGGAAGCAGTTCTTGGCTTCTATTTTAAATCTTTCACAGATCTGTATGACCTCTTTTTTTAGTATAAATGCAGAGGCTGCAATGCATTTAACTAGGTTCAAGACTGAAAGGTTAAGCCTGTCAAACCCTTATACACGAATCTAGATGCAATCTCGGGTTAACAATGAAGAACTTGTGGGGAACGAAGATGATCAGGGATATCATAATATATGGTTATTAAGAAAAAGGAAATTGGTTTATGATCATTAGAAAGGAAGAGATTGAGGAGACTTGTTTGAAACATAAAATTTGTTCTTTTGTTCAGTTATTACACAATTGTTATTTATTAATTAAAGTATTTATATAGTGCTAGCAATATACCTGGCACTTTACAATCATGAATTATAGAACCCTGCCCCAGTATACTTAATTGTCAAGTATACTTAACATGGAAAGGATATAGAATCTCTCTCTATATATATTTTAAAATGAAAGCTATTTGCACAGTACCTAGCACAATAAGGCCTTGATCCTAATTGGTAGTCTGAAAGCTAGCATAATATTAACAGCAAATTAATCATAAGCCGTATGGTTTTTAACTGCATAAATCCAAATTAGGAAACCGTGGTTTCACAAAGGTTGGGCTTGTTATAGTGGTATTTATAAGTCAGTGTGTTTCTGTGGAAACCTGGAGCATCTGATATACAAAGAAAGAAGAGACTGCCTGGTTTAATGGGTTACAAGATGCTGCGTGGTACACGGCACGTTGATGCAGAGAATCAATCCTGAGAGGCTGAAAGAGCAAGAGGGCCTGAACAGAAACTAAGAGCTGAGTATTAAAGGAGATTAGGAGACATTTATTTACGCCAAAGGTTAATTAACATGTGGAACAGATTACTAAACACAGAAATAGAACAGGCAACTGAGACCTTAGTCAAAAAGAAACTGGAAAACAAGAAGAAATATCAAAGACTATGATGTGTGAACACTATCCAGAACAGGACCTAGATTTCATCTTTTCCATCTCTTCTAAAATAGTACTGTGCAACTCTTGCTTTCATGCTGAACTTACAACAGGGAAAGTTCTAGGAGGGGTAAAAAAACACATTCATTTAATTCGTAGAGGAGACTAAATTGAAAAGTGTTTCAAACACACCAGGGGGTGCAAACCTCATTTGTCAGGTGCACAAAGTTGTGCACTAAAGTTCCGTACTAGACATAACACGTGCCAAATTCTCATTTGCAGAAAGAGACATCCCCTCCGCCCCCGTCCCCATTACCTACTCTCATTTGTGCATGCAGTATCACCCCCCACCCCCACCCCGAATCCAGCAAAGACCCTCTGTATGGTCAGAACTTAAACGCAGTCTGACCACTTGTACGTATGCCCCGGGTTCAGAGGGGTGTTCCATGCTTCCACATTACAAGCTGAAGCCTAGTGCATGAGCGCAACCCCCTTGCACACCTGGCGGATCAGGATCAAACCCATTGAGCCCAGAGGGGAAAAACTAGAAAGGGTTCTGGAGAGGTTGAAAATATGAGCAGGAATTATGTTCAAAGTGGAAAAATAAAGATGGAGGTTTGGGGACCTAAAAATAAAATCCTCAACAGATATTTAATGGAAAGAAAACACTTGAAATTGAATTATAGATAAGAGTGGGCAGCAGATTAGATATGAACATGTGCATCAATTCCATGGCCTCATTCTTTAATAAATGACATATGCCATGGTCCCACAGAACCATGTCATTTTGGGGGCAGAACACAAGGGGCCACAATCAGCCGCAATGTGTTTAGCACAGAAATGGAATATGGGACAATCATGGAGGATACGTACTATTCTTGTACTCCCTCCGTGCTGTGCTCCCACTCTCACTGGTTTTGGCCACCAGTGCAGGTAGGAGCAGCCTCAGGTCCTCTTTAGGTGGTCTCTTAGGGCAACTATGCAAGACTCATACTTCAAGAGGATTCCTGTGCTGCAGCTTTAGATTCCGATTGTCCTGACAAAGCTATGCAGATTAGGGCTGAATACCCGACCAACTTTGTTCCGTCTCAAAATCATACACATTTACAGCTGACTGCTCATTAGTTTGGGAAGTTTTAAGTTTTCAATGGTCTGTAGCCCAGTCGCTAATTAAAAATAGCAGTATACGTTATCAAAAGGAAGGGCCATCCTGGGCCAAATCCTGCAGATGCCCTCTTTTTCTCCTACACATTGCAAGCCCCAGTTTGGGGAGTAGCATTTCTGTTCCTGTGGGCTTGCTGTGGGAGCAGGTAGGGCCAAGAGGCACCCCCTCCTGCTTCTCCTTGTTGCTTAATGGGTGGGAAACAGAAGCATTGTGACTTTGGGTGTTTTTGGACAAGCGCCTCTCCAACCATCATGCATGTTGCAGGGCCACATTGGCGCCCTATGCAGCCCTGAAACACACATGATGGGTGGGGAGGCGCTTGTCTAAAAACACCCAAAGTCACAATGCAATTCCCAGCTAGAATGTACACCAGACAGAACTAGGATCTTCACCAGGAAAATAAGTCATACTGGACAGGGTACGAGTCTTGTCCAATATGTAGGTTGGTTCTGAATAAAACATGAAAAACTGGCGGACAAATCTCAACAAATACTTGAGAATCCTCATCGCACTGGAGTGTTTCTAGCAGGCTCCCCATAGGGCTATTCAGGGTTTTTTTAAATCAGTGATTTGGGGGTGGGAGATATGAAATTACTGCTGATAAAATTTATGGCCAACAAAGAGATTGGCATCATGATTAAAAATGGTAATTACCGGGCAGTTATTTATAGAGAGTGATCTGGATTGGTTTATAAACAGGGCCCATTTCAACAACTAGTAGCTTAATGCAGCTGATTGCAAGGTCACTCAGCTAAGAACAAAGAATATAGACCATAGCTACAATATGGGAGACAGTATGCTGAGAAGCAGTGTCTCTGGAAATGTTTTGGACAAATGTGGAGCTGATGAACATGGAACTGCTGCAGCAAGCAAACAAAAGACTAATATGGTCTCTGGATGCGTAAGCAGGGCAGTAGCAAGCAAGAGTGGGAAAGTGATTTTGTCTCTTGAGACGACTATATCAAGACAGTTCTGATGTTGACATTTTTTAAATGAAATTGAAAAATGGCAGAAGATGCAGAAAAGAGCTACAAGAATTATTTAATGGCGGGAATACTTGCCTTACAGTGAGGTACTTACAGATACAGAGCTCAGTCTGTTGGCTTTATCTGAAAGGCTAAGGGATGGCTTGATTAAAGTGTTTACCTTTGCAAGGAGAGAAAGTACTGGGTAAAAGGTTTTTTAATGCAGCAGAGGAAAGTATAACTAGAGGATCAAAGACTTTGTTCCTTCTGCAGGTTGAGTTTGAGACTTGGGGATATTCATCACTCAAACAAAAAATCAAAGGTAATTGGCTTCAAGAGCAAGCTCACTTATATTAGGGTTGCTTAGGAAATTTCCAGTGAACCTTTTTGCTGATAGAAAATACCTTCTTCTTCTTTTTTTTTTCAAATTGGCCAATATTTTCAGTGGAAAAAGCTTTTCTCCCAACAAAGTTTTTCATCAGGATGAAGATCTTTGGAGTCTCATGCCCAGTTTTACAAAGTGGGGCTCTGTTTCTCTGGGTTTTTTAAATTCCTTTTTGCTGGGAAAGTGAGACCAGCCCTGTGGTGACAACAAGGGGGGTGGGAGGTGGAGGGGGGCAGAGCCAAGTAACTCCCTGGTTGATAGGAGGGACACCATTGAGGTGACAGGAGCACTGCAGCTACAGGATCAGAGGGGTGCTCCTTAGGCATAAGGAAGAGCCTGGCAGCTCTGGGGGAAGGTTAATTTACTCCCTTTGTTTACCATCTCACTCATGCAAAAACAACTCAGCACGGTCAAGAGGATCCCTACAATTAAAGTGGGATTGCAGCTTTTAAAATTCCATTTCTGGTTTTCTGATTTTAACCAAACTCAAAGGGGGCTTGTTGACTTATGTAAAACATTCTTTTTTTAATTTAATCTTTGAAACTTTGGAACTGATTAGATAAACTTTTCAAAAGTTATCGTGTTACAAACTGATATAATGTTATCATGTTACAAACTGAGGAATTCTCAAGTTAAAAGAAGGGCCTCACTTTGCCTGGCTAATTTTTTATTTGTTTTAGGCATTGTAGTAGTAGTAGTAGTTTATTGTACTGACCAGCAGCCATGACAAAACAACACATTATACAACAATAACACAAATATTACAAAATGTTAAAACTAGAAACATAAGCAGTAAAATAAAATACAGCCATACCCTAAAATCAGGGACCCGCATTGACTGCGTTGCTGCAATTTGCAGTGATTTTCACAGAATCAGCCAATCCTCGCAGAATCAGCCAATCCTGACCATGACCCGAGGGTAAATAGGCTCCTGGGAGATGAATTGTGGGTGGGTGGGGTCTGAAGGCCCTATGTTTGTGTGAGGGAGGTGCTGAAATTCCAGAGGATTTGAGTTGTGTTTGATTAGCAAAGTTGTGATTCTATGTCAAACCTATTGCAAATTTGCTTCCCAGCATGCATAGTTATGCAAATCAAGTTAATTATGCAAATATAAATGCTCGTGGTGAATTTGCAGAATTTGGCTTCACTGGTTGCAGAATTTAAGATTTTTTGATGCAGTCAACTCGGGTCCCTGCCTAAAATGAATAAACAGTACAAGACTGTATCCAAATAGACATCCGAGAACCTCCAATCATGTTTCGTCTACAGTATCCGCACTAAAAGCCTTAAACATTAGGCATACATATTTCCATAATTCTGTCACAATATTAAACAGCCCTGAGGATGGAATAACCACCAAGTTTAATATCTCCTCTTTCCTCCCTTTAGATGTAGTAATAATTCCTAAGGGGATCTCCATGGGTTCCACGACAAAATGTATTTGTTCTAACTAAAGGGAACTTCTATGGATGGGTAACTTAGTTTGTGGTTTTAGTCATAACAAAATCATATTGACTTATTTATTGCGACAGGTCTTGTGGCAGGTATCACCGTTGTGATCAACTGCTTAAATTTGCCTTGCCCTTCCTGGGGCTTGTGGTGGCAGCACTTGACCCCTACAGCAAATTAGTATTTGCCCCGTTTACATTTACCCTTTTTTCCCTACCAATTTCAGACAGCCATGCAAATTTTGCCACTGCTTTCGTCAATATTCCATTGGTGTTTCCTAATAAATAAACACCTTCCAATTGGCTCCCCATTAGTCTTTACCTTCCAATAATGGGGTTATAATTTCAGACCTCAGATCTGCATTATACGGGCAATTGAAAATGTAATGGTCAAGGTCTTCCACTTTATTTTGACTACAACCGCAAAACCTCAGGCTATACTGAAGTTCTCTGTATCTACCCTCAAGCACTGTAGAGGGGAACAGTTGCATTCTCAGTCTTAAAAAAGGCCCCCCTAGCTGTCGGGTTCTCTATAGAGGATAAGTAGTCCTCAAAGATAAACAGATTTTTGAATTCTGTGTATCTCTGGGCCATCCGGCAGGCTTTAACTTGTGCCATGTCAGCCTGGATAAAAACCTCCTTGATTTCTATTCTCCAACTGGGCTCTAG
Source organism: Sphenodon punctatus (assembly GCA_003113815.1). Lineage (NCBI taxonomy): Eukaryota > Metazoa > Chordata > Lepidosauria > Sphenodontia > Sphenodontidae > Sphenodon > Sphenodon punctatus. The sequence goes on from QEPC01010260.1 coordinate 606,173, forward strand.
ATTTCCTTTGAGTACCTTCCATTAGATAAGCAATAGAAAATCTATGGTTTTGATTTAAATTTTAGGTTTTGTGAACCCATAGGGCTTTCCCCTTGAGTACTTTCTGTTCTAACAGGCACAATTTTGGTAGTCTAGAATCATCCATGTGCACGAGGCATAACCAATATCTAAAAATGGCCAACTTGGTTTTATACTCAACAGAGAAAATGCCCAGCTCAGCCCTCACCATGGAAGAAGGAGTAGAAGGGGGAACACCCAGGACCCTTTTACAATTTTTTTGTTGGGGTAATTCAAGCCCTGGTGTATAGGCATGTCCCCAAACTGGGGCCCCATATGTCATTTGTGGGGACAATTTCTGGTTCACTAGGTGTACAACAGGTTTAACAAGCTTGGCACCAGCGGATCTCCAGAATTTCAATATCCCATTAGAGGTCTGATTAGTTTTCAATTTAACTGCCTCTAGATGTTTAGACCAACCACCTAAGTAGTGAAATTGATCCCCCAGATATTTATAGGACTTCACCTGTTCTATGGGTTGTGTCCCTATTTGCCATTGGCTGGTAGAGAGATAATTAGCAAATACCAACACCTTAGTTTTTAGGTAGTTTACTTCTAGATGATTTGTAATACAGTAGTCCCTTAGGGCATCTAGTAGTCGTCAAGTACTCACTTTTGTAAGGGACAGAAGAACCATATCATCTGCATACAGTAAAACTGGTGTCTGTCTCTGGCCAATACAAGGTGGATGGCATTGTTTGTTCACCAGAAAACTAACTATATCATTAATGAAAAAGTTAAACAAAAAGGGGGCCAGAACGCATCCCTGCTTCACTCCATTTGACGATGCTATTGGGTCAGAAAGTTGGCCATTATTTGTGAGTCGAACTCAGATCACTGTGTTATTGTATAATGACTGAATCAGATTTAGCAGCCTACAATCAATATTGGTTTTCCTAAATTTATCCCAAAGTAAAGCCCTGTCTATCAAGTCGAAAGCTGCTCTTAAATCAACAAACACTGAATATAGTTTGGATCGCTTTATAAAGACATATTTTTGAATAAGATGGGCCAATACAAAGCATTGATCTGTTGTTGCTCGTCCAGCTCTAAAGCCGGCTTGTTCTTCCGCCAAAATATGGTTAGTTTCAGCCCACTCTTCCAGCCTATTTAACAATAGCCGGGCATATATTTTAGCTAAGATGTCTATAAGACTTATAGGTCTGTGTTAGGCATTGTCATTTTTAGGAATCCAGTCCCTCATTTATGTATTATTTATGGAGTCAGTCTCCATGTTTAACTAAAGGTTTGCATATATAACCAAGACACAGGACAATTAAGTCAGTGCTGCAGGCTGGGCCCAGGGCCAGCCTAGGTCAAGAGCCACACTTCCTGCCCAAGAGCCTCATGTAGCTTCCAAGCCAGTTTTCCCAAATGTATAAATTAAGGAAATTTCCTGATCCAGCTATTAGTTCTTCCACTCTCCCCTACCTGGCAGCACGAGCCGTGTTGCTCATGCTACACAGTTCTCTCTCTCTATCTACACAGTTCGTTAAGTGATTGATTTGGGGGGAAAGGTAAAAAAAGAACAAATGTAAAAATCACTAGAATTATAACAAGAGCTTTTCTTTTACATATATGTGTCTGAAGAAGCATTTTTCAAAAGGAGCTGTTGCTGAAGAAACAAGGACTGTTCTCCTATGCGACGGCAAGGTCCATCTGAATTTAGTCCAGCGGCTTTTTGACCTGCCTGTTATTGAAATGAAATACGGTATGTACTGGTTTCATCTGGTATTTGGGGTTATTCTAGTACTTTCAAGCTTGAAGAGGTTATTCCTTTGGAAAGGAATAGCCACAGAACTTTCAAAGGATAAATTTAGCATTCAAGGAAGCACCTCCAATGATTTTCCTGATAAACCATTGTTTTTCTCATTTGAAACAAGGCAGAATGTTTCCTGTCCTTACTTAAATCTTAAAGATGATTGTACAGCAGCCCCAGAAACAAAGAAACCTGTTAGCTGCCTCTGACAGAAGGATAATAATCAGGATACCAATCTCTCTGAAAGTGGGGATGCTTCCCTATAGGGTCTTTTAACATCTTTAGTCCAACCTCCCTCACAAACCTGTCACATACCTGATGATACTGAGAGTGAGGAAAGTCATTCTGAGGTTTGGATTAATCTAAAATAAGCACAGAAGGAGCCCCGTGTTCTAATCTGCCAAGCTCTTGTCTTTACCTCCCACCAGTGATTTATTTGTAAAGGTGGGAGGAAGCCAGGAAAATCCTCCTGCTACTCTGGGGCCTGAACTATCTAGTTGTCTGTAAATGTTTCATAGTTTCTCAGCTTTAACAGGGCATGTATTTTTCCACTTCTATAAAGGTTTTTGTGGTTTGCCTTATAATTTATTAGTCAGACTTTGAATATTTTATAAATTTATAGCACACACTATTTGCTTTGGTCTGCTGCTCTGCAATCTTTAGGTGGTTTCTCTATTGCAGATAAGTTCAAAAAGAACCTCACTACATCCACCATTAACAAATAAAAATACTTCTCAAAATATTGATTTAGTTTTCTTAGTCCAAGAGAGAAACTCCACAGGGCAGGTTGCAATGACATAATAGTCAAAACAGTAAAGGCAGAGTTTTCCAAGGTTTTGAACACTGACCTTTCCTTTTACTAAATTGAATTCAGTTTTAGCCACCTTAATCCCTACCATGTATTTGTTGTTAAAGGCCTACTTAAAACAAGCAGTAATTTAAGTTAGGGTAGACTGTGCAGATCTTCATAATAAGGCATTCGAAACTGCGGTCTGTTTCAGGCCTTGGACTGGACTACACAAATCGACACCATCTAGATTTGTATAGTCCAGATGTTCAAGTTTACACAGTATTTGTATGCTTAATTCTAAATAATTCATACTTTTGTTACCTCGAGACTGGACTACTGCAATGTGCTCTACATGGGGCTACCAGAGGCTGCAGCTGGTGCAGAATGCGGCTGCCCGGTTCCTTATGGGGTTGGGTCGCTAGAAGCACATTACACCAGTGCTCCATTCTCTGAACTGGCTGCCTATTTTCTTCCGGGCCCGATTCAAGGTGTCAGTTTTTACCCTTAAAGTCCTACACAGCCTCGGTCCGACCTATTCGCCTCACTCCCTGAGTCCTGGATTGGCCCCTGCGGTCTGCTGGGGGCACCTTCTTGGAGGTCCCCGGAGTAAATCAGGGGGCAACTATGGAGAGGGCTTTCTTGGTGGCCGCACCTCAGCTGTGGAACTCCCTCCCGGAGGAGGCTCATCTGGCCCAGGACCTGCTGACTTTTCGTCAGGCTTGTAAAACCTGGCTGTTCCACCAGGCACTTGGTGGAAGGAGTGGGTGAGGGAGGGATGGGATGGGGGGCCGAGGGGGGGATATGGGACGATGGGGGATTTTATATTATGTTGTATTTTAATTGAATTTTAATTGAATGATTATTGTTAATTTGTTTTATTGTTGTAAGCCGCATTGAGCCGCCAGTGGTCGGAGAGGGTGGGGTATAAGAGCTGTTAATAAATAAATTAAAATAAATACATAATAAATCATCTTTTAGGCAGTGGCCGTTTTTAGACGGATGCTGTGGGGGACAAGGGGCACAGGTCTGTGTGCGCTCGATGGAGCGCACACACACACTTCCGGTGGGTGGGAGAGGGTTTAGATGGCGGCAGATGGGTGTGCGCTTGGTGTGAGCCTCCATCTACCTGCCAGCCACCTATGTCCCTGCACAGAGCAACCCGGGTTTTTCCCAGTTGCTCTGTGTGAGGAGATGGGTGAAGGTGTGTGGGTCACGGGAGCGCACACCCACTACCACTTTTAAACAGGAGGTACCACACGTGCCCACTGGGTGGACTTGCATGGTACCATCTCGTCTAAAATGGCCAGTGTTGTACCATGAAGCAAGAAATGTTTTCCAGTTTAAAAAAAAAGAAGCTTTAATCATTAGTGTATTGGCAACTGAAAGAGCACCCATGCATTGAAATAAATGAGGCAGTTCACACCTCAGAGCTATTGTTTCATGCTCTCTGCAAACTCAGGCAGATGTGTCTGCATCAGTTACATATGGTTCACATTTTAAAGGTTTTCTTTGAATATACAATATTTAGAGACTTACATTTTAGAAAAATGAAAGTTGATACTCTGGAGAGCAATAGAAAGGTCCACAAATCTGGGGTGAGTTTTCAGCTTGCAAAATAGCACTCTCCCCACCCCCGGGTTCCCAATAAATATGAAACTCATCTCTAGTCCACTAATCCAATACCTTATAGACAGGACACTTTGAGAGGTACTTCGTTTGCCCTGTTGCAATTTCCCCTGAAAGAACACAGTTGCAATAGGGAGTCAAAATCATACCTGATACAAATCCACTGAAGTCAAAAGAGTTGTGTCAAAGGCCCTTTCTAACGGGCACCAGTGTGGGGGAGGGATGGGAGGGCGGTGCGGTGGGGGGGGAAGCACGTGGGGGTGCATGGAGGCCCACCCACCTCCACGCACAGAGCATCTGGTATTGGCACCCGTTGCTCCATGCGCGGGGGAAGGTACGTGGAGTGCGGGAGCGCGGCCCCACCCACCCACTGGCCACAGCATTCCCACAGATGCTCACCCATCCCCCCTACACCAGCCACAGTGTTTGTACTGACACCCCATTCCCACCCGCACACGTGTGCGAGGGGGGGGCATCCGTTTGGAAAGGGCCAGAGATGAACTTATCCCTGTGCACTTCAAGTCCAGTAGCATAATACCTGCATTATCTGCACTAAGTATAGTCTGTCAAATACTTCTATATTTGGAAGTCTCACTCTTCTACAGGTCATCTGTAATAATTGTGCAGGGTTAAGGAGTATTTTTAGCACTTTTTTCTTTCAGTAATAACTACCATTTTGGGGTATAATACAAAGCAACTGACATCAATTACATTTATAGTTTTAAAATTTCTGAATGAGAAGAATAAAATAGTCACAAAAGGCAAAGGTGCAGCCCTCCATCATTGAAGTCAATGGCTCAGCTCCCATCAACTTTAATGGATGGAGGACTGTACCCTATCTGTGCTTATTAACTCGGCTGGCATTGTAACTCTGTTGGCTTGCACAAGCAGCAGTGCCACTTAAGGGCTGTGGTTTATGGGATCCAAAGTCTTTCCAGAATTAGAAAGAAGGCATTATCTGCAAAAGATTAAAGGTTCATGGTTAGGAACTGCAATCTTCTTATGACGTGATAGGTGACATGACAACATGAAATAGTGGGGCAGCTTGTAAAAGTGCTTAGCTAATAGCTATAGGGAAAAGAAGGCTTGCTTTGCCAAATACAACTTGATGTTGTATCCATAGGGGGAAATACCCAATATGGGCGGTGATTGTTGTTTTAAAAAAAACCATAGACTTCTTTGCAATCAATTTGGTATAGAAAAGGGGGGGGGGGGAGTTAATTATGTAAACATATACAAGAAAACATTGCTAGGCTTTATGAGTATCAAATAATCCCAAAGTTTTCTATTCAATAATTACAGGACAGGCACACATATTGGGTAATTTCAGACGTGACAGGCTTTTCGGCCCGCCACGCTGAACCCTGAACCGGGATCCATCTTGGATCCCAGTCCGTGATCAGACCGGCCGTCCTCTAGACGTGCCAGCCTGATTGCAGAGGGGAATCGGGGAGGGGGCGGGGCTGCGCGATGCGCAGCCACCCAGCCCCGCCCCCCCGCAGTCTACCGGCCGCTCGCTCTCGGGGAGATGGGTGGGCGCAGCGGCCAATCAGGCCTGGACCACGGTCAGGAACGGGGCAAGATAACAGATGTTACTTTTGCCCCATTCCTGATCATGGTTCAGCTAACCATGGGTGTTTTCAGACGTTACGGGGCCACTTGGCCCCGTACCGAAAACAACCCATTCATTTCCCGCCGGAGTCACCCC
>QEPC01010260.1:623824-653630 GCA_003113815.1 Sphenodon punctatus
GGGGGGGGGGGGGACAAGGCTACTCTTGCCGCTAGGGCTGCCTGGCCGTGCGGTATGAGAGCTAAAAGGACATCCCTTCCCACCCACACTCCCATTTTTGCCTCCCGCTTGGCCAATTTGGTGTGGCGTTCTGGTGGGCCACATGCTGCCTGGGCCTCAGGCTGGATCCTGCACTTCCTGGGGTTCCACTCTGCGCGGGGGAATTTGTTGGCTTTATTCACAGGGAGTGCCTGCAATCGAATCACCCCCTCATGGGGTTGAAGTTACTGAGCGCCTTCATTTAAAAAAAAAAAAGGGGGGGTGGTTGAGCAAATTTGAGATTTAACAAGATGAACAAATTTAAGGTGCTTAAAGTAGGAAGGAGGCCAATGCTACTGAGTGTTGAGTGGATGGAACGAATGGGTTATGTTTCTATTTGACAATTGTACAGCACCAAGTACATTGCTGGTGCTATATTAATACATAATCATTACAATATTATCATTATTATTGAGTTGTTCAACGCTGATTACTTTGAGGGGGTTGGGAACTTAAAAGGAATTGTGAAGTAGTAAACTGATGAAGTGGATACATTGGCATAGGAATGGAACTGAGGTAGTAATTGAATTGAGGTAGGAAATTAATTGAAATGGTAAATAAAGCGAAGTATTGATGAAGTGGAATTGAAGTAGGAAATTGATGAATTGGATATGTTACTTGGCTACACTACATTTGATATATTAGATTAGTCCTAAGCTCGGGGTCTTTGTGCAGGATAGAAATGGAACTGTTATTTAAAAAATGAAAACAAACAAAAATCCCACAAACCACAACAACAAAGGGAGGGGGGAGAGGATGCCGTAAGGAGATGGAGAAATAAAACAAACAATGAGCACAGTTAATTATAGGCAATGGGCAAAATAAATAAGTAAATTATATATATATATATATATAGTTAAATAACTTCAAGCAATGAGCACTTAGTTGCTCAGTCAGATGGGGGAGCCTACGGGAGTCATTCCAGGGTACCAGGTGGTGCTGGGAACCCGGGGTCAGCATTGTGTCAGTTGCAGGCCCAACTCTATTACCATTTCACTTTCAACAGTTAGTCTGATGGCAGGCAAAAAAAGAAAGAAATCCACATGTCAAGGCAAAGGTGGCTCCTGTCGAGAGAATTCTGCTTACGCGGACACCAGCGGCTGTCCAGGTGAGAGACCAACCTGAGAGTCCCCGCTAGGCTACTGAGGAGTTCAACGTAACGCTCGCCAATGCCTTGCAGAGCCTGTAGACTCCCAGACGCAGGGGGGCTTCCCACTCACCCTTGTCTAAGCATACCAGGGTCCAGGGAGGAGAGACTTAGGGGCCTAGCTGATCAAGGGTTAGGGACAGCAGCAATGATGGGTGTAGCGTAGGCCGATGAGCCAACAGCACAGATGTTCCCAGCATTGCACACAGGAACCCAAGTAGTGGCTCAGGTCTCACTCAGAGCACAGGGTGGCATGCAGGCACCATCAAAACAAGATGAGGGATCATGGGGTTCTCCAGGCAAAGATAAGACTGGTCAGGCACCCTCTTGGTACTGGGAGCATGCAGCAGCACCGACCTTGAATGCCAATGCCACCATGCCAGTATGAGACATGGGGGTGGTGCAAAGGAGACTCAGACCAATTATGGAGTAGTGGGTATAGACCTGGGTGTGTATGCCTACACAATCCTGATCTCCTTGCTGGGTGACCACTTGGCACGAGCCATGAGGGAAAGGATTTGGAAGGGGGAGTTCCTTGACATTTTCATGTGGTTGCACTGTGAAGAACCCAAGGGATGGGGGAAAAGGGATTCAGGTCAAAGCATAAGAGGCCACAGGATCCCAAGACATTGGAGAACTGAGTGGCATTTTTCTTCATTTACATTGGGGTGGTAGCCTATAGATTTCCAGCCAGGGTGTGACAGCTCATCCAGTTTGCTACAACAATTCAGAGGGCGTAAATGTACTTTGGAGGAACAGCATGGCCAAATGTTTAGGCCGAAGGCGTCATGTAACTCTCACATGTGCTGGGCTGTGATCGATTACAATCTGCACTCCCAGTTGATGGTGCTGCACAGGCGGTGGGGGGTATACATATGGGGAGTGGTGTGGTGTTCCATCGGGGGCACCCAGACAAGGGCAGTCTAAGCCCATGTGCTGGCTGTTCAATAGGAGGGAGTGTTTTTGTCCCCGTTGCAAGTACACATGTTTGCGGCCAATGTGGGGGCTTCAATCCAGCTTTCTCCTGCTTCCGAGCGCACCATAACATTGCAAGGGCAAAGTTCCCCTATAGCGATGGAAGGCAGGGCAGATCTAGGGCCAACAGGGCAAAATGGGGGGTTGGGGAGGACCCGCATTTGGCTCCCACAGCAATCAAGCTCTAGATGCTGAGAGGACTCCTCTATAGGTATCCAAATAGGATGGATGCAGAATACCTGTGGGAAGGTTTTTCTAAAGGCTTTGCCATACCATATCAAGGTCCCAGGATTAACCAGAGGGCTAAGAACCTAAAGTCAGTAAAGGGAATGAAGGACGTGGTTTCAGAGAAAACAGACAAGGAGATTCTGGCAGGCAGGGTGGCAGGCCCTTTTGACACTCCCCTCCCCCTTTGGAGTCATGTGGTACTCCCCCCTTGGAATTGTGCTCAAGAAAATCCCTGTGGAATACCAGCTAATTCAACACTTTTCCTGCCCCAAGGGTAGGTGAGTGAATGATGGAATAGCACTTTGCTTAGTCCAGAATGCATCTTTTGATTCTGCGGTGTGTGCGGTTCATGCCTATGGTTGAGGTGCACTACTGGGAAATTGTGACATCAAGTCTGCCTTCCGTCTGCTTCCGACATCCCCTTGGAATTCTGACTTGCTCCACCCATCTCCCCTTCACGGAGCAAGAATTTTAGAGGTCAATTCTTCTATGACAAAGCATTACCAATGGGATGTGTTATCTCCTGCTCTGCCTTTGAAAGATTCAGCTCCATTCTGAAGTGGGTGGTCAAGAATAGGTAATTTCTCACTATCTGAATGATTATCTGTTCTCGGGTAGGTGTGGCTTGCAGGAATATTTGTTGCTGTTCTGCTAGCCAGAGGGAAAAAAACAACGGTCCCACCTTGAAGCTGACCTTTCTCGGCACCAAAATAGATACGGTGGCCTGTACTTCCAGCCTCCCTCTGGACAAGTTGAACTGCTTGTGGGCCCTCCTGAGGGAGCTCATGGATGCAAAGTGACACTGAAGTCCATGCAGTTGCTGTTAGGGCACCTTAACTTTGCTTGCAGAGTGGTTGCCCCTGGCAGAGCATTCTACGTGAGGCTGACCAAGGCTATGCGTGGCATTTCAGTCCCTCACCATCACATTAGGGTCACCAAAGGTGAGAGGGAAGAACTGGCAGTGTGGCTTAAGTTCCTAGATGGTCGTTCTTAGACAAGAGGGTACCACGCAAGTCCACCCAGTGAACACGTGTGGTACTGCCCGGGTAAAAGTGGTGATGCGTGGGTGGGTGTGCACTGCAACCCAGGCACCTCCACCTATCTCCCAGCATGGAGCAACCGGGAAATGATTGCCACGGGTTGCTCCATGCGGGGCCCTGGGTGGCTAGCAGGTGAATGGGGTGAAAACCAAGCGCACACCCCATCCACCACCGTCTAAACCCTCCCTCACCCACTGTAAGTGCATGTGCGCTCCACCGAGCACCCACGGACCTGCCCCCGAGAACCCACCCCACAATGTCCATTTAACGACGTTTCACTCTAGAGGGACATCCGACTCCTAAAGGCTGATCTCCCAGTGGTGTCAGATGGAGCAGGCGGGCTTGGTTTCTGAGTTTTCTTTCGGAAGTGGTGTCGAGTACACAGCACTGGCTTCTCAGCTGGGAGGCTAGAGACCTAACTCAGGGACAGAACATTTCTAGAATTCTCCCCACTGCTCATGGCAATAAAGCTGTCGGGTCATAGGTTTGGGGATTCTAATTTATGTTTTTGGTCAGACAATTAGGCGGTGGTGCAGGTCATGAACCACCAACCCAGCAGATCCCCGCAGGTCACGGGGCTGGTGAGATGGCTCGTGCTGAAGTGTCTGTCCTTGAATATGTGCTTTTCCATTAGATATGTCCCAGGGGTCCATTATGAAATCACCAATGCTCTTTCTCGTTTGCTTTTGAAGATGGAGAAATTCCATTCTTTGGCGCCTGGTGCCAACCTGGAGCCGGAGGTGATGCCAGAGGCTTTGTGGGCACTTGGGACCACTTGTTAAAGGATGGTGTGCAATCCTCTGTAGCAGAGGGGATTTGACATGCTTACACAAAGGTCTTTGAGGGATTTAGGAGATTCTTAGCAGACCACAGGCTCACGGGATGCACACAGCGGTTTGCAGCGCACTTGCATCAATGGGTCTGGCAACACGTACTATCAAATGTCACCTGGCCACCATCACCTTCTTCATCAGTGCTAACAGCTTTGCTGATCCATGTGCCAGCTTTGCAATGAAGTGGTTGATAAATACCTGTGATCCAGATCAATTAGCTCTCTTATCTCCAAGATTAGATTCTCCATTCCATTTTTATCGATGGGATCTTTTGCACATATTAACAAGCTTATTAAACAAAGGATATTAGATATAGTCAATCTGACATAGTGAATAATTCAGTAATACAGGTTGCACCCTGGTTTGTTATACTTAAGACTTCTTTTTATATTGAGCCTTATTTGATGCAGATTTCTAATCCTCATTTACATAGAGCTTTTACTTTATTACACTTTCAACTTTTCGATTCTGAGCTTCTGAGAGGCTGTTATGCTAAGACTCATATTATTCTCATTTATGTCCTTGTGATCTATAAGAAGTTGAGGATCAAGTTCATGTACTGTTTTATTGTCCCTTTTACGAGGCTTTGAAAACAAAATGGATCTCTTCTCTGTTAGTAGAGAGAACGTTTCTTCCACTCGTCCAGAAATTAATTTTTTTGTTAGCATCTAAGGATGCTCTTTGATTTCAAAAGTTGTGGCCACATATGACTTTTTAATATTTAATCATCAGAGGCTATTATTTCCAACTGGGAATGACGACTGACTTTTGTATGATTTTTAAATTCCTGTTATATTTTACGTCTTTTAATTTGTACTGTAAATGGCTGATCACTAAATATTATTTATTATTATTATTAGCAAGCATTTATATAATGCCAGCAATGTACCTGGCGCTTTACAAAGTAATGGAATACACACAGGCCTTGCCCTAGGGTTTACAATCTGAGAGATTGGGGGGAAGGAAAGGGAACAGAGGGAAAGACAAGGGGCGTAACATTCACGAAGATGCGAGGTCCCAGGTGCACGTGCTTGACTTGGTTACATTGAGAACGATGGCTGGCTGGTCCATGTGGTGAGGATATGAGTACACAGAGCTCAGGTAACAGATTGTACTGGATGGAGGGTATCAGCAGGAGTTAGGTGAGGGGAGCAAGGAGTCGGGGAGGGCAGAGCGGAGGAGTTGGGTCTTGAAGAGGGATTTGAAGGTACGAAGGGAGGGGGTGAGGCGGATGTGGGTAGGGAGGGAGTTCCAGGCGTGGGGGGCAAATAAAGTCCAAATGATGCTGAACTGCCCTCCCCACCAGCCCACAATGTGGCTGCTGCAGTGACCCTGCCCGAGCAGCCAGGGGATCCAGCTCCCCCCATTTCATTTGTTTTCACCCAGAATGGATTCCATTGCAGGTTGTTTCCTCCTATAACGTCTGTAGTATGCTCACAACGTGGGCTAAATCTTCAGGAATTGGTGTGAGCTGAATCTTGGGGCTGAACTTGCTTGCTTTAATTTCTGTCAGTTGATAATAGCTTTCTATGAACCACTCGGAGCATGTGTGCCTGAGTAGTATCCCTCGCACCTTGGACATATCTCTTCTATTACTGTTTCACGGCATCTTCATCTCCCAGTTATGCTATTGGAGGAGTACAAAGTCTCAAATTCTGGCTCTGTGACAATATCCTGAAGAAATTAGCCGTCATGTGCAAGGATGTCTCTATTTAACAATGTAATATATATTCACTTTCATTGTACATGTAATTGTCAGTGATTAGTTACGTTGCTTAAGGCTTTAAATGTCACATATTTGAAAGATAACTTGATGACTGAGTTGGTCTGAGGGAAGGGAGCGTACGTACAAGTATATCTACCACTGCTCATTGTCTAGAGAAATGGAACACGGTATGGAGCAGCAATAGGGGTGGTACTTGGGTTTCCAAATAATAGATGACTAACTTTGAAAAACAACAAACTGTGAAATTAAAATACTTAGTCCTGCTCTGCTCAATGAACTCTGGATTTATATTATATTTTGGTAAAGAAGGAGAACAATATGGAAGGTTATGGAATCAAAATGTGAACTAATCACTCCAAGGCAATAATAGTATCAACCTCATGAAAACCAGTGATGACACCACAGCCCTTGACATTGTTTAATATTTACAGTGTTGTGATAAAACACAGGGGAAATATTGTGTTTGATTTTTTAAAAAGGTTATAGAGCTGAAAGTTGCATTAAAATATACTTGCTACTTTGAATAGTATGGTTTGAGTTACTTCACAGCAGATAATAGTTGAATGAAAAGAGATTTGCTTGGAGGGAAGGTTATCAGGGTGCAATGTAGGGTGTTTTTAAACTAGATGCTACCACATATGGCCACCCAGAGCCACTCATCGGACCTCCTGTCTGAAGGTGGAGCGGGGGAATGCACAGTCCCATGAGACATACTGTATCCACTCATGCCCACTCATGGTGCACTGCCAAGAAATCGGTAGTGCATCATGTGGGGCAAGCCAAAAAAGTGTGTTGCTCCGCAGCTGTGCCACTCAGTGGCCATAGACCCCCTCCAAATCCTTTATTGTTTAACAACACCCGGAATCTGTCTTTGTTTATACTGCTATGGTTGGACTATAATGTTGCAAAGATGAGAAATTAATAACTATCCCTTCACTTGAAAATACTGGACAGCATGCATTATTCCTTCATTACAATTTACCTAGCTGTAAACTGGAAACGGTTCAGTTAGTGTAGACAGATGATAAAGGATGTTGAGAGGGAGGGTGCGGCTGAGAGAATTAGCCTCTTTTCATTCTCTTAACTAAAAGAGCACTGCTCCTAAACCCCGTAGCTGATTAGTCAGCATTTCGAGCCTTCAACGTTTTTTGCCAGCTCAAGGCCATTCCATAACTTTGCACTTAACTTTGCTAGCATTCACTTTGTCTCCTGAAGGAATCATCATTAAGAGGATTTCCAGTAGCTTCCTGTTACTGACATTTGGACACCTCTCAGGTGAATTTCTGAAGTGCTCATTGCAGTACAACCTGATTTTTGCAGGTACCCACACTGTTCTTGAACTTTATTGCTTCCTTTCCTTCACTCTTTCATTTGACATGCATGTATCAACAGCCAGGTGTTATCAAATGTTTGGAGGCATGTGATGCCAATACTTCAGTGCTGGCACAGAGGGACTTCCTACAGAGATGACGACATTTGCAGTGTTGTGCAAACGCGCCATTCAAAACCATTAACACCTGACAACCTACGTCCCTTGGAAAAGATCCATCCAAGCTGTCATCCGGCACCAAGTTATTTTAGCAAATCAGCATGTCTGTATGCAGCCAGGAAAGAATGGTATCACAGTGCAATATTAGACACAAAACAAAATCATGGTTCCAGAAAAAGGCAAACCACATTTTCTCAGTAGAGATGCCAATAATTTCCTTCATACCAAATTAAAATGTCATTGTTTACAAACAGGAATAATATAACTGAATTTTAAACTTCATCCATGATTATTTTGCATCAGGGGAAATCATTTTGTTCAGAACAAAGCTAGACTTGCTCCATGTGTATCTAAATTTTGAGCAAGGGGCATGCACTTCATTTTTTAGATGTTCTACAACACAAAATAAGCCCACTATGATCCTTCCTCTTAAACAGAAAAGCCGAAGGGTTAACAGCTACCTAACTCATTGAAGGTTGTTCTGAATCTATATATATGCATACTGAATATGCCTATTGTTGTCATTATAGAACCTTGGAAGTGGCTCTATTAGTCAAGGCATCTGCATTGCCCCATTATAATCACAAACATTCTAATCATTATAATATTGGAATGGTATGACCTATTTATTTATTACATTTTTGCCTCACCCTTCTCCAGAGACTCAGGGAGGCTTACATCAAAAATATAAAATAAAAAATATATAATACAATTAAATACATTAAAATTCCTTAAAACTTCATCATCCCACCTGACCCTCTATCCCCACCTGTCACCCACCAATCCTCCTCTCCAAACCCCTCTACCCTATCCTACTGAACCCTATTCCTGCCTGCCAAACACCTAGTCAAACAAAAAGGTCTTAACATCTCCTCCGGAAGAGGCTTAGGCAGACCTCTATGGGCAGGGAGTTGCATAATTTTATTTATTTTTATTTATTTTCAATCATTTTTAACTTGCCTATCCTGCCACAGGCAGCTCTGGGCGGCACACAATATCAAACATTAACAACATTAAAAACAACTTTTAAAATATACAACAAAGGGAGGTATACAAAATCCCCAACCACCCACCACCCTGACCCATTCCCCCACCCTACCCATCCTCCCCAACAAAAGCCAGGCGAAACAGCCACGTCTTGCAACAGCATCAAAACGAGGGGAGATCCGGGGCCAAATGGGCCTCCACTGGCAGGGAGTTCCACAGCCGTGGAGCGGCCACTGAGAAGGCCCTCTCCATCGTGGTCCCTGTGGCAGACTTGGGGGACCTCCAGGAGAGCAACCCCCGATGACCACAGGGGCCGATCCAGAATCCGGGGGGTGAGGTAGTCCCGCAAATAGGTTGGGCCGAGGCCATTTAGGGCTTTATAGGTGAGCATGCTGTCAGACCCCTGTCCCGGGGTCTGCGGTATGGGAGGTGGGTCTGGGGAAGGCTGCACGGTATGCGGCGGCCTCGGCGGCTGCTCCCGACCGGCTCCGAGGTCCCTCCTGCAGAAGCCCAGCCAAGTCCAGGTTCGCTGCCACCGCTGGCGCCCCAGCCGACCCGATTGGGGAGTGCCCAGGGTGTGGGGGAACCCCCACCCGCATGCAGCCTCGAGCCCGGGGGCGGAGCTTTATACGCACTTCTGCCCCCCTCAGTGCAGGCCACACCCCCTGCCTCAGTGCTGCGGTGCTCTGCGCACCTGCACACACTCCAGAAGACAGGGTCATAAGCGGCTCAGTGCCGCCATGGCGGCGCCAGTGATCAGAGCCCTCACGCCTGTGATACTGGGCCCCTCCTACTGCCTTAGGTCTTTGCCTGTGATTGTTCTTGGTTCCTGTGTGATAGTGCTTTGAGTGAGTGTGGGTGAAAGTTGGGTACGCGTGTTGGGGTGTGTGTGGGGGGGGATTCTTAGTGTGGTGACTGTAGTGATCTTCCTAGACCCCCGTGCACCACTCCTGGGCCCTCCCTGTGTGATTGCCCCCTCCTGTTCCCAGACCTTGGGGGTCCTCACCCTGGCTCCGCTTTCCCACTACGTGCACCCCCTGCCCCAGGTCCCTGTGTGAGTGCTTGGCGGCAACCTCAGGCCCTGTGCTCCGTTTACACACACACACCCCAATGATGATCTAGGCTGGGGGTTTATAATCCCAGAAGCTACACAAGATCCTGAGGGTCCTTTTCCCAAACCAGGGTTTTGTTGGCCTCAATGAGTGTGGGTGTGCGGAGTGATTCAGCCCCTTTCGTTTTCCCCCTCTCATTGCCTCCGTCTTTCTCACACACCAACACCTTGAATCGGGCCCAGAAGACTACAGGCAGCCAGTGCAGAGACCAAAGAACAGATGTAATATGTTCCCGGTGGCCCAATTCCACCAGGAGACAGGCTGCAACATTCTGCACCAGCTGCAGTCTCCGTACCATCACCAAAGGTAGCCCCACATTACAGCAGTCAAGCCTAAATGTGTGGCAACAACCAAGAACGTCCCCCTGCATGCCCCCTCATTGTTGCAACTTCATGGGCAGTGTGCACTCACAAGAAGGTGCCCTTGGCCCAGATCCCTGCCCTCCTTTGCCCCCATCAGGATAGTAAACCAGTTATGTTGGTTCGCCCCTGAAGACTAATGGATCCAATAGGATTCCAAGACAATCTGGGGGATTTACCCACTGACCTTGATGGCCTCTCTGTTGATAGCCTGGTTGATTTATAGTACAGCAAACTGACCCAGGTCATTGACATGGTGGCACCCAGGCATCTGCTGCCTCCACTGTGGCAGTGCCGGTACTCTTGTTATACTTATTATATAGAGGACCCGAGGCTGCTAAAGCAGTAGTGACGGCGGATAGAGCACACGTGGCGCTCAACTCACACCAAAGCCGACCGACTACGGCATAGATTGTTTTTGAAGGACTTTGCCATGGCTGTGGAAGCGGCAAAGAAAACTTTCTTTGTTGCTGTCATAGCATCTGCAAAGTGCCATCTAGCAAAGCTCTGAATGGCCTGTTGAATCCTGGTTGTTTCCACCTGGAGTTAAGAGTCATTTGCTGTCCACTGCAACATGTTTGCCACCCACTTCGCAGACAAAATTGCTTGAACTTGGTGCGACTTGGGAACTACTAGTTTGGGTGTTGGTCAGAGTTTGGGTTTGGGGAAGCTCTCTTGTCTGGTTTACTTGGATCAGTTTCAATCAGTGTCATCCAAAATGCAGAGGGTGTGCTTGAAGCAATGCAGGTGACAAGTTGTGAATTAGATCCTTGCCCGTCCTGGTTGGTGAAAGTTTACCAGGAGACCCTGGGGCCATTGCTGGCTGGGGTTGTCAATGTTTCCCTTTGGGAGGTCAGGGTGCCCGACAGCCTCAAAACTCCCGTTGTCCAGCCTCTGCTCAAGAAACTATCTTTTGACATTGGCTCCCCTGCCAGCTATTGCCTCGTGTCTAATCTCCTGTTTTTAGAGGTTACTGAACAGGTGGCCACCTCGCAGCTTCAAGCACATCTGAATGCTACTCGATTCCTGGACCCATGTCAATAAGGAGTTCGTCCTGGGCATGGCAACGACTGCACTTGTGGCCTTGGTTGACAATCTCCACTTGGAAATCAATAGGGGTGTTTCCTGTTGATCTTGTTAGATCTTTCAGCAGCTTTTGATATGGTTGATCATGGGGTGTTGATGAAATAGCAGCATGACCTGGCAGAAGTTCACGGAACTACTCAAGTGGTTCCGTTCATTCCTGTCAGGGAAGTTCCAGAGGGTGGTGTTGGGCAGTGACTCATTGTCCCTTTGGGAACCCTGTTAGGTTCTGCAGAGGTCCAGCTTGTCTCCCTTCCTGTTCAATGTGTATCTAAGGCAAGATTGTATGGAGGTCTTGAGTGAGGTGCCATCAGTATGCTGATGACACCCAGCTCTGTCTCTATTTTTCATCTGACTCAAGCCCTGCAGTCTTGGTGCTTACCCAGTGCCTGGTTGCCATTGGGGACTGGATGCGGGCAAGCTGATTGAAGCCGAATCCAGACAAGACTGAAGTGATGATGGCTGGCCAGCCCTGTGACCTAAGGGAAGTTGGGACACCTGTTATTGATGGAGTCCGGCCTCCTTTGGTCATTCAGCAAGACCACTCTTGGATCCATTGCTGCACCCGGATTGTCAGGATGTGGTGGTAGCCAGGAGTACTTTTCACCAACTCACTCACACCTTTGTAACCTCAAGGTTAGACTACTGCAATGTGCTTTACATGGAGCTGCCCTTGATGACTGTTCAGAAGCTGCAGCTGGTGCAGAATGTGGTAGCCCACTGTCTGTTGGGCGTGGGTAGCCATTAGCACGTTACACCAGCACTCTGGAGTGCCCTTGTTGCCAATAGCTTTCCAGACACAATTCAAAGTGCTAGTTTTGACCCATAAAACCCTAAATGACTTAGGCCTCAAATATCTGAAAGATCATCTCCTCCCTCATGTCCCATCGTGGCCTCCAAGAACAACTGAGAGCATCCTCTTGCAGATACCACCTGCCCGCCAAGTTTCTATAGGAAGGGAACACAGAGAGGCATTCTTGGTGGTTGCCCCACAATTATAGAACTCACTCCCCTTGGAAGTTTATCTAATCCCAGACTTGCTTGTCTTCCGGAGGCAATGTAAAACCATTAAAAAAAACCAAAACAACCCAGATATTTGACAGACAGTAGGAGTTGGAGTGTTGTGGGGTAGGAAATTTTATCTGTCTTTACTTGGTTTTATTTGGGTATTTTAATATTTGGGTTTATTTTTGTATATGTTTATTGTAAACTGCTCTGAGCCTTAAGGGAATGGGTGAGATAAAAATGTAAATAAATAAAAAATAATTCATTCATACTTCAAAAAGCAAGGAAATTGTAAGTTAAACCTTCTTGTCTTCCGGATAAGGCTTCCACCTTATCTCGCACACCATGTAAGCAGTAAAGACATTATACAGTCTCGCATATAACTTAAGTTCTAGTTGCTCACACTTTATTTATGAATAAATAACAAATAAATAATAAATAATAATAATAAAAGAATTTCTATAGTGCTTTCCACCACCAAAGTGATGCCCGGAGCACTTTACAACATATAAAACAGTATAAAATCAATTTAAAATACAAATCAATTGAAAAACAATTTAAAAGGGGAAAGAACTATCTTCTTCCGCTGGTGGTAACACTGAAGCTGGGAGCAGCAGTTTAGGATTCCATTTGGGAATTACTGCTGTAAAGACTGGGGGATGAAAGGGCCCATTTTTTTGTTCCCAATGAAATCAGTGACAAGCTTTCTATTGATTGCATGGAAACAGGAATTATTTAGTAGTAGGAGTGGGTGTAGCCGTAAGTAGCACAAGACTGTGCTAGGTTTGAACCTGAAAGTGAGAACGTCCCTCCTCTTAGCCTGACTTCCAGTGGAATGAAGACTTATGCAATCACTCTGTTTCTGTGTCTGTATGTCCCCTTCTTAATAACTTTGGTTCTGCAAGATAATTTCAACCAAATTTGGTACAGGGGCAGAAGGCCCAGTACTAATAGTAAATAAGACCCATTTTTTAACAATAGGTGTTCCCAGAGGGATAATAAAAGACCTCTTTATAGTTGAAAAATCCCACTAATTTACATTGAGCATTGTTGTCCTCTTCCCTGCCATCCCCTCCCCCTGCCAGGAAACCAGGCTTCATTAGTTAATTTAGTTTAAAGTACCTGTTTAAATTTTAAATAAACCAGCCTCCCTTTCAGTAATTCGTGCAAATTTTCCTTCTCTATCACATAAAATCATGAGGTTTTCTGCATCAGCTGAGAAGCTGAAAAACAAACAAACCCCAAGGTATGAAATTTTGTTGCTGGCAAAAATCTTAAGGGCAGAAACAAAAGGATTGCTTAACTGTGATAGGGCTATTGTGAACTACCTAAACAATAGTTATGAAAATCACTGAGGTCTGACTGGCTAATAATGGCAGTCAACCAATCAGAGCACAGGGACTCACTAACTCTGCAGGTAATGTGAAATTACCACTCAGTGGTTATGCAAATAAGACAGTCACAATCACAACCCATATACATGGAAGTGTATAACTATGCAACAATGGAAAGTTATGGCCAGTTCCCTGACTCTGGTAGGTTTAGCCAACTCCACTTCCTTCTAACTGATCTCACATGTGTTCTCATTTAGTATACTGTTTAACATCGAGGCTGTGATTCCTTATGGAGTGTTTTATTTCATTTGCCTGTGTATAATTAGTTTTATCCTTATTCATACAAGAGTCCGTATCTGAGTGGTAGCTATAGTTACGAGCTGTGTCCGTTTTTCCCCTGAATGTGTGAAACGGATGCTTTATATTTTGCTTTTTTTAAAGCAATGTTATTGATTCTAAACAGAGATGTAGTTATTTGTTAGTCATTTACAGTATTCCATTTCATTGATGCATTATATTAAGGTTTTGGTGGGGGGGGTTGGTAACCACTATCTCCCCTACATCTTGCTTTATATGTTAAGAAGACAAAACATAATCAAGTAAGTGTAGATACAAGATTTTTAAAAATATCTTAAATGAAGACATGTACTAGAATACTATTCTCAGCCTGAAAGAACAGAATATATTTTAAATTACCTTCATTTCTAACTATTAGTATTCAGTTTCAGTCTAAGGATATTAAAACCTGCATTTGTTTATTCAAATTTATATGCCGCCCTTCCAATAGAGGCTCAGGGCGGCTCACGATTTGTAAAACAACAATAAGTCAAACAATAAAAACTCCCACCCTCCCCTCAAAATAACCATCACCCCAACCATACCGTCAAACCCAACCAACCCCCATCCCTGCCTGCTACTTTTCCAAATAAAAATGTTTTACACGGCCTCCGGAAGAAGCTCAGGGTCAGACTCAAGCAAACCTCATTGGGAAGGGAGTTCCACAAAACCGGGACAGCAACTGAGAACATCCTCCTGCAGACCCCGCCCACAGATGGAACCTGCAAGAGGATGCTCCTGGCCGACCGTATGGGCTGCAATGGAACATGGTAGTGTTAGGTTTTATTAGGATCGCTGCCTTGTCCAGACTCCCAGCATCCAACTGTGGCTTACTTGGCCCTATATTCTGATTGTAACAGGACAGGTGATCTTTCAGATATATGGGACTCAGCTTTAGAGGTCAAAACCAGCACCTTGAATTTGAGAGAATCAGGCCGCTTTCAGACTCCCGCCCCCCCTCCCCCCCCCGGTATATTCTGGCTGCGGGAGGGATTTCCTGCTTTGTATCCCTGTGGGTGTTTTCTGGCAAAGCCGCACAGGGGGGCTTTCAGACCGGCAGCACCCTGCTCATATCCTGGCTGAGCATTCCCTCCCGCAGTCAGAATATGCACCGGGGGGAGGGAGGGGGCGGGCGGTTGTGGGGGGTAAGGTCTGAAAGTGGCCTCAGATATGTAAAATATCTTTGCTGTTTAATCAAGGTTCATAGTAAGGTTACAGAAGGTATATATTATACCAAAGATGGACAAATGGTGGCTTGGGAGCCGCATGTGGTTCTTCGGCACTAGTACTGCAGCTCTTGGCAGAGGTGTCTGCCTAGGGACATCTCCATGCAGCTTCCTCAGGTGAAAGAGAAGCTGAGCTGCCATTCCCAGAGGGTGCTTTTAGAAGTGGTGGTTCCTACTGCTGCCATGGACCTACCCGGGTAGTGATGGGAGCCATTACTCTGGTTGGGAATTAGTCTAGCTGCTGAACAAATATAACGGTGGCTGGGCTGGGGAGATGCACTGATTAGTATCAATCTGGTCCTGCCGGCTGATGGGCAGCCATGGTGGTCAATAGCTGCCTGGAACCAGCTGGGACCCCAACCAAGGTAAGTAAAGCGGAGGTTTATTCGTAACAGCATGCTTTGCACCTGATTGGGCACTCGTTCCCTGGGTGGTGTTGGGCAGCTATTCCCCTGGAGATGTTCCCGAGTCACAGCCTGAGCTATGTGCTAACACCGCCCAGGGAATGGCCTGGGCTAACATATGGTGGCGCTTTGTGACATGACAGTGGCACCCGGTTCCATGCGGAGAAATACAGGCCATAGCCATGTCCGAAAACACCCACTGCTGGAGCCTCCTGGGGGTCATGGGAGCAGGGTAAGCATGCCCTAAGCTGGTCAGACCACGTGGGAGCCAGAACTTTTATGGTGGTGAGGGAAGCTGCACTGCCCCATCCCTGGGGTCAGAGGAAGCTGAAATCAATGTACCTTGTGACTCTTGAACATTTTGGTATGCGGCTCTTGGGCTTGGGAGATTTGCCCACCCCTGTATTATACTCTTGAATCAGTTTCTCTCTCAACAAAATGATATTACCACTGAAGCCCTCTAGTAGCTAAACAGTTGGTGTAAGTCTCTACAGTAAGCCTTATATTCCTAGGGCTGATAAACTTGCAAAATGGTTATATTTACTGTTCAGACCATCTCAAAAGAGGGATTTTTGTTTGTTTGTGGATTGTTTGGGTTGGGTTTTTTTTGCTAGTCTGTCATTAAAAACACACATTTATCCTCTTAACAGCTTCACTGTCAAATTTACAGAATGAGATTCTGGAGATTCAGCTCTAGTCTAGTCAAGTTCTTACAATGCGCGCATCATCCGAGTATTACCAGAGCTTTCAAAAAAGTGAACAGTGACTAACACCCAACAAGTTGGGTTTCTCTTCATTTCTCCTCTCACAGGGAGAGATTAAAGAAATGTACTCCTTAGTCGGGTTTACTCTTAAGCATATGATCAACTAGAATTACTTCACAAAATAGGTACTTGTACCTTAGCGTATGCAGGACCCATGCCTAATATCTATTTAATCTCCAGTTCATCTTGTGTCAGTGCTGAATTATTCTCCTTTGTTAGTTTACAAGTGTTTTGTCCAATGTCCTTTTAAATATTTCAAAGTAGATTTAAAAGATTTTAAAAATTAAAGGGAAAATTTTTAGATTTGTGTCTGTTTTCAGTGTGCTTATGATACTGAAAGATAACCAAGGAGGTTTTCTAAAAAGTGATAGTAGGAAAGGGTAGTGAAGGATTTATTTTCTTTCCTAAACATTAAAAGTGCATTTATTGCCTTGATTGTTTTATTTTAACTAATTGTTTTGGGACTGAAGCTGGCAGCAATGCAGCAGCTCCATCTTGTACAAAATGTAGCAGCAGCCCATTTCATTCTTGCATTCCAATCATTTCACCAGCTCCCAGTCCAATCCAGTTACACTGCCAGTTGAAGACCTAAACTTCAGAGCATTAAAAGATCAGGACCCCACAGACTGCCACTGTGTTGATAACCCACAGCCAGCTTAATATTCAAAGTGCTGTGAAGCACAATACTTTCAGAACTGGAACCTAAGTCAGCTGAGTTCCTAGGGGACACTGTAAAAACAAACAAGCAAACAGGGCAGAAAGAACCAGAAATAAATCATTCTTGGTCAATAAGGATTGGCTGCAGAGCTGCCAACCTAGGGACACTTGTGATAACCGAGAACAAGATGATAATATATGCCCCTACCAACTGCATTAGGTTTGGCCTGGGTGTTTGTTTTAATAAAGCAAATAAGTAGGAAGCTTACAGTAGTGGTGTTTTATTCACTTATTTTTTAAACACAATTGTACGTTTTCAATGTATTGTCAAAAATGCAATTAGGTATAAAATTATTACCAACTAGAAACACAGTAAATATGAATTTCGTCATTTATAACTAGTTCGTATAGATCTTGTTAAAAACAGTAAATATAAAATACACACTTCCATTTTATAAAAGTTAGGTTTAAAATCAGATCTGTTTCGCTGGACCAATTTTTGTTGGTCAGTTTGTTTGTAAGCGGTCAAACATAGAAAAGCTCTTCTGAAGATCAGAAGTTAGTTCAATAAAAATTATCAACTCAACTGCTTTGTGTCTTGTATCCCTCATATTTGGGACCAACATGGCAACTTGCGCTCTGTAGTACAATATGAACTATTATTATTCATAATTCAAGGCTTTTGGTTATCCCAAACAGGCAGACTTGGAACTTTAACCATTAAGTCAGAATGATCCTAAAAAATACAGGACAGTTAGCAAACCAACCAGAAGCAGCCAGGTAAGGTGACCATGACAGGAAAGTTGGGGCTTTTTAGGCCAAGGCACGCTCAGGCCCTTTTCACAGGGGCACCTCCCCCCCCACCTCACAAACATGTGCGGGTGGGTGAGCCGTGCGAACGCTGCGGTGGGTGCAGGTGGGATGGGTGGGCACCAATGGAAACACCACGGGCGGTGGGTGCGTGCGCTCCTGCGCTCCATCCACTTCCACCCATCACCCACGCACGGAGCAACAGGCACCAATGCCCCATGTTCCATGTGTGGAGATGGGTGGGAGTTCGTGGGAACGTAGCCCCGTGCACCACCCACTCACCGTGTAAAAAGGGTCTCAGTTCAGTTCAAAGGTACTTTATAGTATGATAAGTTCTAGAAGCCTTGCCAAATATAAGAGGATAGATTCCCCCCTGGAGAGTGAGTGCAATTCAGCTAGGATTAGATGAGACCCCCCCCTCACCATAGGTGGGTCGTGGTGTGTGTGTGTGTGTGTGTGTGTGTACAGTGGGGGCATGGGTGCCCTGCCTGAAAGTTAGTAGCTCAGCCTGCTGCTGGTTTGGGGTTGCCTTACCTCTGTGGCAGCCACGCTGGCATTGGTGCAGCAGCCACACACACACACACACATCTTGGGGCAAATAGTGACTGACCCCCAGTCCCCCATGGGGTAAATAGTGGCTGTGCCCCCCCTCCCCCCCATGCATTTCTCCTCTATCTGCTGTTGTCCTCCGAGCTGCTTGTGTCCACCTCAAAAAAGACAGTGCGCGGAAGCAGCAGCAGTAGTAGTTACGCCATTACAGCACGCTCATCAGCAGAGGGCACTGCCCAATGCCCCCCTCACTCCAGCCAATCCCCGACCAGGCCTACACGAGGGAAACCCTTTTAGGAGATGGGTGGGAAGCCTGTTGTGTCAAGCGTCAGTGGTTACCAACGAAACGGGGGGGGATTGAGTTCTGCGCGCAACTAATGCCTTGTGGCATGCTGGGAGTTGTAGTGTTTATACCGTTTGTTAGATCATAGAGCTCAGGGCTGTTAGCTAGAACAGTCACCAGACAGGCAGGGAGGGGGCAAGGTTGATAGAGCGGCACGAGGGCCTTCCCCCTCTTCCCCCGCGGACAAGAGGCGCAGCGCCCCCTCTGGCTGCCCGGTAACGAACTCGTGGAGGGTGATTTTCCCCCCCAGGCATCTTCCCCTCCGACTGTCACATCCCAGTGGGAGCGCCGCGGCTCGGGCAGCCATGCGGGTAAGAGGCGCTACGGGGGGCTTGATTGGTCCCCAAGGGGCAGGGATGGGGACCCCCGATGGGTAAGGGCGGGATGGAACCAAGGAGCGGGCGTGTGGGGACACAGTCTCCCCATAGGCAGCAGGGTGCGTAAGCCTATAGCCCGCAGGCTCTCTCGGGAGGGTCTCTATGTGCCCATTACTGCCAAGCACCCCAAAGCCACCCCACCCTCTGCATTTACAGTCTGGGGCAGCGCTTCCCGAAATGTTTGCCTGCATGGCCCCATTTTGAGGCTTAAATGTAATCTTGCGACCCTCCACCCCAGGCAGCAACAAAGTCAGGCAAAGTGGGGCAGATTCATCGGGGTGGCTAAAGTAGCTCCAGCCCCCCCATTGGCCAGCTTTGGTTGGATGGGGACCCCCCCCCTCACATCATGGGGCTGGGTGCTGGGGGGCTCTGCTGGAGATCTAAGCTTTGATCCACGTGGCTGCAGCACCCGGGGGAAGAGCAGCTACGGGGCTGGGTGGGGACAAAGACAAGCCCCAAGAATCCTCCAGTCCCTGCCTGGAGGGAAGGGAAAGCTTGGGCGGTGCGTGTGTGAGAGAGAGAGAGACCCTTGTCGCCCCCCCGCTCCACGCTGCACTGAGCCCCTTCCCGGGTCTCCGGTTTAAAAGAAAACCCCTTGACATGTACAGTTGGAGCATGCTCAGAGCGCTGTTTAGGTCGGCGTGCCCTTTTCAAAGATGGCAGCTGCAGCGTCGAGCAGTTCTTCTGAGCATGCTCGACCCCAAATGCCGCTTTCGAAGATGGCGGCCACAGGGCCACACATGCTCAGAGGAGCTGCTCGGCTTTGCGGGCGCCATCTTTGAAAAGGGCACAGAGCCCAGCAGCGTTCTTAGTATGCTCCAGTGGGGGAGGGTTTCCTTTTAAATCGAAGACCCGGGAAGGGGCCCGGCGCAGCGTGGAGCGCTGCGGGGGGGTTCGGGACCCACCCCCGTAAGTACACCCCTGCCTGCCCCACCCCTGCTAGGACCCCGTAATGACTAATTTCTCTAATAACTTCCCCCCCCCCCAGCAGAACAGCTACAGGGCCCCCAGCCGACCCACATGGATGCCGGGGGGCCGAGCCCATGTGGGTGCTGATGTTGCTTCCCCACTGCCATGCGAGGGAGCTCAGCACCGGGGAACGTTGCATGGGGGACCCTCCCCCAGGCGGGCAGCTGCTGTGATGCCGATGGGGGGGGGGCGGGGCAGAGCTGGTATTTTGTTCCCCGCTGCTGATGGCGAGGCTGCCCCGCCCAAAGCTGGAGGGAGTCACGTGAGGCACATTAGGAGCAGTGCCCCCCTGCCCCGAGCTGGGGGGGAGCCATTTGGGGCACGGTTATGGGGGCAGGTGGCTGCCAGTGACCAGGGATCAGCCCTCTTGGCCCGGGGTGTGTGTGTGTGTGTGTCATGCTGCTGTGTGGATATGGGGGGGAGCTGAGAGCTTGCAGGGGGGTGTACAGGGCTCGTTGCATGGGAGGCTGGGGTGTGTCATGTGCTGCAGAGCTTGGTGAAGTTATGCTTGGGGCTGAGGGCTTGCTGTATGGAGGGGCAGAGGAGTCATGCTGCGGGGATCTCTGTCTGAAGCTAAGAGCTAAAGGTTGGCCCACTGGGCCCATTCCAACCTAGTTACAGCCTGGGGGAGGAGGGGCTGAGGGCTTGCTGCATGGCGGCAGGGGGTGCTTGCAGGGTCATTCTAGACTGTGTTATAGTTTTATCAGAGCACATTCCACCCCAGGAACCATACCTGCGGACACCCCTTAAAAATCTGGAAAGTTAGTTTTTTAAATATAACTTCATTACTGAATTTCCTTGACCTTTATTATGCATAATAATAAGTTTATTTGACGTGGCCGTAGGCCATTGCCAGAGCAACGCATAACCTACAACCACGTAAACAAAAATATACCAAGCAGAACATCGAGAATAACAACTGCCTTATTTCCAAAAGAAAAAGTAAAAAAAACCTGTTCTAGAACTTATGCATACTGGATTCCTTAGTTCATAGGGACCTTAAAGTTCAAAAAAAGAAGCCTCCTATTAAATGCTAACACCAGAAATTTGGAGACTGCTTGGGTTATTTCCGGGGAAGCATCATTCAGAGCATTTCCCAACAAATAAAGAGTCAGTTCTGCCAAGGAGAGTGTCTATAATGGAAGCCAAATGCTCTCTACGTAGAGCGTCCTAAAGATGGCAGTTGGATAAGATGTGCTGTGTAGATTCCATAATAAGAGTTTCATAGGGACAAAGACGACTGCTATAAGGTTCACCACCAAAGCGCCCCTCCCGCACTTTTGATGGCAAGCTGTTAAAAGGCGCACAGAGAAATAGATACTTCTCCCTAAAGGTAAGAAGTGACGACAGATAACGAGCCATTTCCCCTGGCCCTGGGAGCCACCGCAGATAGCCAGACATATGTGGGGAGGATCTTATTTTGGTTATATCATCGTGTCTGTGAACATCACTAATTCTTAAGAGGATCTCCGACCTGATTGCTCCTATTGGTTTACTCATGATGTACGCAGTCGAGAACCCCAAATCCAACAGCTGTCTTCGTCCATTGATTTCTGTATGGATCATCCAACATGTACGTAATCAATCCTGCGTTGTTATATGATCTTATACATCTAAACCAAAACGTTATAGCGAGCTCCCAGGCAATTGTAGACCAGCTCCTTTGGCCTAACTTTAATCTAATGGCAGCCACGGGGGTACCCCGTGGGACAATTAGTAAACCCTGGAAGAAACTTGATTGTAATATACTAATATTCTGGGTGACTAAAGGAGCCCAAAGCTCTGCCCCATATAAGAAGCTGAGTTTGACCTTTGAATTAAAAACTTTAACAGCAAGGTCAGTTCTCCTTCTTCCTTGGCTCACAAAATATCTCAAGATAGCCTGGGAAGTTCCTTTAGAGGCCGCAAGTGATTTCTGGTAATGGTGATTCCATCTCTCACTTGCGTGGAAGTGGATTCCAAGATATTTAAAGGATTTTACCTGTTGGAATTTTTGCTCATCAACTGACCAATTATAGGTCTTATGATTATTAGAAAAAACTAATACTTTTGATTTCTCAAAATGGATGACCAATTTGTTTTTATTACAGTAGGTGGCAAAAGCCTCTAGCTGCCTGACCAATCCTATGCGTGTTTGCGAGAGCACTGCAAGATTGTCTGCATACAGTAAGGCACCCACCGCCCTAGAGGCTAGTCTCGGAGGGAAGAATTTAGATTGGGCCAAAGTAGGAACCACGTCATCTATAAATAAATTGAATAAGACAGGTGCTAACACGCATCCCTATCTAACTCCTTGAGTCACACCTGTCCTACTCGTGATGTGTCCCCTCATTGTCTACTTTGACCATCAGTGAGATGTCAGAATAAAGACTCTGAATAAGGTAGAGCAATCTTTTATTTATAGATAGGTTTGCAAGTTTGTCCCACAGGAGAGCATAGAAAGGTTATTTTGGTAACTTTGTCTTGATTGTTATTTACTCAGCAACTAATTCCCTAGTCAAGGGTGAAGCTGCCATGGTGCTTGCTTGGCAGTGTGTGGGGCTAGAGGTGGGGATGGAGGTGGGACCTGGTCACCAGGACGGGGCTATGCTAACTTTGGACTTCAGCCCACCCCACCCCACCCCCATCCACATCACTTCTGGATCTGCCCTGATAGCAAAGTGTAGCAGGGGAAGGGGGGGGAATGAAGCTTTGATTATGATCTCTCCACCCCCCACCCCACCCAATCTACAGATAGTATAGACCTTGAGGGCTCTACCCACCTTTTAGGAACCTCTGCGCTAGGAGGATGCCCAAAATGTCTCCTCTGCTGGTTGGAAGCGCCTTTCTTAAAAGCACAATGCACAGTGGAACCTTAAGCATGTTGGCTGCAATCCACAAGCCATGTACTCTGGAGACCGGCCAAATGGTTCCTTCCCCCAAACGTTTTGAGGCAGGGAAAGTGTAACGCCAACATTTAGTAGAAACATGGGGGTGCTAAGTCATGCAGAATTCAATCCCATTCCGAAGTGGGGGGGACAGGGAGATTAATTCAGCCACTTCAAGCTGCAGCAGTGGAGTTCCTTGAGAAATACCAAACGACAGAATGGGAAAAGAGGAAATCCATCCAGGGCAGAGTGGAGGAGTAATTAAGACTGCACAAGCCTAGCTCCGCTTTCATTAAAATGGGCTGCCAGGATGTGCCATTTGAAGTCTTCAGAAATTTGTGGTGATGACTTTGGGACTGAGTGGATCTTAGGAGAGTATTCTGTTTTCCCATTTTGACCCCTTGTCAGTTACTGAAGAGTATATGAACTAATTGTCAGAATATGACTTACAAGGTGTGGAATACTGAATAAATGTAGATTTGCAGTGAAAGGTCTCCAGGATCATGTCTTTGTTCTTAAAAATTACAGATGCCACTCATTAGAAAGAAAGAATGGAACTAGGAGAAGGAAAACTACTGAGGACCGGTCTGAATGCCGTGTACCAAGCCATACACCCTGTGCACGGGATTGCCTGGACAGATGGGAAGCAAGTGATATTAACCGCTTTACACCTTCATAACGGAGAACCTAAGTTTGGTGACTCGAGTGTTCTTGGTCAGTTTGAACATGTCCATGGATTGTACTGGAGCCCGTGCCGTGCTTCAGATGCCTCGGCAATTCTTGCCGTTCAGCACAAAAAACACATTACCATTTGGCAGCTGTGCTACAATAGTTCAGAAAAGAATAAACTCCTGGTTTCTCAAATTTGTGAAATTGACGAACCATTTCCAATACTTCCACAGGGCTGCGTGTGGCATCCAAAGAATGAGATCTTGGCCGTGGTTACTACACGGGATGCCTCAGTTTTACACTCCGTTTGTCTCAACAACTCCAGAATTAAAGTGGATATCAAAGGTAGCGGCCTTGTCCATTGTGCTTGCTGGACTAAGGAAGGCAGTCGTTTAGTGGTTGCTATAGGCAGTGCCCTTCATTCCTACATATGGGACGATACTCAAAAAACTTTAAATGCTTGTTCCTTTTGCCCAATATTTGATGTGGGAGGCCATGTCTGTGCCATTGCATCTACTTTGAACTCCCAAGTTGCAGTTGCTACTGAGCTTCCACTTGACAAAATATGTGGCTTAAATACAGGTTTTGCATTTGAAATCCCAACTAGTGTTGAAGCAAATTCTGTTCCTTCACAGTCTACCTCATTATGTGGTGATGAAGAGTTCTCCATGGATGCAGGGAAAAAGTTATTAGATGCAGAAAAATCAGTACCAGTTACTTCAGTCTCTTCCCCTGTAGATTTAACCCATATCCTTTCAAGCAGACAACGAGCTGATAACAGTCCTCTTATTCATCTCCGGCCCAAGGACTACCTAACAGGAAGTGGCCAAGACACTTCACACCTGATCTTGGTGACTTTTGAAAGAAAGGTAACCAGCACCAGAAAGGTCAGCATTCCAAGCATTCTGGTGCCAGACATACTGGCTTTTGACCCAAAAACTCTGTGTGTGTCAGTAGCTTCCAATACTTGTAACATTATTTTGGTCTATTCTTTAACTTTATCCCACTTACCCAATATTCAACAAATTCAGCTTGAGAAAAGTGAGAGACCAAAGGGATTATGCTTCCTGACAGATAAACTGTTACTGATATTGGTTGGAAAACAGAAATTCACTGACCCTGCATTTCTTCCATCTTCAAGGTCAGACAAGTACATTATCCATTTGATGATCAAAGAGGTGATATGTGAAGAAGGCATTTCAGCTATGCAGGGTGGCAACCCTGAGGCCTTTCTGAATATACCTGTCAAGAGAGAGCCCTCTGAAAATCTCTCTACAGAAAGTCACTCTTTGAACAGTGGACTCCTGCTACCAGCTCGTACAGTTGTTCAATCTCCTTGGAGCAGAAGAAAACTTATAGCAGAAATTAAGAGCCCTGCTTGTGAGCAGAGCATATTGTCAAGTGTGAATGAGGTTGAAGACAAGGTATCTGTGAATTTCACCCCTGCTGTGGAAACTCTGGGTGCTGAACCAACTAATCGGTCACTAGCCCTCCATGCACATGGAACATCTGGGTTTTTTAACATGCCAGTTTCTTCCAAAGTGCGGGTGGATGGTTCTCCTGACACGACAGATTCTTCTAAGAACGTCTTGCTAAGTGAAAAAGAAACAAATTGCCTCTCCAGAAATCTAGAAAGGTTGTGTAGCAGCTTTGCAGAATTACAGCATCACCTTCTTGAGCTAGCTGAGCTTCTGAAATCTGGGAAAAAATCCCTTTCAGCATTCCCATCTTCTCAGGAACCTTCCTTTATTAACATCACTTATCAGGTAAACTTTAAGAATGGAAATAGGTGTAGAAATTATTTTTGTGGATAAATATTAGATTCCAGGTCTCCTTAAATGTAAGGAGTTCTGTTTGAGTGTGCAAAAGACTTAATCCTGCAAATCCATTCTAAATGGAATGTGGTTTTTGAAGGGGTTTTTTCTAGGTGGTTTCTCACCCCCACCCCCATTCTTATAATGCACTTGAGTTCCTGTAACTGAATACAATGTGGTGGTAACTCTGAAAAGTGTTTACTTAGCCACTGCGTGCTGTGTTTATTCCCAAAGCATTGTATGTTCCCTTTATTTTTGAATTGCTGTTGGCGCAGAACAATGAACGTCATTGTAAGTGAAGCCACATCTAGTTACAAAAAAGTTAGACGGTTTACAAATAAAAGTTACTAACAAATTAAAAAGCAAAATAAGTGGCCCAATTGTTAAATTTCTTACTGCAGGTATCCTGGTAGTCAGGTGGATGATCCCCATCCCACATGGATGGCTTCCATGTACGTAGCTAATTTGATTCCAAGGCTCATAGATGGTCATAAATAAGCGCTGGGATTTTAAATATAGCAAAGTAATTTGTCCAGACAAACACAGTATTTGTCATAGTAAATCATGCAGTCTATGTATAAACCTGCACGAATGGGGTATGATGAAACTGTCATTTTAATTTCTCTTAAACATACTTTACTATGTCTAATAGCTTCTGTCTTGCATTCACAGAAACGTTTTTCTAGAAGTGACACGGATGAAAGGCGAGCTGTTATCCTCTGTGATGGTAAACTCCGTCTCAGTGTGGTTCAACAAATTTTCAACCTTTCTCTGGTTGAGATGCAACATGGTGAGTTCTGTTCATGCAAAAAATAAACCTCAGACACATGGTTTCCTTGCTTTGGTGACGAATATAATTTGGTCTGGAAAGAAAACAAGATGCCAACCAAAAAGTAGTAAAAAGCAATTACATGCTTTAGTTTCTGGGTTTAACATGAATTGCTTTTTAAATGTAAACCTTGGATATATTATACTAAACAATGTATTATGAGAGATGGAGATGGAGATTTTAGAAAGGTCATTCCCCCCCTCCCCCAAAGAGAAGTCTACAGCCTTCATTCCCCC
Source organism: Sphenodon punctatus (assembly GCA_003113815.1). Classification (NCBI taxonomy): domain Eukaryota; kingdom Metazoa; phylum Chordata; class Lepidosauria; order Sphenodontia; family Sphenodontidae; genus Sphenodon; species Sphenodon punctatus. The sequence goes on from QEPC01010260.1 coordinate 650,071, forward strand.
CCCTCCCCCCCACCCCCAAAGAGAAGTCAAACAAGCAGGTTTGGTTATCTGAATTACTCTTCCTTTAGAAATATTATGGTTGTGTGGTTGTCCCAAACATAACCAATGGAGACCAAGTAGTTGAGATGAGATCTTTCATTGGACCAACGTCCGTTGGTAGGAATGTGCAAACTTTGGGGGGCAAACAGACCCATCCTCAGGCATGTTATAAGTCTGAACAATAGGCTGAGCAAATGCAGGTTGGGATGTATATGAAGATAATCACATGGTAGGGGCCTGATAGGAAAGAATCATTAACGTTTCCAACCTTTAGGGAAAGGGAAAATGAACAAACGATAAGCAAAATAAATGCAAGCTAGGTATCCTCCTAATAGTAAGCACTTGGGAGGGAGCTGTAAGAAAACAAAGTTGTAGGAGGAAAAGTTGAAAACTGCAAAACATTTAAATGCAATGAAGGGAAAAGAGCAAATACAGGTGTAAACAGCAGGCTGTCTCTTACTTGCACACTTCTATAGCAGCGTATGAAGCCCAAATCTATCTTTAGTCCAGTATTTTTGCTATCAGTAGAGTTAGGAATTTTTCTTCCCAAGCTTATATTTTCAAGGTGTTGTAGAGGTTCCCGTTCAGGACAATGACTGAGAGATCAGAAACTGAATAGTTGCTCTGGGAGAAAGAAACACCCACAGTTCGTTCAGTGTTCTTGTTCTTGGCATAAGCCAAGCACAGGGCGTTTTATCCATGTAAGGGTTGGGCCCTGCTCTCGTTGGAGTCCGTTTGAGTTTTACCTTTGACTTCAATGAGAGTAGATAATTCTCTTCTGTGTGAGTTCATTCACTTACAGAACCTGGATGGAGCCACACAATGCACTTACCGCACCTTGGGCAGCCGTATCCCGCTCCAGGCAGCCTTACCATGCGCTGCATTGCATGGTGTGCCTGGCGGCTGCCAGATATTTCCCCTCCGCCGGGTGGGGCAGGGAGCTAGCTGTTATGCGCGGCATCCTCAGAAAAAGGCCAAGGTTGCAGCATGTAGCAGCCTTACCCAAAATGGGGTAAGACTACCCAAGACGCAGTGTCTTGTCTGCCCAGTCACTGTCTGCTGTGCGGTGAGGTTGCTGCAGGGCTTTGAGCGTCAACCACTAGCTCCAGTTCCATGCAGCCATGTCACGGCAGGGGACAGGCTAGTGATCAGTCCAAGGAAGGGAGGTGGGGCAGGGCCAGGTGCCCACTCGTCTGACTGGTATTTGGGCCCACCCCATGCCATGGTGGAAGGTCCAACAGCAGCTTGCCCAGCTTTCTTGTGGGGGGACTGACCATCTGCCCTGCTCCCCACGGTGTGGCGGCTGTGCTTGCCCACCATGGGGCTGTATGGGGATCAGGCCCTCTACAGCTCGTGTGGCTGCACCCAATGACTGGTTTCACCAACTGGTTTCTCGGGACCCTCGCCGCCTGTTCTCTACCTTTGACTCCCTCCTCAAGCCTCCCTGTCCTCCCCGTCCTTCTTCCCTTTCTGCTCAGGATCTTGCCTCCTTCTTCACCTCCAAGATAGACAAGATCCGCCTCGACATCGCTTCCCACTCCTCTCTTCCCGCTCCCACCNAACATAGTTTCCATGGGGGCATTTAGTGAATTGAACAAAGTATATCACGTGTTGTGATTGGTATGTGTAGGTTTATTGTATTTTGAATAGTTTTTGCTGGGGGAAAGTTGTTAATGGCTGTGGTGGAGAGGTATTGGCAGGTTTTACACCTGTTGCTTTTGGAAGGGTCTTATTCCTCCTTGGAACAAGTAACAAGCCATGGTTAGTAGGAGTCTTGTTCCTGAGCAGCAGCTTCGAGTGCCTTGAGATTGTCTGAAGTTTTTTCAACTTTCAGGAACAACTTCTTCGTGGGTCTGGTCCCCATTGAGTATAGATGTCTCCTATTGCTTCTAGCAAGGGGGACTAGGGTATAGATGTCTCCTATAGCTTCCAGCGAGGGGGACTAGGGAATAACTGGAAGTGTATGGCTTGAGAGTTTCTTCTTTTTATATTATTTGTATGTCAGGGAGGTGTACTTTATAATAGAACGAGCTACCAAAATATATCCAGAGAACCTGCTACAATACAGAACGATCTTAAAGTCAGGTTCACATAGGGCATTAATCAAAAAGATTAAAGGTTCATGTGCGTTTAAGCTACAATCTTCTCATGACGTTACTTGCAATGTGTTATATAACACAAGCAACTGGAGCAGCTGGGAAATACATTTACTGAATTTATAGCACTTTTTTCAAGTTAGTTTTTATCTTGATAGCAAAAGTGCTGATCCAAAATATGGGGAGACTGCAAATCACAGCTAGCAAAAACTTGTGTAATCCATTTACAGTTGTACGTTTTGAAAGCATATAAGGTGAACAGCATTAACAAGAACATTGCATGAAACAGCAACAGCACCAGAGATTCTGTAGAACTTTTTCCCTTAAGTATTGTTTGAATTAATTACACTAAAATCAGTTGGCTAGAAGAGGGAGATATTTGGTGTCTTTTTTAAATTTGGCTTGATTTTTAAAAATAAATAAATAACTGAATTAAATAATTCAGCTTGACACATTTTCTGTGCAGCTTTAGGATGAGCATTATATAACTAACCCCTAACGTAAGGCAAATGCTATTTTTAATAAAAGAAACCCATAAGCATATCATAGTCTTTGTCAGTGGTCACTGTATTTACCACAGCTATCACAAACTGTATTCGTGGGGAAATCCTGTTCCTGTGTTTAATGAAGTCGAACACTGATTTTAAATTGTTCACTACTTGTATCATTAATATTACCATATCCCAGTTTTTAAAGACTGGGGGCTGTACTGGCAGCTTGTACGCTGGAATTGATTAACCACATGAATTCCTGTTGTGATGATAGTATTGCAGGAGTGTTGTGGGTTTGGAATACTATATATAAGAGCCAAGAGACTGATAGCAGTAGGTCTAATATATTATTTAGCCATCCTTAGCCTAGGGAAAGTATGAAATTTAATTTAGTACAGTGGGATCCACTTAAGTAGAACTTGAATTACTGGATTAGTGGAATTAATTTGTTTTCCCCAGCTGCAGGTCTACAGGAATATATTGGTTCTAGATTAGGATAAGTAGAATTCTGAACCACCACCCCCACCCCCAAAAAAACCCCTCCAATTTTAAGGTGTATAGAGAATACCCACCCAGCTAAAAATACCAAGTCATTTGAGTATTAATGATTTCTTGGCAGCATATACTTAAAATATTGTAATATAAACCCAGTTAGGCCAAGTCGTCATGTCAGGCAGGCTGGAGACAGGCATTAGGGAAAGTCAGGGCGTTCTCCATCTACAGCTCTCCAGCCATGCAGATTCTCAGTGGGTAAAAACAGATGTGACCGGCCTGGAACCCACCAGCACATCTGTTTAGGTGCTGCTGGATGATATCCCAGGACTGCCCTGGGGCGGGTAGGCAGCTAGTAGGGATGGGCAAACAGACCGCGGTTCGGGTTCGGCCGTTCGGTTCGGCTGCGTTCGTTTCGCCCGTTCGTTTCGGCTGTGTTCGG
>QEPC01010260.1:676586-687372 GCA_003113815.1 Sphenodon punctatus
AGGTCAAGTCTAAGAGTATGACTGTCCACGACCTTCATGCAGCTGATGCCATATACCATCAAGCATGCAATATAAACTTTAGAACGAATGAAGCAAACTCCTCAACCGAAAGGCGGGGGGGAGGGGTTGTGGGCGGTCAATTGACTCCATCAAAACTGAAGCCTTTACAAAAGTTGCAAAGTACTTGGAAGAAAATGATGATGAAAAGATTTCTCTCCCTGATCTGGTTCAGAAGATGGAGGAATGCGGTGAAGATGCCTACAGTGCAGTATACATGAAGAAGAAGATCAAAGAGCATTTTGGGGACAAAATAATACTGACTGAGGTTGATGGCAAGCCTGATGGAGCACAGCTGCATCTATATTGCAAGACTTCTACAAGCGTAATGAAAGACAGAGCCCAGAAGATGAGAAATTGTCTCTCATTGAGACTACTTCACACTTACTTAAAAATGACATCAAGTGTATGCCGGTGTCTCAAGCTATATATCCATCTCCTAAAGACCTAGCCTCAGCTGACTTTCAGAAGTCTGTTGTTCCAGACTCATTGCAACTTTTCTTAAGGACAATATTTGTGACTGCTGCAGTTTTATTCCTATACAGTTTTTCAAAGGACCTTGCAATGGAACAAATGTCATGCCCTACCAGTAACTCCCACACTACATCATGGACCATGACCCCATTTGGAAACGACCTGCTCTGGAAACTCTCATGGCCCTTACATTCTCCAAGACCTGCACGGTCTGGCATGATGCAGACTATACATAAAAGGACCACACCCTGGCAACTCAATTAAATTCAATTTAATTTATTAGCGTAGCAATAATGCCAGAGCAAAAAGAGATACAATACAGAACCCAACCAAAATGGGAATTAAAATTAGACCAAGTCAAATTGAAAATGGACAACTGACAAATAATCATTGAGTAAACAAGAAGTTAAAATAAAACACAATATATGTTATAAAATATAAACACATAAATATGGAAAATTACACAGCTCTAAATAATAATAAAAACTCCCAGCGGGCCTCAAACACATCAAGTAAAAAGGACATTACAGCAAAGGTCAGAGTCAGATGAAGGCAACTCTACTGTCATATTTCTACCAATGACTGATATGAGTGCTACGGATATAACATATGTACTTGACTCTAACTTTTGTGTGCAAAGAAGCTAGATGTCACAACATGATCCCAATCCTAACCTTCAACCAATCTCTGTGGTGGAAGGCCCAACTAATTGTACGCAGCGAGCCTGAAAATAGTGAACTATGCTCAATGGCACTGTGCCTACATGGTTTTCACACAGAGATGAGTTTTCTTGGATGCATTGGGCATTTGATGTCTGGATCAGGACTGCAGGAAGATCTTGAGCTGGTTTATGCTTCCAATAGTGTTGCACATATGTTAAGTGGCAAGGCCGTAGTACGAGCAGTTAGAAGTCACTTCTTGGTAGATGCTGCATTAGATGCTATAATTATAGAAGCAACAACTGCAAGACAGACCTTAGGATTACGTAGCTGTGATGCAGGTGAATGTATCTATGCCAGTCATGGATGTGTAGCCAGTGGCTCTAGTGAAGAATCAACCTTGGGGATTGAGGATGACGGCTTGGCTGAAGATGCTGTACTGTATGATAAAGGTGAGGATGGGTGAAATCAGCATAGAGAAGTTGTCCTCCACAGATGCACTATTCAGATGTCAGCAAAGAATTGACACCACAAAGAAGTCTATGACTCATTCTCGTACGTCTGTGGCTGCAGTACATGGAAATGGTTGCCATTTTACGGAAATTCCTTACAGGTGAACGAACAGGAAATTGGAGTCTTCACTTGCAATCCATGCTAGACATGCTCCCATACTTTGCAGCAGTTGGTCATAGCCTGCATGCAAAATCAGTCTACATGTACATTCAGCAAATGCTTGAACTTAAAAAGCAGCAGCCAGACACATACAAACTATTTTCATCTGGACATCATGTTGTTCGCAGGACTGATCAGTACTGGGCCGGGCTCTCCTCAGACCTCACAATTGAACAAGTATTGATGAGGAGTGCAAAGACCACTGGAGGTCATACACATGGGCGAGGGCTGGGAGAAGCTCAACAACTTGTGTGGCTCCGTCTAGTCAATGCCAGTCTGTGCAGAAATGAAGAGTGCTCTTCTGGAGTTAACAGAACTACAGTACCAAACAAGTGAACAGCACAAGGACAGCACACACTCCAGGCAGGAAAAAGATGATAAAGGCACCTGTATGATCTATGATTGTCTCCAGGATCGAAACCCATTTTAGCAATGAGAGGCAAACAAGCCAGTCCTTGCTGAAGCATTGTGGCCCATAGTAGGCAGAACAGTCTCTGGAGGATTCATTTCTCAGTATGTTCTAGATGTTGGTTCACTCCTTCAAAGATTGCCTTGGGAGGACCTACAGTTCATTCAATCTGTGACATGTATGTTAATTATGTTTTAAAGAAGTACATCAACCCAATAATAGTCTTTGATGGATACGAATCTGGTCCATCAGTAAAGGATAGTACACATCTGAGATGGTCAGGAGGTGTTACTGATGTACAGGTAAACTTCACAGGAGACATGGTTGTTCAAACAAAGGAGTATTTTCTTGCTAACAAGATAGACAAACAACAGTTCATCAATATGCCAAGTACAAAACTGATGGACAGTGGTAGCCAATCTGTGCATGCAAAGGGTGATGCAGACCTTCTAATTGTCACAACAGCAGTAGGTTGTGCTAAAACATCCAATACTATTATCAGGGAAGACACAGATCTCCTAGTCCTCTTGTGCTACTACACAAATACTGATGGTTTCAGTCTTCATTTCACCTCAGAGGGAAAGCAAAACTCCAAGAAGCAGCCACAGATATGGAACATTAAATGTTTGAAGAAAAAACGTGGCTGTGAAACGACCCTGTACCTACTGTTTGCACATGCAGTTGGTGGCTGTGACCCATTTGTTTGGCATGGGGAAAGGTGTGCCTTTGCAGAAACTAAGAAGTAGTGCACACTTCATGGAGCAAGCAAACGTTTTCTACAACACAGCAACCAAAGAACAAATCTTCAAAGCTGGTGAAAAGGCAATTGTTTCTATACAATAGTTCACCTGGTGAGAGCCTGGAAACACTGCACTATAGATGCTTTTGTGAGAGTTTTTGGAAGTACATCATCTGGACACGTTCACACACTTCCTCCAACCACAGCAGCTGCCAAGTACCACAGTTTACGTGTGCACTATCAAACACAGTGCTGGATGGGGCAAGCAGATGGCTTGTGTGTTGAAGATTATGGATGGGTAATTGCAGAAAACAGACTATATCCTGTAACAACAGACATGGCACCAGCCCCCCCAGAGCTTCTCAATGCATTTAGGGGCAAATGTCAGAACAACTGCGAGAGTGGTCGATGCAGCTGTAGAAAACATGGACTACAGTGTACAGTGGCATGGGACCTGTTAGAATGCACCAGCCCTTTCTCTCAGACGAGACATAATATGAATTTAACATCCTTGGCTGCATTTGTGTATATTTTATATTGATGTTGTTGTTTGTGTTTAAACGACAATTGTACACCAGTACAATGTAAATTTACTGGAAAGAGGGCTAAAATGCTTTAGTATCGATTTATCATCATTCTATCTAGGCACATTGCTGTTATGCATTTGGAAGCTTATAATCAAATGACATATTATTTGTCACTGGAAAGTTCAAGTTCTTGAAGGTGGAAAGCAACAGATGCATTTTGTTGATGCACATGCTAGTTTTGTATGCATTTACCAAAGTTCAATGGCAAATTGCATTAGAGTGGAGGCCATCTTTGACAGCTCCAATTTTGGAAATGTTCCCCTACCTATCATTTTCTAGATTTTTGATATGTTGGATACATTGCTTTTATGAATTAAATAAGACAGGTTTGGTTTCTTTTACGATTTATTTGACATCAAACCATATTATGACTGGACTATTAGGGGAAAAGTGGGGTATAAATGGAAATAAATAAGTAAATTCACTCTGCTCCCTCCCTCCCATCTTTAAAATTCCTCCTGAAACACCCACCTCTTCCGTCAGGCTTTCCCTAGCTCTTTATGAGTGAAATTGCATCCTCTTCCCCCTCACTCAGAATCTAGTTCCCTGGAACTGAGTGAATCATGTGGACCTGCATTTTCTCAACATCATGAATGTATCCTTGTCTCTCCCTAGGTTTGCCTCTCCCTTGTCTCTTCGATTGTAAGCCCCTTGGGGGTAGGGACCTGTTTATAACAATTGATTTTACAGCACCAGGCACACTGCTGGTGCTATATACATACATCATACACAATTAAAAACTAACCAATTTGAAGACAAGAAAAATGATTTCTGAAAGTGGGAAGCAGATAAGAACCAAGCTGCCCTAAATGTGTTCGTTCATCCTTTACCAGCCATTTTCAGGATATAGAGAGGTTTCCTTTTTATTGCTGTTTTATAGTTCTGTTCTAAATGCATATATTTAGAACATAGCCCCATATTAGAAGCCACAGCTCCAATACGTCTTCCACCATAGAAAATAGGTTGGTTAATTTGCATAAATTTGTATATATCCATGTAAATTAATGCAAATTTCAAATGGCCCATTGCCCAATGTGGAGGCTGGCTTAAAGTCCTGTATTTGCAAACCGCATGGTCCCATACCACTTCAGAGAGCAGATGTCCTACAAACTGCTGGACAGCTGGTGTCTGGGTCATATATCATTGCAGATATTAAAGACCCTCAATGCCCAGATTTCCCAAGTGGAAGTTGCATGAGTGACAACCTTTCCCCCACCTATGACAATACAGAACACGCAATAACCACTTTCTATATCAATATTATTCTTTCTGTTTTGCAAGAAGAACTCTCCCCTCTCCCCCAATCCTTCATGAACAAAAGAAACAAAAGATGGGGGAAAGCTTCTTAAACCATGTAGTCTAAAGGTACAAGGCAGGATTGCTCTCACTGGGTGTTTAACAAGGACTCTGCTGAGTGAAGTTTGAATGTGATCGTTACGTTAATTTTTTTTATTAATGAGCCCAAGCAATGGGATTCCCATGACTTCCCTGGGGGTTTCAATTCCACAGCTGGAAAATGTCACCTCAGCATCAGGAAATTAGTATTGGTGGGCAGATTAATTTTTTCCTCCCTATCTCACCGCTTCGCACCTAGATTTGCCTACTTCAGTTTTGCTAAATCTTCCCCTACCCTGGCATTTAGACCCTTCAAACATTTCATAGGCTTACATCCCCTCTGAATCAAGTAATACGTGTTTAACTGGTTTTAATCTGTCCTAGTAAATCCATCCCTCCAGTCCCAGCAATGGAGAGAGGAGATAAAGGGAAACCCTGTGAGCGTCAGGATTAAGTGTTAATCTTCCAGCTTCACAGAGAAGTGTAGCCAAGAGGAGCAATACACCAGCAGTCACATTTACATTTTCAGACTGTTTCTAGGCATATGGGGAAAACAGCAGCCAGGTTCCAAAGGCTGTCATCAATCACCCCTTGAGATGAGGTTAAAGCTTCTTAAGTGACTCTTTGCTTCTCGGATCAGCTCAGGCTGAATATTATAGGCTGCTTAACCCAGATTTTTATTTACAGTGTGCTGTATGACCAATCAAAGCTAACCACTTCAGCAAAGCATTACACCTTTCAAAGAGTCATGAACTTTAAAAGGCACCTTTCCCCTAACAGTTCAGTTTAAAAAAAGAAATTCCTTGGTTCCAATAAAAGACCTTTATTTTCATTTAAAAAGGAAACTGCCATTTCTGATCGCTCTACATTTTTGCTTACTTTTTAAATTTACTTTTTGTTTGTTTGTTTGTTTTTGGTCAGCTTGGCCATCAAAATAACCCCCGATTAGTCCATTTCACTTGCTGGCTGTCTTGCAAAAACACAGCGCTTGGTTTGGAAATGCAAAGGGGTAGGATATGTAAATTTCTGAAAAATACTGTTTTCAGCAGAATAAAAATAAGTCCGAAATATTCCCATTGATTTAAACTTTGGGCAAACCTGACTACTTATTTGTACAGCTGTAGTTCTGAAGAGCCCAAATTGGCTCTGGTCCCATTGTGCTAAGCACCATACAGTAAGCGTAGAGGGGGGGAAAGGGCTAGCACATTGGGTGGTTTTAAACAGCTGGCACCCAGAGCTCTGCTACCCCTCACACCAGGCAACCCGTCCGTGTAAAGGCAGGCGCCACATGTGCAGGCGAAGAAGGAACCGCCTGCTCTGCTTCAGCCATACTGGAGGTGCTCTGGAATATCCCGAAGCACCACCAGCAGAGCAGGCCGTCCAAACCCAGGGCAGCAGCCGGAGGCAGAGCTGTGGTCTGTCTACTTGGCAGGCAGCTGCTGCAGCTCCGCTCCTGGCCAGGGGTTGCCCTGCGCAACTCCATAGTGCTGCGGCTAGCAACCTAGAGCGGCGGCTGAGCCTCCCGGTAGAGGGGGGTGTCGCAAGGAACAAGCAGACTGAAAATGAACTATGGAATGGTTAGAGGAGTTCTCTAGCTCTTGTATTCAGTGCTTAAAGATTGAGTGCCATTTCTGCCCGCACTACCCATGGGAAAAGACAGAGACATACTTGGGATAAAAGAGGCATCGGCTGCAACTTTATTACATGACACATATATATACTACACACATATTCCACAACAGCAAATAATAAACCTGTGTGGGTGTCGAGGAGAGGAACCATGCCATATATGCAAGCCAGGGGGCTGAGCTAACTCTTGCCCATCTAACCCGGGTGAATCGACCTTTCGAATTCACCCTCCCCTTGGGTCAGGGCGGGTTGCTGCCTCCTGCCAGCTGTTCCGAGCCTGGTCTGGAGCCCCTGCCCTTAAGACACACACACACACACCCCGCTCCCCGCGTGGTAACAGGATGCAAGCGTGCCCCCCTTAGCTCTTAGGGAGCCTTACCACTGCATGGTTGCTACCCGCCACAAAAAGGGGGAGGGAAATTTCACTCCACCCTTTCCCCCCACCGGTATCCCAAAATGTTCGTGCACCGCTGCCCTCAGATCCTCCAGCCCTCGTACAGACAAGTGCACGCCATCACTTCGAAAAAGGTCCGCATCCTGGCGCACAAGTCGCTCATGGTGCACCACCCTGCCGCCAAAGTGGGACACGAGCACCCACATCGCCCTATGGACTTTCCGCTTGGCACGTTCAATTTTGCCTGGCGATGTGGCGTTCCGCCAGACCCGCCGCTCCAGGAGATCCGACCACCATACGTAGGACTGAAGCCACGTAGCAACCAATACGGAGAGGTCGTGCTTCATTACGCCAGTGAGCTCCCACACGCTGCGAGGGCCGCGGTAATTTTCGCCCAGATGAATGACCAGGATGTCAGGAAGACAAAGGACCCCATCATGAGTGCTACGGGTGTGATTAAATCCGCGTTCATAGCACAGGCAGACTGTCAGTGATAGCAACTGACTGGGACATGCTTAATGCCAAACAGTTGCTATTTCCAGCACACAGGAAACAGTTTCTCAGAGTTCAAGAACAAAATTAAGCATGTAATAGACCTTCTTGTAACTTGAACCTTCAAAAAGTCAGTAAGGCAGCCAGAATTTGTGAATACCCTTCACAACCTTAGGTGAAGCTCTAGCCGATCCTTGGCCTGACCTTCTAATTTAATTCCTTCTCCTTGGCCTTTTTCCAGATGCTGGTTCCTTAGCTGAGGAACAGCTCCAGAGCCTTTATGAGGGGTTCTCTGCAGTCTATATGGAGCTCTCTGGAATCCAGTCATTTCCCAGTTTAAAAATGCTAGTGCACTAAGGGTACTGTCAGGTGTCATATTACAACTGTTCAGCACTAGGCACATTGCTGATGCTAAAGAAATAATATTTTCTAGTGGTAAAACCAGCAGAAATGCTGAGTGATAAATACATGGCAAACCACTCAATCTACAGCAGGGATTCTTAGCCTGGTGCTCAGACACCCCAGTGCTCAGGGGCAGTGAGTGAAAGTGCTCCCCAAACCAGCTGGCAGCAGTGTGTGGAAGCACTTTGAAACAGTCCTCCTTTCGGCTGAATTAAATTGAATTGCAAAGGGGAGATTAAACGTATGCATATTTATGCAAATCATTCATGCAAATTATGCAGCACTCCTATGCAGTAACTTACATCCCACCAGTGCTCATAACTGGGAAAAGGTTGAGAACCCCTGATCTACAGTAAAAGGTCCCTGGATAATGATATTCAAAGAACTTCTTTCAGGGATTTACTATATGGTAGAAATATTCAGCCAACACAAATTCCTGATAAAATTACCATGTGGTTCATTCTGTATTACCACAAGAAAGCCATGGGCATCTGAAGCATCCTGTGCTGATTTGTGCCTTCAGGGACCACCAGGGCAAGAAGTTTCAATATCTGTTTATTCAACTTATTGACATGTTTTCTATGGTACCTAAACATTAACAAAAATGCAGGTAGCACAGGTGATTGAAATACAATAAGGCTTTGCTTTAATGTACCGGAGTAAGCATGAGATGTGAATATGAAAGTTTCTCCCTTCGTATTACAACACAAACGTAACAAAAATAAGGTATGTTATCAAAGAATGCAAAATATACTCTCTTGACATAAGACAGTAAAAATAAAGAACAAAGGGGGGAAAGAGCCCTCTAGTGCAGCCGTGGAAAAGCAAGTTGTCTGGCATTAAAATATGAAATGTGCATCCCGCTGATGCAGGCAACCCCTACTGAACCACTTGTCAACAGGAGTTTGTCAGTTTTCTGAACTGAGGCACAACTGATACACAAGCAGGAGCTTGGACTTGCACCTGGGCATTCAACCTATATTGGCAAAGCCACTATTGCCCCCAGTTCTGTTAGGCAAAGTAAAGACTCCATCCCGCCCCTGCGAGTGGATGCCTGGTTTGCTATTCTCCAAGTATAATCGGTTTATTGCAACAGACATAACATGTTCATGAATGAATCATGCTCTCAAAAAGGCTCCCAGCCATTGGTGGAATGGTAACAAACCAGCAGAGTTTCTTCAATATAAAGAGACTAAAAAGTTAAAAGACAGGGGCACTCTCAGTGAAAGCGCTATGGGTGAAAAAAGAGATGCACGGAACTCCACTTTAACATTTCTTATGCATGTAGCAGGGCTGTATTGGCGTCCTATGCAGCCCTGCAACATGCATAAGAAATGTTAAAGCTGAGTGAAGGTGCGTGTCTGTGTTCACCCCATCTTCTTCACTAGGAAGTGAAGTGTTTATTGTATTAAGTTATCTCTAAAATAGAACAAGGATTGGTCTTAACCCCCGTTAAACTGAAGTTGAAAAGCTTTGCACCAGTCAGAACTTTATTAACCTGTATTGCTTCGTGTGGTCCATCTGAGTGGTACGTCACTGAAACAGTAAGGGCATGTCTACACCTGTGCTGAAATCCTTCTGCAGAAGAGTGAACCTCAGCTAACTAATCCATTGCTAGAGGATGAATTAGCCACAACTAATGATCATGTGGACTAGTTTATCCTCTGTTGTTCTTAACACGTTTTAGGTAAGAAGTTTTAAAAATACACCCGTCAGCCTCAGGGTTTGGCAGATCTGCCCCTTTTAAAAAAACTACCACCATGCTTCTATTCCCCACAGGGGCAGGCTTCCCCTTCTAGCTTGAGAACTACAGACATAAAATTTCAAGATACACCCTTTAACCAGTGTTAATCTCTCATGTAGAAATGCCTGTACAAAACAAGTTACTTCAGACTTGAATGTGAATGGTGGTTTAGTCTCCAGTGTACCACGAATGAATGTACTCCAGCCTGCAATGGTTGTGGTGCTCCATAACGATGCAAGAAGGACCGAGATTTGGAATAGTAAGTCTCAGGTAGGCATATGTTCAGCTTACCAAGCACACATTGTTATAAATTGGAACTGTTCTTTCTCAATCCTACCAGGGACAGGACTTGGACCCCTGGCAGGCAGCTCCAATTTCGGGATCTGGGCAAAGGCACTATGAAACAGATTACAAAAGTCCTTCAAATAGATAGATGTTTATTCAATATAAAAGAACTGAGAATAAAGCAGCAATAGAGCACCTACAACACACTTGCATGTGGCATTTGCCTGCACCTACTCTAACAATGAGCACACACACATAAATGCATACATATGAGTTCTTACGTGTCAGAGGTCTCAGGTCTGGTCTCAAGAGGAGAGGCAGGGCGGGGGCCCAGGAGAAGCAGTTGTAGGACTTCCTAGGGAGAAGTCCCAGAATGGGCCAATCATCAAGCTAGCCAGCGCCCTGATAAGGGCTAGCGGACAAGCATCATGAAAAGGCAGCTTCTCTGTCTAGGGACTGGTCTTTTATGCTGTTTCCCTTATGAGTTATCCAGAGCACGGGGCTAACAGTTCCACGTCAAGAAAGTTCCTCCCATTGGTTATTCAGATGTGGGGGTTCTTTCTGCATAGTCATTGTTTGGGGTTTGGCATGAACAGATTAGGTCCTGCCTGTCCTCCTTCCGGAAGAAAGACATGACCTTAGGCTATAGATCCCCCACACCCCTTCTCTGAGGCGTCTCTCTGTCTGATCAAGTCATTTTCCCTTATGCATTGCTTGGTTCTTATCTGCAACCTTGTTCTGGGAACGGACAGTTCTTACTAGTTCTGTTCTTACTGGGGCCTTTCCTTTTGTTGATGACAAGAGTGTATCCCTGTCAGCATATTTCTCTCTCCTCCTGCCAGCCTGTTTCTTATAATATGCATTTTTAATAGTTCCTAAGCTAAAAATTACTATAAAGCATATAGCAA
>QEPC01010260.1:687410-699167 GCA_003113815.1 Sphenodon punctatus
TTGTGGCCTTCTCCCAGACAGGTTAGGCAGCGGTCATGCTGGTCGCTAACCGATAAAGTAGCCGGGCAAGAGCCGCAGCGTTTAAAGCCCGGTTGTTTGGGCATTCCGTTCGCCCCGGAGGACGCAACGGCCCGGGGAACGTCCCACGGGTGGGCGGCACTCCTTTTCTTTCAATCTTCTTCTTGATCTTTTCTTCTAATCTTCATACTGCAGAAAACCACGCTGAAAAGCGCCGAGAAGTCTTCCAACGCCACGCGGTTGGAAGGAACTGAGGCGGTGGGGGCTCCTCCCCCTCTTTATACTTCCATCCCTCGTGATGCGGGCCCGCGCTTTTCTCGGGATGGGAGGGGGAGTGGAGGGGGCGGAGCCCTCACCTTTTCTAGTCTTTTCCAGGCGTAATCTGACTGGTTACTGCTGACGAGAGGTTTTCCGGTACCTGCGGAGCAGGAAGTAAATCCCAAGAGTGAGAATCGCGGAGATCCTCGAAGAAGAACCTCTTTTCCCTGCCCCTTCCTGGCATGGCCCCAAGCTAGAAGCCATTTTGTTGGTACCCTTGCAAGCACACTATACGAATGCAACCTTAAAACGAATATGGTCCCTTACCACTTGGATCATTATCAAGTGGACAGAGAAGTGCTAAGAGTTTTACGCCACACTCAGAATGTGGGTTTAAGACCAACGTGCACTCTAAAAAACCATTGCGTGAATGCAGCCAGCACTAGGCGGCTTGACATTGCTCCGGTCAAAACAAAACAAAAACGAGACAGGTATTGTCAGTGGGCCATGGCCGGCAGAAACTGCACGCAACCCAAGCTCACATGCGTGAAAACCACACGCAAGTCCGTAGTGGAGACATTGTGCCACACGAAATCTGCACGAATCCTACATGAAGGGGTTTGGGATTGCGGCCACTGACACCAGCACTTTGGGCTCAGGTACAAAGGATCTGTAGCCTTACCAGCACACAGCATTCTAAAGGGCTTTTAATTTGGCATGAGGACAGGACAAACTGATGTAAGCTGTAAAACAATTACCGTAATAGTAGTGTCCTAGCCCACACTACAAATAAGAAGGCATGTTAGAAAGCTTAAGTCCTTAGCCTTGTTAGACAGCCATGCACTGGCACTGTTAAGATTAATAAATAGCTGGTTCTCCTGCCACGTAAAGGTCAGAAATGATTGGTCAACACAACTTCATCTTTCTTCATCCGAGTAGATGCCACCTCATGCAGTTGTACTACTGTTATTTATTAGACAAGACAAAAGCTTCACTCAAAGCCACAAACCATAAGGGCAAATTTAAGCGAGTAAAAACAGATGCAACAGTGGCCTGTGTTCAGGACTCACCTGCATAATTGTTCTCCTGCTGCCAGATATTGGCCAGCTACTGCCCTGGGGCAGGTAAACAGCTGGTCTGCAACACGTCCTCCGGAAAATCTCTGAGGCGCAGTCCAAGGCCCGTCCACCTGGGCTCACACTTCTGTTAGTCTTGCCCAGCCCCACTGTGTGGTGGGGTTAATGGATCCGGGTCAGAGGAGTGTGCTCACCTGGCCCCGCTGAAAAGCTGATCAGGGGGCCGGGAGGAATGTGGTCATCCAGCCCCGCCAAAATAGCTGATGGGGGGCTAGAGCTCCTCCAGGTCAGGGTGAGTGTGCTCCCCTCACCCCCTACCCCATGCTGTTTGGTGCATGCAGCCAGCTGCTGAACAGCTGATGGCCTGCTCTTCGGGAGCCCCCCGGCGGTTGGGTGAGTACACCCACCTGCCAAACAGCTGATGGGGTTCTTCTAAAGGGAGTGCCTCCCGCCTGTGCAAAGTGACAGCGAGCCAGCTGGGCCGTTGCCGTGGAGCTGCCTGGCTGTCACTATGCAAGTCTGGGAGCCCCTCTTCCCCCCCCCCCTTTTAAAAAACACAAATTATCTTGTAAAATCAAATTTTACAAGGTCTGTGGCTAAACCAAGTTAAACAAAGTTCTTTCTTTACATCCTTTTGAACCTTAGGGTGCACTATTTCGGTGGTAAGAAAAACATCTAATGATTTCTTAAAAGGTTATATATCTTTTTAGAAAGCAAAGTTTGCCTCTTTGCTTCGAAAGTCATTTTATTTTTTGCTTGTAAAATAGCGAATACACTTTTTGAATACAACCAGGAAAATGATTCCCCTTCAGCCATGTATGGTTTCCTCCTGAAGAAGCGGTTTTCTACAGCAAAATGTTAACGTAGAGGTTCACACAACAGAAAAGAGGTTTACTCAACAGAAGAGTCTACTAACCTTGATAGAAGACCCGTGGAATCTGTGTTTGACTAAGACTGTACTGTATACAAGAAAATAAGCCCTTTAATGTGATGTGGTTTCTACAGCAGAACCTGCATCTGTTTAAGACTCTGGGCTTTACAGTTTTGAAGGATTGTGTATGAAAGGAAGACTCTTGAGTTTTTAGGATACTTTTTGTATTCACAGCTCTCTGTCTTAGTCATAAATTTGCTGCTCTTTTTTGCCTATTGTAAAAAAAAAAAAAATTATTTATTTTATCTATTTTATTAGATTTGTTTGCTGCCCACATTGGCCCGGGAGTCCTGTCTCGCGTGGGCAGTTCCTTGGACTGCCCCAGCGCATGGAGGGACCTGTGTGGGCAGCGCCCATGCCAGGGTTAAGGGCTGCACATTTGAACAGCCCTCCCTGCCAATCCGAGGCGTGGCGGCTGCGGTGGTTTGCCCTGGTGCGGGCCGGGGAAGCACTTTGCCGCTGTCATGTCTATTTTTACCCTAGGAATCAGAATGGGAAACTAGACATGGACTCAGTTAAGCAGACAAGAGTTCTTTATCAGGACTCATGAATGTCTGCAGTTTTGGGGTCCCACATCTACCCAACCCTATTCAAATGCTTTAAGCTAAATTCTGCTCTTGAATGAGAGGGGACAAAGGTCCCAACAAAATTGACTGAAATGACAATCATCACCTGCATCCTGGGCAGGATGTGGCTGTGTGCTAACAGCCTGACTTCTTTTCCTTTCCTTTCTAAATCTGCATTGCACTTAGCATAAATATTTAATACGGGAGCTGACAGATTTCTTTTGCTCTAGCCTGTGTTCGAGATCATATGGCAAATGTGCTTAGCTTAAAAAAAATAAAAGCTAGTCCTGTCAGTGTAAACACTGTGTTGAGAAAAAATTATAAAACAACTTACTCTTTTCCAAATCTTAGTGCTTTTAATTTAAAAGCATAGAAAAGCATATGAACACACACAATTTTGATAAGTTAATAAAATAACCTCTTTAATATTCAAGTTATTAAAAACAAATTCAGTTGTACATACTGAGTGTGATCCAGAACTCCTGCACGCAGAGAGGACAGAAGAAACTGCTCGGGTCTTTGCATGGGCAAATGCAACAGGGGCCCAAACCCCAGCATGTGTGTGGTTTGCGTGCACACTGCGCACAGTCCTGCACAGCCTTTGGCATCGTGGCATTTATCTGGAAAGATTTCTACCTTATTTTGGCAAGAACCACTAAGGCTGACCTTGCTAGATCAGGACTATCTGTCCCTCTGTTATAAGGCCTCATGATTTTGTTGATGGAAACAAACGGGTGTTTTTTAATTAAGTCAGTAAGTTTATCCTGCATTGTGTGTTATACAAACATCAAAGCCCACTATCTAGTAGTCATCTTATAAATGGCATGTGCCATTTTCAAGTTACAAAGAGTTGAAACACACACAGTCAACTGTGTCAGCTACTGTAGTATACAAAATACTGGGCCAGACGTTTACTGGTGTAAATCACCTTAGCTCCATCATCTTGAAGCTACATCACATCAGCCAAGGAGCTGTTAATCTAACTACAAAATGCTGCATTTAAAAACAAACAAACCTATACCCCTTACTTCAACTAGTAAACTTGATGGGGTTTTGATGACCGGATAGCCAACGCCCAAAGTTGTTCACAGTTGAAGAACGGTTCCCATCAAGTGTGTTCGCATCACACAGTGGGTTTTGCTGCTATTCAAGGCAGGTGTGAAAGTGCAGATCTGAAATTTGAAAGGTAATCTATATTGCTGGCAATGCTGTTTATTTTCTTGGTGTCTAGAAGAAAAATGGCTGAGAGATGCAGATGCTCTTGCTTTGTCCAAGAACTGGGCCCAAACTAGACTCAAGCTCCAGTTCTGCAGAAAGCACATGGTTGAGACCATTCATATTTAGCAAGGCACTTTGCCATACACTCAGCGTAGGCACATGTTGACACCCCAATACAAATATACTAAGCCTGGCCTCAGCAAAGGAATTTCAGTCTTCAGGATACAAAAAATGCCTAGGCCTCTAAAACGCAGCCATTTTTAGAACTGAAAACAGATTTTCAGTTTTACAAAACAGACCAGGTTACTAGAAGGGGTGATGATGGGGAATACTTTACCCAATGGAAACTATAGGGGCAATTTAATGGTAGAAGAACATAACTTCTAAATTAAAATCTGCTCTTGTTGAGTGCTTTATGGGATCTTTACTCACTGTAGGAGCCTGGTTTTATGTCTGCTTAAGGACACAGCAGCCTTGGGAGCACATTAACCACCTCAACACAAGAGCAGGGCTTCTGTTCAGAGGGAAGAGTGCCACCAACTAAATCCTTCTCTTCCAGAGCGTCAGGACACTTGGTATGATGTTATATAGGTTCTCGGAACATCACCTTTTGAAGTGTTACTTGGAACTTTCCTGCTTCCTGAATCATGATCAGATCCTTAACGTTGTCGGAATGTAAACCTTTTTGCATTATGCTGAAGTTTTACTACTGGATACCAAAAAAGACTAAACCGCCGCCCCCAGGTATTCATGGTCTTGCATTTCCAGAAGTCGATTCTATCTGAACTTTCATACCAAAGTGTTCTCATCATTTTCAGATAGGTTGTCAGTGCTTGGATGATTCTTTCTGTAAAAAAGCAGAAAGGAATCCCATGTGAAGTTACTTTGGTTTTCACTGCTTGCTTTTATTTACTGCTATTATTATTCATTTTTAAAGGCTCTTGCAGCAGAATCAGGTATTCCTCTTGCTGCTGTACCTTCAATTAAACATTCTACATCCAAGGCTCAACTTTGGCCAACATTTTGTGGGATGCTATGGGAATGAGCCCTTCTGACTTACCATGTACCCAGGAAGCACAGCAAGCGCACGTCCCAGCCACAATGCAGCTCCTTCACACACCCTCACTCTCTCGATTGCTGCATGGAAAAGTGAAGCCCCGTACGCTTCCCAGTTTCAAGAGCAGCCTATAGCTGGGGGATGGGGAGGAGGGAAAAGGGGAATGGTATCCCGCATCTGGGCTGCTGAAAACTTAGGACATTTTCACACAAGACACACTTCACCCACTATATGTTGCAGGGCTGCAGTGTTGCCCTATATCATGTATAGCGAGTGGAGAGCGTCTTGTGTGAAAATGCCTTAGTGGGGGAATGGAGCTATTGTCTCGTCTCCCCCCCATGCCCCATAACTTGTTGGAGATGCACTCTCCACTATAATTAGGCCAATTGTCCACATTTCAATTCAAAATGCTAGTCTTGAGGGTGGCAACTCACTATTTGCCCTTTCTGAGAGCCTCTTACACCACATGTACAGTCCAGAGTTTCAATTACTCTCTTGCACTTTTTTGGGTGTGTGTGTGTGTGTGTGTGTGTGTGTGTGTGTGTGTGTGTGTGTGTGTGTGAGACAGTGTTATTTAGCTCTTTCTAGCTAACTTAGGTGCTAAACTCATTGAAGGTAACTGGATGCTTCAGTTTTTGCTTCAGGGCCTCCTTTCTACACCTTCTCAGCCTGTATCCCAGGTTCCAGTCCCCATTGTCCAGCGCAGTCAGTCAGGGATCCCTACCTCAAGGTTTTTCTGAGGGCCACTCTCTGAAGATCCTTCCTGGCCAGAACTCCACGGAGAGCTTTCCCCTGCCTGCATGTCCAGGCTTCCCCAAGGATTTACCCTTCTGAAAGCTCCTTCAAACCTACCGTAACGTCTCAAGGGCATATTCCGTTTCCTTCCGACTCTTCTCAGTGATTGGGTAGAAGAGGAGGATGAACAAGCCTGTCAGGATGAGGATAGCAGGAACGGCGCCAATCAGGATTTTCAGAGTGAGGATCACACTGCTCGACTGCTTGCATGTCCCTGTCCTGTACCCAGCCAACCTATAAACAGACGGCACCCTCATGCACATACACTCATACGGCTCATTGGCAGTAAGGCTGACTACCATTAGGTTTGGCTTTGGTGCATTCCCACACCAACCCCCTTGGTCTTGGGCAGAATTCCACAAGAGCAGAACGCACCGCAATGCCACAGTGCTCCATGGAGGCATGGCCACATTAGAAAGGGGGTGGGGGTACATTACCCACCCCTTTTTCTGATGTGCCCCCCCCCCCCAATGGAGCACTGTGATGTTATGGTGCTCTGTGGGTTGCTCATGGACACATTAGGCCCGGAGTCCAAATTTGGGGGTCCAAGGAGTATTCTAATCTAACAAGTATTAGTACGGCCAAGAGAGCTACGGCATTGACAGGACTGTAACAGAGTCAAACGTACAACAGTCAATAGATTGGTCTGTAGGTACCATGGCTACAGTGCCAATCAGGATTCATGTTACAGAAGCAGGCAGGAGCACTGCTATTTTTGCAAGTCCCTCAGCTCAGCTAGACTGGAACTTGGGGACTGGCAGATCTGCCCCTTTTAACTACCACCACCATGGTCCTATTCCCCGCAGGAGGGCCTTCCCCTGCTATCTTGAGAACTACAGGTATAAAATCTCAATATACAGACAGAGATGAAACAGACAGAGCAGTGAAGGAAAATGGCCAGATCATGCAGCAGGTTAATGGCAGAGCTGAGAAGGGAAGCCAGACCTTCTGACTCCCAGTCCCCTGGACCCTGGCTATTTGGCCTGCTAAAGAAAGCAATCTGAAAAACAAAGAGTTATCAGTGCCCCCCCCAAGCTCCTAAAAGGGAAACATTTCTTAGAATGGCATCAAAAACTTAATGCACATCTGTGCTTACCAGCCATACTAACACCCCAAAGGAGACATTTCCACCTCTCTGTGGCATCCAGGAGAACTGGTTCTCAAACTGAGTGGAAGGCCCCTTGGGGAACAATTGGGGGGGGGGGGCACAAAAGGAACATAGCTACAAACCCCTAGCTTGACTCCAATTGAGCTCGGAGGAATTTCCATAATGATGGGTAGCAAGGAGGAGAGAGACAGAGGAAAGGGGGTAAGAGAGAGCCAAGGGCATGAATGAACGTGTGGTAGCGGGGCCTCAAGCAGGCCTGGTCTTAAGCTTTGTGGGATCTGGGGCAGGCCCGTGGGTGGAGGCAGGGGCAGGGCCAGCCCTAGACATGTGCAACATGTGCGGTCGCACATGGCCCCGCACCAGCCTAGGCCCCCTCACCTGGGGGCAGCAGTTAGGCCCCGCACCAAGACTTTGCACATGGCCCCGCAAATCCTGGGGCTGGGCAGGGGAGGGAGTACAAGTGGCAGGCTCCACAGGAAGCACCTGCCCTGGGAACCTCTGGTGTGGGGGCCACACTGCTGGCACGCCAGAGAGGCCTGTAGCCACTGCCAGGAGTTTCTGGGGTGCTGGGCCTCTGAAAGCTCAGGGCCGGGGGCGTAGGCCCCTGTCACTCCTGTCTAACCTGAGATTTAAATTAAGAAAAGGAACATCTAAAAGAAATCAGTTGCTCCTGAACTGAAGACAGGCACTTTGTCGATAGCACTTGTGTGTTTGGGATTCTGCCTGTATCCACTAGAGCTGCCAAACCCTGTCTGTTCCTGTAAGGCCTCTGCTTTCTTGAGTGGTGACAAGACATCCACACAAAATCAAGGGAGAAGCACCATAGGACCCTTTTGATAACAAAAGGCCAACTGAAAGAACAGAAAATGTCACTCACTCCAGGCTCAAGGCAGAAATTCCTAGTCCAATCCCAGCTGACATCTTGGTGAAGAAGACGTACGAAGAATAGAAGATGGTTTCATGTCCTTTCGAATGAGGATTCAGCAGTCGAAAGTGGTCAACTACGTCAGGCAACATTGACCTTTGAGATCAGCAGCAAGGGAAGAGGAATAAGCAGCTGCAATGCACGTTTCTGTGCATCTTTTCCTATAGACATTTCCTAGACAAGCTTTTACTTTTGGCAGATTGATTTAAGGGGAAAGAAAAACTGCACACGAGACAATTCCCTGTTTTTAAATAACACATAGTCGGAACTGCAAACAGGGCACAGGATCCTGAGACAGACCAGAAGGAATTATGGCTGAGCTACCACATTCGTGCACAAAGACTGGCAATGGTAGAGCTTTGCTATTTCAGTATAAAGGTAGGCACTAGGGTTTCCCATTTGTCCTCCATCTGAAGGTTCACTAACTTAGCTGCAACACTGTGCTGTGTAAAACAAGGTGGAGAACCAGGAGCCCATGGGCAAGATCTAGATTTCATTTGGTCCCTTTCCAATTCCTGAATTTGGCCCATGAATCCAGTCTCGACCTGCAAGCACTGAAGTGAGCTCTGGGGAAGGAAGCAGAGATGAGAGCATGCACTCAAGGAGAGGGAGACTGATCCACAATCTGGGCCCTCCCTTTCTTTCCTCTATCCTGAGCACAACCCATCCCAGCTCCCATCGGGCCCACGGAGTTTGTTCTAATTTTCAAAGCGGCCAGGAGAAGGGGAAAGGTTCCCCCCCCCGATATAAAACAGTGAACATGTACTCGAAGACAATGAACACTCTAGTTTATCTGAAAACTAGAATATTTTCTCAAAGTACACCGCTCTTCAAATGATCCTATGCCTTTTGGACACGAAATCACACTTCATCCCTGTGCTGCCTTCCAGCAGATCTTTTGTTCCAGTTTGAGGATGAGATGGAGGAAGTCAGACGATGTCTTATAATTACGTTTTTACAAAGAACTCTACTTTTATGAGATCGATAGTGTGATCCTCCAGAAGAATAGCGTGCATTCCAGCAGATAGAACGGGCAGGAATTTCATTCACTTCAATGGGACTTGCGCTTGCACTGTCAGCACACCCGCTATTCATTCAGAGGATCGTGCCCAAAGTCTCAGCCTATTTTTCTCATCTATCAAAGGGGCTGAGCCTTCTCACTGCAGCAACAGTTCCTTCTAGTAGTTCTGAACATCCATAATCCTATCTATCAGCAAGGTAACTTACTATTAATAAAACTCAAATCAATGAAAAGTGTTATATGCTCATTGGGCCATCCGATGATCCAAAGGAGCCTCTTGAATCTGCCAAAGTCATTTAGGGCCCAGGGATCTATGGGATTCACTTTGGTTCAACCCAAACTTTTTTCAAAGCAACCTGAGATCACATGCTGCAACCCAAAGACTTCAGGTCAAAGAGTCAGCAACCCTGCAGGTAGCAGAGAGTGGGATTTGTTTTTTTTTGGTTAACATTTTATTTACTACTAGATAAAACTACTACTGGTAAACTAAACAAGGATTGTAAAGCACTTTGAACACTGAAAGTGCTATATATAATAAATAATAATATTTCTGCAGGGAACTGGTGAAATATAGAAAAATGGAGAGTTAAATTCATTGAAGGTACAGAAAGCCTCCTAACCAATAGGCTGTGGAACACCACCATGCTACAAAGCTGCAACACCCATTAAGAGATTCTGGTAAAAGTTAGAAAGCCTTAAAACATAATTTTATTCTTATCACAAGGTTATGATGTCTGGTCTTTAGCCTGATCTCCTATGAAAAGGCAGCATAGGTAATTTCCATGTGTCTTTCTGTCCCCCCACCCCCTAATAATTTCTGATCCCACAAACCAATTTCAGACAAAATTTGATTGAGGGACAAATAAGGAACCAAAATTTAGTAACAATAGGTGTGCCTGGACAGGATGTAGGACCCCTTTTGTAGCCACCCCCACCTGATTTGCATTGAACAGAATCCTAATTTAATCATTTTGGATCTGTCATAATTTCATCCAAATTTAGCAGCAGGGCAGAAGGCTCAGAAGTGGGGCCCAAAATTTCACAAAAAGGTGCACTAGAAGTGGGGAGACAGCCAAAACCAAATCCCACTCCCAGCCTCCTTTTGTAGGAAAGCACACTGCATTTCTTTGGGTACTTGCTGTAGGGAACTATTTGTTTTAAACAATAAACATGTACAAAGACTGTGGTCCTATTACAAACTAAATCTGAATAGCCACTTGGATTTACAGTTAGTTTAAGCACAATACATACGGATGTTAGCAATTAAATTACCAATATTATGGCTCCCACACTGCTTACAGCAGTTACTACCGGTAGCTCCCATTTTAAATATGGGATATTAGTATCTTAGATGCTCCTCTATGACATATGTTGTCCTCAAATATTCAGCCTGGGTCAACCCCCATGCAGCACATAAACGCCTTAAAATACAAGGCTCTCCTACCATGGCAACAGCAAAGATGCTGCAATGCTGAGGCCGGAAACAAAGGCTACCACATAAGCCAAAGCCAGGTTTGGGATGGTAACAAGCAAGACTGTAAAGGGAATCATCCACTAGGAGAGAACAACCAGAGAAAAAGAAGAATCACAATGTGAACATACTTTCACCACATACTCCCATAAAACAAAGTGGCTTTATGAGCCAATAGCTTGACTGCTGCTATGCACGGCACACAGTTTAGCCCCAATGCTTTGGCAGGATTATCTGAAAAGGGTTCTAATTTATTACTAATTGGAGTCAATTATCTGATAGCTAAATGGGGCAGTCAACCTTCTCTCTTTTCCTTGCAGCAGCAGACAGATTTCAGGGGAAAAGACACTAGAATGGGCTTTAACACCACCCTGATTTTAAATTTTAAAAATATTCCATTCTACCTGGGAAACCAATTCCTGAATTATGAGCACATTTTATTCTCCAAGTGGCTTTTAGAAAAATGTGGATACTGAGCACAAATATGTATCTAATATTAGAAAGGCAGGATGATCCAATGGCTATTTCTGAAGTGATTTTTGTTTTTGTTTTACAAATCTCTGTCCCAGCCATTGGACAATTTTCAGGAGTCTTTGGATGCCTGCGGCTTGATTTTCAAAGCTGTTCAGAATGCAACTGTCTGCTCCCACTAACACTGAGCTGATGCACTAAGCAACGTTTAGACACTAGCGGATGCACTAGCAATATGTTTTAGGGGGGGTTATCGTTTGTAAGCCACCCTAAGCAGCTTTGGTAAGGGCGGCATATAAATGCAAACAAACAAAAACAAACAAGCCTCTTTCGTTCTAAGTTAACCCCAATCAGTTCTCTTTATACTGTACCAATATAGTGATGTCTTACTTGCTGTAAATTATCGACAAGAAGAATCACAAATTGTAGTTATACTAAAAAACAAAGCACAGTTAAACGTGCCGTGATTTTTTAAATTTTTTTTTTTTTTAAACTTTAGCGTTACCCATTTTGGGTCTTATAGCCTGCATTTGGCATTCAGTAGATTAAGAGAAGAAGGACAATTACTACAATTCCCCTGCATATCTGCTATATGTTTCTTTAAGAAACACTGACTTTCAAAGTTGTGCCTTCAATGCTGGCCTTGTAGGAGTGGAGCGGGAGTTCATGGCCGCCATGGCAACCTTAGGGGCGGGAAAACCGGTAAATCCGGTATCCGATAATGCCGGTACCGGGCGTACCGGCATTATCGGATTCGACCCGGTAATCCGGTCCGGGTACCGGATTCCGGGTACCGGATTTTTTTACATTGCAGCCATTTAAAAATGGCTGCAATGTAAAAA
>QEPC01010260.1:707459-790821 GCA_003113815.1 Sphenodon punctatus
GGGAGCGGGGGGCGGAGGAGGGCGGGAGGCAATATCCCGACGGATCTTGTCAATCTTGGAGGTGAAGAACGATGCAAGATCCTGAGCAGCAAGGGAAGAGGGCGGAGGAGGGCAGGGGGGTTTCAGAAGGGAGTCGAAAGTAGAGAAAAGGCGGCGAGGGTCGCGGGAGAAAGATTCGATCCTAGAGGCATAATAGCGATGCCTAGCTAGGGAGATAGCTGAGGAGAGGGAGGAGAGGGAGAATTTGTAGTGGAGGAAGTCAGGGAGGGAGCGGGATTTGCGCCAGAGGCATTCGGCAGCCCGGGTGCAGGAGAGGAGGTAGCGGATGTTAGGGGTGAGCCAGGGGCGGTGTTTTGGGGCCGGACGGGGCGGGAAGAGAGGGGGGCAAGAGAGTAAAGGGTCGAGGAAAGAGAGGTCTTGAGAGTGGAGATGGCAGCGTCAGGGGAGGAGGAGAAAACGGAGGGGGGGGGGGGGGGATAGAGAGGATGCAAATTCCATGGGGGTAAAGGCCTGCATATTGCGGAAGGGGCGCAGAGGGGGAGGAGGAGGGGGGTTGGTGGGAGAGGCTGAAGGAGGTGAGGAAGTGATCAGAATTAGGGCAAGGATCGAAGGAGAGGTCAGCAAGAGAGCAATATCATGAGAAGATGAGGTCGAGGGAGTGGCCGTCGGTGTGGGTGTGGGAGTCAGTCCAGAGTCGGAGATCAAAGGAGGAGGTCAGGGAGAGAAAGTGGGAGATAGAAGGCGTGGACGGTGTGTCGACGTGAATGTTGAAATCACCGAGAATGAGAACGGGGGTGTCATCAGAGAGGAAGAAGGTGAGCCAGGATTCAAAGTCTGGGAGAAAAAGAGGAGAGGGAACCCAGGGGGCGGTAGATGACAGCGACACGAAGCTGTAGGGGGGAGTATAAATGCACAGAATGGGACTCTAAGGAAGGGAAGGAGAGGGAGGGAGAAAGGGGAAAGCTTCCAATCCTTGTCCAGATTAAAGATGAGTTAGAGTGACCCTTTGTTCATTGACGTCTTTGGCAACAAGAAAACGTTCTGCCTTTGCAGCTTTTTAATGAGAAGGAGGAGAATAAAATGGGTTGAAAAGGAGAAAAGCCACAAAGTAGAAGAGACACCCCCCACCCCCGGGAAATCTAAGGCTTATCTGAAGCAACACGCTACCCAACCCCTGCTCCCCAGCAACGTACATATATACTTCTTCAAATATACTAGGCAGAAATGATATCTAGTAAGGAAGAAAACGTGAGTTTCTCAGAACAACCAAGACACAAAGGAAAGAGAAATCTGCATCTAGCATACTAATATAAATATATACCACAGACATATGCACTGATAATTATAGAACATTAAACTTTTCACTTGTGCTGCTAGAGCTTTCATTACAAGCTTAAGCACGCCACTTTTCCACTATCAGAAGACTGAAGGGAGGTTGGCATCATTACAACTATCTGTAGCTTAGTTACAAAGGAATCACCCACATCTGTAAGGCCAAGCAGAATGTCACCCAAGGGAGCCAGGAATGGGCTTCTGCAAAGGTATGCCTGAAAACAGTCTGCTGCCTTCGTAGAAGAATCCACCGTGTCCCTGGATATTTTAAATATTTATCCTCGCACACGGCTTGGTATGGAAGGCCCATATGTCTGATTGCACAAGGGACACTTGTTTGATTTGCAGCTTCTTTCCCTGACGATAGGGAAAACATAGAAGCTGAAAATCCAGACCTCCCTTCATGCAGGAGGATGAAGCGTTTTACAAGAGGAGGGAGTGTGACTGAGAAATAAGAGGCAAAAAAACCCCAAACTGGGCTATTTTATTCCCCAAACCCCAAATGAGACACACAGGTGTGACTGAGAAATGAGAGGCAAAAAACCCCCAAACTGGGCTATTTTATTCTGTACAAAACACAGTGTTCACAAAGAAAAGAAAAATCATCAATTTATTTCAAACAGCTGTCAGATGACAGCAACTTCCATCTTACTCTTGTATTTCAGATTCAGAACTGCTTCAAGTTCAATAGTGATCCACTGTTCCAGGTATAGCGCCATTACCATCTTGACCTATATGCTTATCATTGGTAATGGAATGTGCTGGTCCCTTAAGGACAAACATCATGTATGCAGGCATTATTTGGGGACTTGCCCCTTAAGCAAAGAAACTATGGGACCAAAATCACCTTGATGCAAACATTAAATATATTTATGTGTTTAAAGTTTCTATCCCACCCATCCTAATAAAAGCAGGCTCAGGATAGGTTACAATAAAAAAATACAGATAGATGCATTACAGTGGAATCCATTTAAGCAGAATTTGCACACCCTGAATTTCTGGCTAAGTCAAATTAATTTATTTTCCCCAGCTCCACGTCTATGGGGGTGTATTGCTTCTTGATCTTGATAAACAGAATTCAGAACCCTGATAACTCAAATTTTTAAGGTATATAGAATATTCCCAACCCAGCTAAAATATCAAGACCTTTGAGTGTATTAAGATTTTATTTTGACATGTGGTAAAATACTGTAGTATATATCCTGTCAGGGTGAGTCTTCATGTTGGCAGGCTGGAGATGGGCATTAGGGAACAGTAGTTCACTCTGTCTCCAGCTCTCTGGACATGCAGTCTCACACTGACAGCCAGGCAGTCCCATGCATGCGAGTATAATCCTGTCGGTTCTGACTCTGGGCATCTCAAGTAGAGTAAGGGGAGTGAGCACCAGGTTTCCCTGTCCCCAACCCACTCAAGACTCCCAGGTCATTTTTAAACAGGAGAGCTTCCTCCTAGGGCTGAAATGCTGTACCGCTGCGGCAGCATTTACCAGCAGAAAGTGCTCTTCCGCACCAAGCAGCACAGTTAGGAAGGGAGCGATTTTCGCACCTTGCACTCGTGGCTTTCTGTAGTTGCTGCCGCGGTATTTTCCCCACTATAGATTTCACGTGGAAGTGGCAGGTTTGCCACAGTTTCCCCTTTCCCTTAAGCAGCGGCTTTGTGATTCTCACAGCATTGCAGCCAGGGGTGTAGCAGGGGGAAGTTGCTGCCTTGTAAACAAAGTTCTTCTTCGAGGTGCTCCTTCCATTCTCACTTGTGCGCCCTTCTCTTACCAGCATATACCAAGCTCACTAGCTTTAAAAAAAGCCACGTGACATTCACACGCCCCCACCCTATATAAGGTACCTAAAGCCAACACAGTTCCTTCCAACCCTAAGCAATTAGGAAGAAAATTCCATGCGGGGTCGGAAGGGTGGCTGCTTGTGCGAATGTTTGGAGCCATCTCGAAGAACCTTGTTTGCAAGGCAACAACCTTCTGTTCGCCTTCAAGTGGCTCCTCCCATTCTCACAAATGGGAGCGTATCAAGCCTAGAAAGAGGTGGTGGGGGAATTTTCTAACAAAATGACACTCCATGCAGGTTGGATCTACAGCCTGGGAGGGGGGCAGCAGGCAGGGGGCAGCCTGCTCTGGGGGGTCAATTCAGCTGGGGGAGGGTTGGTTGTTTAGTGTTGTCTCTGTTAGAAGGATGGACAGATCCTCCCTCTTCCCTTTGTGATCGCCGCATAGAGAGAACTGGGGGTGCAGAGCAGCTACAATGAGGCAGAGAGCCATCCCAGCAAAGGGGAAGAATTTGTCCTTGGCACCCTAATGCACAAGAGAATTCACAGAAGAGCAGGGACTCCCCTCCCCTCCCCCCCCCATCCCCTGGATCAGCATCAGGAGCCAGGCACTCGCTCACTGCTGCTGGGGAATCCCTGCACTCTAAGCGAGACAGAGACAGTGACTAGTGTACAAGGAGGGATAACGAAGATCCCTTCCTCAAAGCTCAACTCTGGGTGCTGCCCTGTTTGTTGTCCCTCCTTGTGCACTAGTCTCTGTCCCACTTAGCGTACAGGGATCCCCGGCCCCAGCAGCAGTGAGCGAGCTGGCGGAAGGCGGCATAAAACCGCTTGTGTTCACAAACTGCAGACATGCCGCATCTGCAGATGCTGGCAGCAGGTAATGCGGAATCGCGGAAATATCGAGGGGAAGTCGGCGGCAAAACACATTAAGTGCCGAGTTCTTGGAATGGAATGGCGGCGCGGTAACAGCTGCTGTCACTTCAGCCCTACTTCCTCTCACTGCTTTAAAATGTGGCTCAGGGAAACCCCCTGCGGGAGGGAATCAGACGTTCCTCTCTGGAGTGGAAGTCGCCCGGACACCATTGAAAACAGCAATGACAGGTGATTCCCAGACGTTTTGAGACACAGATTAGGTAAAACCTCGATTATCAGGGACTTACCTAATCCAGGTCTCAAAATTTCCAGGTCTCATATTTCCAATGGCACCCGGGTGACTTTTGATCCGGTGAGAAGTGTCTGATTCCCCCGAGTCACATTTGAAAGTTACGAGAGAAAGCTCTCCTGTCTAAATGCCCTCAGAGTAAGAACTGTCAGGATTAACTACAACCACCCTCCCCCTGCTCTGTCCTGCTGTCTTTTCTGACACATTGCTTCTTGGGAGGGCACTGGAGACAGGGAAACCTAGTGCTAACAACCTGAGCATCTGATTTCTCCATCTCCAGGTACATTTCTTTAAGGTCTGCTTAGACAGAGTCAAACTTTTTACACTGCCAGAAAAATTTGGACTTAAGCAGACCCCATTTTAAAAGAAAAAAAAGGGAACACACTATTAAAATACAACCATTCCTCACCCATCTCTGGACCAGCAAAAGCTCCCCTAAACAAAAAAGCCTAACACTGTTTCTGGAACATGCACAGGCTCAAGTGTTAGTGAACCTTGAATTCCACAGATGGGAAAGAGCTACCAATTACTTTCCTCCCACATCCCTGACAAAGTAACTGCAAAGAAATTATCACAATCCAACTGCTTTTTCCTTTCTTCTCTGCTTTGTTGGTTTATTTGATTGCTGGGGAAGGGGGCACTTTATATTTTGTACAGCAGTTAATACATTGGGCATTTTTACACACGTTAAAGTTCCAGATTTTTCAATCTTCTGGGTTTACAAGTCCACAAGTAAGTTCCAGATTCATATTTCTTTCTCTCTCACACACACACACACTGCCCTGAGGCAGCTCCTGGATGCATTCTTCACACAAACACTGCCCCGAGGCAGCCTAAAGTAGTCGCAGCTGTAGACGTGACAGGCTGCCATGGAAACCAAGTGACCACAGCTGCCTGGAGCAAAGCAGTTTACCAGGAGAACTTTTTACACACAAAGGTTCTGGGAGAAGTTCAACGATCCAGATGTTTAAGATCTGGGTGAGTGATTTAGACACACAGAAAGTTCAGGATGTAACAGCAAACATGCAGGAGAAATGTGTGTGTAAAAACACCCATTGTTGTCACTTAATCAATGTTAACTAATAACAATAGAAAAGCGGGCTGTGCGTCGAGAACTTACCAAGATGATCAGCACTAAATTCTGAAAGTGATTGCGCAGATCAGCTGCATGAGTACAAAACAGGACAAAGTTGCCTTGTTCAAGCTGGTGAATTGGAGGAGAAAAACAACAGCAGCAAGTTAGGACAGTCACACAACTCAAGTCAATGTGGAGATTTAGAGGCTGCTTCTCCTCCTGGTCACACATGTTTAAAAATCATGAATCCACTCGACTGAAACCCTTGAGCGGGAATCCACAAACCACTTCCAGAGTAACTGGTCTGCGGCTCATAGCCATGGATTAACATTGGTGTAAAGCGAGGATACACAAGGAGGATTAAGCCCTAATGCTCGCACCCTGTCTGATCACAGCATAAAGGACTGCTCTATTAGGTGAGTATGTGGAGAGAAGAAATAAAACGGAAAGGTTCGGCAACCCTTTATCACCAGTCTCATTTTAAAATGTGGGGGTTTTTTGGTTTTTTTTGAAAGCTTCAGCTGATGAAATAGTGAAAATCTGTTTTGTTTTTTTTTAAAAAGCAAGTTTCTAGCTTGATGGCCATGAGAAAAAGCTTGAGAACTTGACTAGGTTTTATCTTCAAGGCATTAAAAAAAAAAAATCACAGAAATAAGGAACTCTATTAAAAAACAATAATAATGATTTTAATGGGGAGAGGTACGACGTGTGATTTTGAAACACTTTGGCCAAGCCAGGAATGAGTTCCTCATCCCTTCAAGCTTGCCTGCTGTAACTGACACAGCACAGACAGGAACATACTGAAGGGACCTGACCTCCCTTTCCACAGGTCACCTTTTAAGTGGCAATACCGTCACCTTTAAATTGAAGCCATGGCTCTTATCCAATTGACTTTCCCCTTCCGTTTTCATGGTTAAAATGCAGTAAGAGATCAGCCAGGAGAGGCTTAGTGGAATTTGTTGCATCTAGTGGCTGGCTAATAGAATCCAGCAGAGGGGGACGAGTGGAGGAGCTCGGGCACCTTTGCTGCAGCTCTTGGAAGAAGTGACTGCCTGCAGCTCCACCTCCTTCACCTGTGCTGCCTGGCACTGGGCGCTCCCCTCTCCTGCCTCCTTCCACACGATGGTAAGGGCTGCCTAGTGCCGGGCGCTCGCAGCGGGGGTGGCAAGGCTAGGCAGCCCCTGCTGACGCCTGGAGGAGGCAGGAAAGTTGAGCACCCAGGACTGGACAGCGCGTGGAACAGTGTCAGCGAGAGTGCAGCAGTGGGAAAGCGGGTTGGGACGAGGGAGAGGCAGGCAGAGGCTCTTGGGCAGTGTGTGGGAGAGTGGTTCTTTAGACTCTGTGTGTTATTCTGGAGACCGAGGCTGCTGGTCTATGTTATGCCACCGCTGAATCTTCTCGGTGGCGAATCTCCCGGCGGGGAAATCTCCCAGTGCGCTCTGCACGTGGGTGCTTGGTTAAAAGCCACATCATGCGGCTTTTCTTCTTAGGATTGTCAGGGCTTGAAATCCAGCCAGTCAGGTGATCTCCAGCGGGAGATTCGGCAGTGGCATAAAGTAGGCAAGCAGCCCGAGTGTGCACGTGTACCTGCATGAGGCTAGAGTGATCTTTGATGGTGATTTTTGGCCATAGGAAGATACTAATGTGCAGATCGTTGGATTGGGAATGTTCCAATACTGCAATATAACTCTGCAACTCTATAATACAACTGTGGATGAGAAATCTAGAAAAGATGGGATGTGATGAGGCAGGTGTAGGCACTTCAAGGGATTGCTATTCATCCCCTGGGCTCTGCCCCCTTCAGAGACCCGGAGCTTTGGAAGCTCTGTCAGCTGGTACCTGGCTCTTGCAGAGGTCAGAGTTGCAGCCCAGCTGGCTGCATGCAGGAAACTCTCCAGGATGCCGACCAGGCCCAAGGCTGAGGGCCTAGATTTAGGCCTGACCCAAGGCCACAAGGTATGGACACACTGTATACACTTGTTATGTGTAAATAAAAGAGCACCGACTAAGGAGAGCTGCTTGGAACCATGGTATTCAGGTCTGCTCCTCCTGCTACTCACAAGAGCAGGACCACCTTGTTATGGGGGACAGGGGCGTTTGGTCTGCCTGTTGGCATAGGTTGTAGCTCAGTTAGATGTTCAGTTTGAACCCGTTATTAAACAACAAAGATCCAAGGTGCAGAGTTTGCATGCAAAGTTTCCTCAAGTTCAGACACACACATGGAACAGGACTCCTGGTTCAGGTCCATCTCTGGTTATTTTGGGGGACTTGGAGGAAAATGTGTTTCTGCTGTCACAACCGAATAAACGGTTTACACACTTCTTAACTTGTATTCCCCTGGCTCTCCACCCAACCCACCTGCCTCAGCCCTAGGCCAGGTCAGCACCATGGAGAGCGGTGTGTGCAGCCTGCTTGAGAGGAGTTCCTTCCTTGTTACTGGCCAATAGCAGGCTGACCAAGGTCACGGCTCACTGCAATTTTAATTCCAGAAGGCGGTGGGGCGAGGGCAATGAGCTGCAGTAGTGTGCAGAGTGTAGCACCCCCTCCCTCCTGGAAGCCTTGCTCCAGCACAGCACCCCTATGGCTCCTGCCTTTGCTTCTGAAAGGAGGCACTTTCGGGAGGCTGTGTTCTCCACTGAAGCTCCTGCCGGCACAGCCACTTTTGTGGGGCCATTCTCTGGCCCCTGTACAACCGAAGACCCACTCCTCCAGCCAGGAGATTTTTGGGACCCTGTGCGGCCTGGAGACACTGTCCCATCTGCACTAGCCTAAGGGGAGGCCTGATTGTGGAGGCCTGACTGTCACCAAGCCTTCCTTACTGTGCATCTAAATGGGCCACAATCTACACCAACAGGGAATCCAGACATGCCTCTGCAAACGTGTTTTCAGACTTGTTGCTGCTGGCATGAGCCCTGGAGAAATGACAGTTTATTAATTTGCCAAGACAGCTGGCAAACAGAGCATTGTTACGTTATAAGCACAACTCTGTCAGAGTGTCACAATCCTGGTTGTGACTGACAGCTCTTGTGTTGGACAGCTGGGTGATAACACAAATATCATCATCTGCTGCTGCTGCTTTAATAACAAAAACAAATATACTGATAAGGAAAGTAGGAAAACAGACTCACATCATCATTTTATTAGGAGAATGAGCATGTGCCTAAACTCCTAAGAAGGGGCGTTAAAAATGTATCTATTTTATAGATCACCTATCACTATGATCTCTCCCTAGGTTTTTAGTACAACAACTGATCCAGTTCTCAATCTTCTATCTCTGCTTATTAGATCAAATAGTTCGGGGTTTTCAAAAGACAAAAAGTTCCATAAAAAAAAATGACAAGCAGCCCCATGTTTGCTTCCAAAAATCTACCACATTATGCACAACGTGACCAAGTACCATATTAAACTCATCTAATAAGTTTAATAGATAGGACTGCATTTCAAAGGCTTCCTATGTGGTGAGAAAGGAAAGGGACTGCCTAGAGAAGTCAATCACTCAAGGATTCAGGGAGGGGAAGGTTGAAAAGATCATTGAGAACATAGAGGGACAGGCAGACATGGGGATTAATCAAGCAAGACTGGCACTGGATAAACAGTTATACAGAGAGATGGTTCATTGTGCCATCCGCCTTTGAATTGATTATGATGGGGAGGAGTGCCTTTTTGCCCCTTGGTGATTACAAACTGTTTCATAGGATGCAAATACAACATCTACTGGAAAGATTGAGGCAACTGTTCAAGCCCAGCACAGAACAGCTTTGATTGACGTGAAAAGCACATTGTAGCCAACTGAAGCAGCAGTGGATCATTTACAGGTGGGCTGAATATATAACTGGCCCAAACCAATCTCCAAGAGCCACAAGTAGTTAGGAGTTTAGTTTTATTTCTTGCTTGAAAGATGCTACCTCCAGCAGTACAGCACCTCCCACTATATAGTCAACTTTGCTTGCAAACCCAGGGTTTTTTATTTTATATTCCAGCTGCTGCTGATTCTTTCACACAGCAGGTGGAACAAGGATGGTGCATAGAGTTGCAAAAACTGGAATTACCTGAACTGCTGTCGAGATGAGGAGAAATGCAGCTGTAAGTTTCACGTAAGGCCCATACTTCATGGTGAGTCTGAGTCCCTTAAAGAAAGGAATTGTTTTGTCTGAATTTAAGGCGTAAGGATCTACGGGGGGTAAAATACATAAGACAAGGTCACAGTTACAAAGTTAAGTGAGAGAAATTATTTTGAAAGCCAGACTATTTAAACATAACTCACCATCTTTTTCCTTTACGCCAATAAAAAGGACGATGATGCCAATTAGATATACTCCTCCTATTACTCCTGCTGCAAACACGTAGACTTTTCTCTTTAAAAGAGGAGACAGATTTTAAAAGAGGACCATAGCAACAAGGTGACTTATCAAACTCAGGCTCAAGAAAGGTGTGCTGTTATGCTTGTAAGGCCAAATTCAAATATCCTAGGTTAGGAAAATGAAAGGCCTGGATTCAGTATAAGCCAGAGGGGCACGCAAAACAAGGGTGATTGTTCCATGTTAGAAATTAAATCAGTGCAGGCTACAGTTTTATGAAGGACACAATACAATCTGGTGCAAAAGTTGGTGCAAACTCTAAAGATTTTGGATAAAATTCTGCTCACAGGATCTCTGGGTATCTCTTCCCATAATGCCTGCCAGCCTTCTAACACAGGGTCTTCATTGTATTTGGTCATTCAAACACTGGGTTTTGTCACAGAGTTCATGCAGGTCGTGGGCCAGAACATGTGGGGAGCTCCCGAAGAGACCTGAGCAGCCAACAACATGGCATACAAATAACATTTGTCCAATTTCACCACCCTGTTGTGTGACTTTAGTCACCAATTCACCACACTGAGTTGCTGATCAAATTGACCAAGTCCCATTCCTCTGGGCCGGAGTGCTGTTAGAGGGGAATTGACTAGAAGAAAGGGAAGCATGGTCCGTTTCATTAAGGACTCAGAGAGGGCTGGTTTCTTTGAACCCTGCCTGACATTTATGTTCGCCTGATCCCCTGGGGACAGGGAGCCTGATCAGTGGATACCCTGTCCTCCTGCAGACGGGTTTCCCTCCCGTTCCCCCATTATCAGCAACCGTGTGAGGAGCTGGGTTCCCTGCACCCAGCTTCACAGAGAGCCCCCAAATCAAGTGATTAATATAGCCTCGGTGTTTATGTTGCCACTCAAAAGGTCTCCCCCGGCTGGGCAGAATCCATAGGGTAGCAACATAAATGTTTGATCGAACTGCTCTGTCACAGTTCGTAATGGGGTTGATTTCCCCCATGTTGAATACAACGTGACTGTAGAGCCACCCAGACAGTATTAGAGTGTAGATGATCTAATCCACCCGCTGCCTTTAAGCAGGACCCATTGTACCCAGACCACCCCCCAAAGTAGTTTATCTAAAGTATTTATACAGCCTTCCAGTCACAGAGACGCTAATAAGTTAGCAGTGGAACAGATTACTCAGGAAGGTTTTGGAGTAAGTAACAGGAGGAATTTTCCAACCAGAAATCTTTCCTCCTACATTTTAATCTCATTACTTCTATTCTCACTTGCTACAGAGTATAACCCGGCACCATTTTACTTACAGCATCTGTTTATATCTTTGAAAACTGCTCACTCAGAATTTGGGAGATTTAAGTAAAGCAAGACCTGGGTCTGGATCAAAACCAATACTGGCTTTAGAGAAAGCAAGACAGAGACTGTGTTTTACTCATAACAACGTAAGTAGTGCCGTACTGAGTCAGACCAATGGTCCATCAAGCCCAGCATCCTGTCCTCCAACAGTGGCCATTCTCGATTGCATGGGGGAAGAACCAACAGTCACAATGGGCAATCCATTCCCCGTTGTTCACTCCCAGCTCTTTGACAGTAAAACGTTCATCCCGTAAGCTACTTGGTTCATAGCCATTAATGGACCTACTCTCCAAGAACTTATCCAGGCCTTTTTAAAACCCAGCTATACTACTGACCTTGACAACGTCCTCTGGTAACAAATTCCATAAGTTAATTATGTGCTGAGTGAAAAAGTACTTCCTTTTATTTGTTTTAAATCTGCCAACATCTAGTTTCATGGATTGTCCCCTAGTTCTAGTACTATTTGAGTGGGTAAATAACCGTTCCCTAACTACTTGTTCCACACCACTCAAGATTTTATAATCCTCTATCATGTCCCCTCTCAGTCTTCTCTAAGCTGAAGAGACCCAGCTTGTCAAGCCTCTCTCTTTGTATGGAAGCCATTCCATACCCGTTATCATTCTCATT
Source organism: Sphenodon punctatus (assembly GCA_003113815.1). Lineage (NCBI taxonomy): Eukaryota > Metazoa > Chordata > Lepidosauria > Sphenodontia > Sphenodontidae > Sphenodon > Sphenodon punctatus. Next base: position 719,094 of record QEPC01010260.1, read on the forward strand.
GCCCTTTTCTGTACCTTTTCTAGATCAGCCATGTCTTTTATGAGATGGGGTGACCAGAACTGCACACAATATTCCAGGTGCGGTCACGCCATTGATTTGTATGCAGGCATTATGACATCCTCCGTTTTATTCTCTATCCCTTCGCGAATAACACCTAACATTCTGTTTGCTTTTTTGACTGCTACTGCACACTGGGCTGAGGATTTCAGTGTATTGTCCACAATCACTCCCAGATCCTTTTCCTGAGTGATAACTCCTAGCTTAGTACCCAGCATTGTGTACTGATAGCTTGGGTTATTTTTCCCTATGTGCATCACTTTGCACTTGTCCACATTAAATCTCCTCTGCCATTTAGATGCCCAGGCACCCAAGTCTCGTAAGATACTGTTGCAGTTCTTCACAGTCTGCTCATGTTTTAACTACCTTGAATAACTTGGTGTCATCTGCAAATTTGATCACTGCACTCTTAATGCCCTTTTCCAGATCATTAATGAATACATTAAACAGCACCAGCCCCAATACAGATCCCTGGGGCACACTGCCTTTTACATCTCTCCATTGTGAAAACTGACCATTCAAGTCCTACTATTTGCTTCCTATCCTTTAACCAGTTCCTGATCCATAGTAAGACACTATCTCCTATCCAATGACTTTTTAATTTTCTCAAGAGTCTTTTATGTGAGACCCTATCAAATGCTTTCTGGAAATCCAGGTACACTATATCTACCGGGTCTCCCTTGTCCACATGCTTATTTACACCCTCAAAGATTTCCAACAGATTAGTGAGGCATGACTTACCTTTGCTAAATCCATGTTGACTCTTCCTCATTAAGCCAGGTTTATCAATATGCCCAGTGATTCTGTTCTTAAGGATAGTTTCCACCATTTTGCCCGGCACAGACATCAAGCTTACTGGTCTTTAGTTTCCAGGATCACTTCTGGATCCCTTTTTAAATATTAGGGTTACATTTGCCACCCCCTAGTCCTCAGGTACAGAGGCAGATTTTAGTGACAGGTTACAAATTACTAACAGTAGGTCTGCAATTTCATATTTGAGTTCCTTCAGAACTCTGGGGTGAATACCATCTGGTCCTGGTGATTTGTTAGTATTCAGTTTGTCAATTTGCTCTCTCACATTTATCTGCAGCAAAGAACACAATCTCAAGGAGGTGCCAAGTACCATCAGCTTCCAGCAAAGCCAGCTGCAGGAGTGTAAATTGCTACACAATGAAGCCTCATTCCTAATAGTGCAGTTCATGCACCATAGTCAAGATTATCAGAAATCACTAGTTACTTTCAGAAATCGCCCAGCACCTGGATGCCCAACTTTAAAAGATGTCCAAGCCTTAAAAGGGCAGGTATTTAATGATCTCTAAAGAGACAACCTGAGTTAGATTTAGCTTCATCATGACAGCACAAGAAGAATGATAAAAGGCTACTGAGTTGTGTATGCTTGCTGAAATGCCCTGCATCTGCTGCACCTCAATTGTGGTTGATGCAAGACTACAGTCTAAGTGCACCCTTCAGAGTGCCACAGCAAAACATGCTACTCTTAGATTGCTTGAGCAGTCCTTCAGGAGAACCCGTCTCTCTCTTCTGATAACTATGGGCACAATTCAACTAGTTCCTAGCAATACATAGCTACTGTGTAGAGCCATCATGGCTGGATGCAACTTCAAGGTCATCTAATCCAGCACCTTGCACTGATGCAAGGTTCATCATACCTAAACTGTTCCAATAGAAAAATCCACCCTAAAGCCTATATAAAAAAATCTGCCAAAATTAAGATCTGAAATGATCCGAGTGCTGACTACAGAACTTTGTACGTGATAGCAAATTGTACTGTCAGGGCATGGTGGAGCCCATTGCTGGACCAATAACATTCAGCAATTTTCATGGAGAAAGACTGTCCCATAGGTGTTTCAGAAGGGATCTGCTGCCTCGAGAGTGGCTAGTTGACATTTGCAAGCGTTAACATGGTGCGTCTTTAGACATAACAAAAATTGGGTGTCAAAACCCCTAAGCATGTGTTTGACCATTGTGTGCAAGCTCCATAACAATCCCAACACCAATTTAGCCACCCACTGAACATGCGATGTGAACACCATTGCATCACAAGGACAATTTGCATGTTCCGGCTGAACACGTAGCCAACGTTGTCTCTAATGATAGCCTGTGGCATGTTAGCAGGTACAACATGGGGAATGAGGCAGCAGCGCTTGTGTGCTGAGATCAGGTGATGAGCAAAACACCGATTTTCCTCAAGATGGGCTGTATGTCTAAACAGCGCCACTGATGAACACAGGGCTAAACCGGTGTTCATATCAATGTCAAAACACACATTCAGACACCCGTCGACGTTATGCCTAAAGACACCTGTGTAAAGATTTCTTAGATCTGGAGCGCATCCATTATTTACTTATTTGTATTTCTATTCTGCTCTATCCCCAAAGGGGTCAGGGCAACTTACATAAAAACACTGCATAAAAGACCCATACAGTGATAAGACCCACCCATTCTCCCAACTCCACCCCAAACCAAAATGTTATATGTCAAATTGGAAGAACAGGGCCAGCAGATTTGGGATAAAAACAGACATCATGGTGGACCACTTAGACCCAAGACTGCCCCAGGGCGGGTAGGCGGCTAGCTCGTGCTGTGTCCTTGCAAAATCTCAGAGGCCGCAAACATGGGCCAGCATGTCTGTTCTGGCTTGCCTTACCTGCCGTGGGTCAACACAACGGCCCATTATTGGCTGCGATGGCTGCCTATCATGGCGGGGGATGGGGCACTGTGAGTAGGGTGGGGCAGGGCTGGCCGTCCACACATTTGTTGAGCTCCCGACCCTACCTGGGCTGTGCAGGATGGTTCTCTGTCCGCAGGCACGTTTGTCCAGTGCCCCAACACAGCCTGGGCCGTGTCAGCTGTGGTTACCTGCCCCAGGCTGGACAGCTGCCACGCTGGCTGCACATCTGTCTTTTGTGACATGCATTCTTACAGTGAAGAGTGCCAGGACACAGAGGCAGGACTCTTAAAAAGCAAGCACACAGTATAAACTAGGCACTTTTGACAATTCTGGCCCTTGCTTCCTCTTTGGTGGTCTACATGCAACTGCAGTATTTCCTAGTTATATAGCAGACTGCTTGTTCTTCATGGGACGAACCTCTGCTTCTGCAAGCCATTTACCAATAAAATTTACTTAAGGATAAATCCAGAGCTCGTAAGTACCGTATAAAGCAAACATCCATGAACAAAGGCCCAATATGCCAGCAGCCAGGCAGTGTTTAAAAAGGATTATGTTGAGACTAGCTACACACATATGCACTCCTCTGACAAGAATATGGGGCATCCAAAAGATGGCTCAGAAATTCTGCAAATGATATTAGTCTAGCTGTGGATTTTATGATCACCCTATTGCAACCACATTTGTATTTCTCTCCACAGCAGTCACAAAACAGTAAACATGTGAACTACAATTTCACACACATGAAAAAATGCAGGTCCCCCTTCCCCTTCCCCCAAGTCTTTTTCTTTTCCCATTAAATTCTGTTTTGGAGATTTGCAGAATCTGAGTTAGCAACAGCACTAAATAGAACATGCAGAGAGAGGAATGGGTTTGAATCCTGACCTGCAACATTCTGCTCATGAATGCTTCTCAAAGAGAGCCTTGCCAACTGTAGAGCGGCTTTGATATCCACTAGGAAACAGGTATAATGTTTTGCATCTTGTTAAACCACACACTAGAAAGGCTGCTTAGCTTGCTAGTAGAACCATTCCTGCTCCTCTTAGTGCACAGAGAGCTCCATTTTATACCACTGATTTCACTGGAATAATTCTTGATTAAATTGGCCCAAATGAGATTTGCATCAACCCCTCCCTTGCACGGAGACACTTGCAGTCTAAAAGTAAATAAATACATGGGTGAGATCAGCCCAGACATTGACAGAAGTGCTCTAGCAATTGCATATCGGCAAGCAAGCAGTTTGCAATTTTAAGACAAGATGAGCTGTCAGGATCCAAAACCCACTGAAAACAGAGGGAGATTTTCAAATTCATGGAAGGGCTGGATTGCACAAAAATGCCTCATTGTGAGGCCAGTGTACACTATTTCTACAGCGTATGGAGAGTCAAACCTTGTTCAAACTTATCACCATGAACTATGGGAGTTAAAAATACAGAGTTTAGAGATGTTATTGCATGACAGCATTCTGGAAACAGATATTTTATTAAGAAACATTCTGCTATTTAATAAAATTGGATTTTAAGGCTGTGGCCAGGATAGTACCCTACCATGAGCTAGATTTGGCCTCTGGGCTGCCAGCCGGACACCCCCACCTTAGGCCCTTTACATTTACGAACTCCCTCCCTTCTCTCACAAATGGGTAATTTAGCACAGCAGAGCTAGATGAGGTGGCCAGGGTCATACAAGAGGTCTGTGGCAGGCCCTGGAACTTACTGAGTTCAACAAGTCATCTTATCTCTTGTCTTAACAATAAGGCCACACCTTCCACCAGTTTCTTCAGAGCCCTTCTGCCATGTGCCTTCTCATTATACAGGAGCAGGGATAAACATCCAATGCAAGACCAGATTTTAGACATGAGGCTGCCATTTTCTTGCGTGGGAGCCTTAAGACCCTTCCCACTCCACCCCGGTTCTTAGTCACAACAACTTTGAAAGTCCACCCTGTGCTGTGTGTAAAAGCTGCTGCTGCCCAAGTAGTTGTTTCTGCTAATGGTTTTTAAACAACAGATCAGCCTGCAGGGCTGCCATCTATCTCTTCATCAGCCACATGCCTTGGCTGCCTCTTAGGTAAAACTGCCTAAGGGTTTTTGTCATCATGCTGAAGACCAATGAAAATAGGACAGAGAAGAGAGCTCATTTATTACAAGGCCACTGTCTTGCCCCTAATGCAACCGACAGTCAACAAGTCCATCTTGCGTCTGTGCAGTAGGATGATGTGATGCGACACCACCAAACCCTCACTTAGGGATTTCTGCATGTGCGCGCGCTGCATACAACTTACTCCATGAGACAGGAAGTCCACAGGCTCTGGCAGACCGGAGGTGTTGTGTGCAGAGCTGGATGACTCAGTAGTGTTTACAATGAGATTTGCGCTACAGTGACCGGCGGCATGGGCGCTGGCCACTATCTGTCCTTGGAGGGCAGCTCCAATCAAGGTTGCAAGCACTTCAACGGCCGTTCCTAGTGTGGAAAACACAAACTTACATTAGGAGGAGAGCTCATTCCTCACCCACTGTTACTGGTACTCCAAGTAACAAATCAGTGTAGTCTAATAAATCAAGTACTTGAACCTGAAAGACCAGGATTCAAATCCCACCTTAGTCAAGAACTCATTGGGTGGCCTTAGGCAATTCACTCTCTTTCAGCCTCAGTTCCCCATCTGTGAAATAGGACCAATAATGTCCTACCTCACAAGGATGAGGGTGATCTAGATAAGGATTATAAAGTCCTCTGGACATGGAAAGTGCTAGATCAACAATAATAAAACGGACTGACACAAACAATGGTAACTTCATAGGGAATATTTGCAAAGATACAAAGCCAGAAGGACAAAGAAATCAACTAGAGCTAGCCAAAAAACAAATAAAAACAACAAAAAAAGGAAAATGAAAATCCACCTACCATTTCCTCAGCAGTTTAATATACAACAATACCAAGCCCTACAGGGATAGGTTGAAGTGGCACAAAACATTAACGCAGTGATCTTTAGTCTCTGGACACAGTTAGGAACGACCCCCCCCCCCCAACACCATAGACACCCCCCTTGGCAGCACCCAACGAGACACAAGTCAAAGGGTGCAGGGGAACAGAAGGGGGAAAAGAAAGAAGAAGCCCCATGCAAAACCGATCTGGTCAGAAGGAATAGGAGAATAAAACAAGGGAGGCTCCCGGGTAAAAAATGGAGCAGTCAAAAACAGGTGGCCTCCCTCTTCTGAGATGAGCCCTCCACGGCCGCCTGAAACTCTGAGCGAGCAATAGATCGATTGTTAGGCTGATCGTTCCACGTCTGTTTAAGAAAAGCCTTCTTCCCCTGTCTACAGAAACTCCCTTTTGCCCTCTTGTTCATCCTGTCATGCCCCCCACTGAAATCCTCCAAAGGCCTATTTCCCCCAACACATCATGCAAAGGTTTCTTTTTTTGCCCTAGCATTCCTGAGCGCCTCTGGGAGCACTTTTTGCACAAAGTGCCTGTGGGACCCCCTTGCCCCGCCTCTCAGAAACCTATAACTGCCCTTGCCCCCATGAGCAAATTGGGTCATTCTTGAACGCAAACACAAGCAGGTTACTCTGTGTGTGCTTGCCTGAAGGATAGCTCCCAAACCACTACCTTCTTTTGGTCTGTCCAAGCTTCTTCCCCCCCCCCCCCCCCATCCAAATGCCACTGGATCTACAGGGTTACCTCTCCCTTTTCAACAGGACAGGTAATATTATTCCCCCCCCCCTTTTCTCCCCTCACAACGTCCAGTTACACCAGAGTAACAAGACCAGAGGGTTTGCTTTGTAAATTATTGTGTGTGTATGTCAACTGTGCTTGGTGGGAGGGGATAGAAAATTACTTGTATCATCCTAATTGGCCCGGGGGTAAACTGGTTATGTATTGTACTTAGTTGTGTGTCAACAGATCTCCCTCATTGGTATCAGAGTATCCCCTTTCTGTGTTGGGGGGAATCTCCCTCATTGGTATCAGAGTATCCCCTTTCTGTGTTGGGGGGAATCTCCCTCATTGGTATCAGAGTATCCCCTTTCTGTGTGGGGGGGAAATTCCAGGCACCTGGCAGCGCATCACGTCCTCTGACTGATCCTAGTGGACACACGTGGACCCTTTGAATAAATTTGGCTAATCCCCCCTAAATTTAAGAGGTCGTTTGGATATTGGGGTACCAGCCCCAAATATCCACTCGTGGAGTGGGTCCGTGTCCTAACAACACTACAGCTGAAAACTAGTGTAGCATACAGGCTTTTTCCAGTGAGTTTTTGCACGGTGTGACACCCCCCAGTAGCATGCTTCACTGCAGCTCTTTCCAACACTAATGCTCCCATTACATCTAGCTTCCAATACTGGAAGACTGTACAGTACTCAAACAAGAAGGACAAAGTTCCAAACACGAACAGTCCGTTCAATACCCCTCCAGTTCTGGAGAGGAGTCCTAGGCTATTCAGAGCTTCGTGTGCTTGGCACATTCCTCCCCGGTGCTCTATGCTTCTGGCTACTTGCCATGCTGCTCTCCACCAGCCCTGTCCTCCTGACCCTGATGGTGCAAGGCTGCCACCCTTCAAACATCTTGTGGTCTAGCCACTAATTGAGCTTTGTAACCTCTTTATAACCTCAGCCCTGACCACCTGACCTGGCCCTCTTCCGGTCACATGCTTGGCTGGAAGCACCTGAGCTAGTAATCACTGCTTACTGCCAGCACATTCATCCCTTCTGTGCTGGGCCTCCGGGACCTTCAAGGGAGAAGCACACGCCATCTTTAACTTGCTCTGCGAGGTCACAGCCCTTGCAGGGGCTTACTTCTGCCTCTCTTAAGCCTGACCTAGCAAGGACTTGGGCGGTCTCCCATTGCATCTAGCTTACATGTGAAGACATTTTCTGAGCACACAGCTGGTATCTAGGTTTTAATTCTGGGCCGGATACAGACACATACAGCGAGTCATTCATGCCTCTCTCCGTGTTAGTTTCCTCAGCTATAAAAGCAGGTTAATAGTTGGTTTAATATGTGTAAAGCATTTGTAAACTAATAGTTGCCAAGTGTTAAAATGTAAAGATTTCTTAGATGTGGAAGCTTATGCTACAAGCTTCTAGAACTACCTGCAAACAGCCATGTTAACTTTTCAAGCTAATTATGCAAGACCTATTTTTAACAGAGTAATTTTGATTGGCTGGTACTTTTGCTACTTTGTCATTACAAAATGCTCCCCCATCCTCCATCCCAATACGTAAAAGATCCAAAATACCCATGAGAATGATCTTATTTCTTCCTTGGCTGGTGACAGGATGGATTAATTTTCCCCAACAAGTCATTGAACATCATTGTGAGGATCTAGTGGTCAATAAATCCATTGCTTCTCTCCATTACCACTACATTAACCGAGAGGCCTCCAGGGGATGGTACCCATCAGTCTTCTTGCTTTATAATGAACACCCTGTTTTATTTACATGTTCTTCACTCATTCTGTCCTCCCTTGCCCACCAGCAGGGTCTAAGCTGCTCTTTCGGATGGGTTGAAAAATGATACACTTTGAGAAGCCATCGATAAGAAAGAGTCTGGTGTGCTGGGAGAAGGAACAGTCGAGGGCAGGATAGTCTTATAAAGTGGTCTGAAAAATCAGGAATTTGGAGAATCACTTTGTTGTTGTTTTTTTTGTTTGTTTTTTAAATCTGCTTCCAGTTGGTCCACATTGATTTATTCATTTATCTATTTAAGCTTCTATTCCCCCCTTCCCTCAGAGGCCCTTTTCAAACAGACGCGCCCCACCTCCCTTGTACCCATGTGCGGCGGGTGTGCGTGCGTGTGTCCGTTCAAACACCACGGTGGGTGTGCGGGGATGGGTGGGCATCCGTGAGAACGTCGCAGCCGGTGGGTGGGGGTGCGTGCGGGTGCGCTCCCACGCTCCCCCCATCACCCACGCGCGGAGCAACGGGTGCCAAGGGCGGATGCTCCGTGCGTGGAAATGGGTGGAGGTCCATGGGAACGCACCCCCATGCACTTCCCCCCCACGCCTGTTAGAAACGGGCCGGAAAGGCTCAGGGTGGCTTACTAATATAACCCGTAGGCAAACACAATGTTGTAGCTGGAAGCTGGGTCAGCCCAAGTACTCGCCTGTCAATATGGCTAGAGCACTCTCATTTTCTCCCCCTCAGGAACAACAACTTAGCCAGTCCGCCATTTTCAGCCCATATGCAAAACTCTGGTTTCTCATCACTGCATCCCAAACCCTGGGTCAAGTGTCCAAATATGGACTATTTAATTGTGCTTTCAGGAAACTGGACTTGGATTTGCACAGCTACCAGCACAGCTAGGGTAGGGTTGGGGTCTTATTTCAAATGCATGTCCGGACTGATTTTCTTTGGCTTTCCTATATTTTCAACTTTCATACTCAGAGTTTCAGAGCACTCTAGTATTTTTTCCAAATACCGTGAGCCATGGAAAGAGAAGTGACTTTTCTACAACCAATATCCTTCCTGAGGAAGCCTTGGTACATTCACACTGAGTCCTGCTCTTTCCCCACTGCTCAAACGCCTCTTCCTTGCATTGGGATGGCAAAAGGAAAAGGTACTTTGAAATACAGCGTTGCACTGGGTCATGAGCACCCCCCATGCAGATATAGCTATGCTACTCTGTTCTGGTATTTCCGCACCAGGAAATGCAAACTTGGGGTTCTCAAACCTTTTGTCTATGCGAGACACCCATTTTGAGACTTAAACGTAATTCCTCATGATCCTAGACAGCAACAAAGGCATGCAAAGTAGATCAAATATCTGTCAAGATCCTGATCCAATCCAGAGACAGCATGACTGCCCTTAAGGTCGCGACCCACAGCTTGGGAATCCTTGCACTAGTGTGTATGTTTAGAGGGCCTTGAAGATGACTAACCCAGACTATGGTCCACCTGGCTTGTTTTTTTTCTTGGTTCAGATTAAGTCACCAACCAGAGTTAACTCCGTTGTGGTAGAATTCAGCGTATCCTGACCAGAACTGCTAGCTAATAGCTCAGGTCCCAAAGTTCAAACTGACATAAAATATTTGGCTACAGCCCCATTTCAGGGACCGCCTTGCCCTCCGCGCTCCAGAGCGGCTCCTTTGGTCGGCCGGGGGTGCCTTCCTGGAGGTCCCCTGCATAAAGCGGGGGGCCACAGTGGAGAGGGCATTCTCGGTGGCCGGGCCGCGCCTTTGGAACTCCCTTCCGGAGAAAGCTTGCCTGGCCCCAAGCCTGTTGACATTCCGGCGGTGTTGTAAAACCTGGCTGTTCGCCCAGGCCTTTGGGGTGGGGGGGAGGGTGGGTTAGGGGTTTTCTCCCCTACCCTGTTTATAGTTTTTATGCTAAATTGTATCCTGGGGCCCTGTTTTAAAACATTGAAATTGTTTTATATCTGTTTTTATATGTATTTTTATTATTGTTGGAAGCTGCCCCGAGCTGTATTCAGGAGAGGCGGGGTATAAATTTAGTAAATAAAAATAAAAATAAATAAATCTCAGATTTCAATTTGGTCTGTATTGCAGAGCCACAGTAACTGCTGGACATCTGGTGCTCTGAGTAACAAGAGCTGAGCCAGCATAGCATCAGCTGATAATGCCACCAATTTATTTCTAACCTTTATACTGAAGTGGCATTATACTTAATGCTTGAATGCAAGGACAAAGCCATCCAAAAGGGCAACAGAAATTCACCTGCAAAATGTATTCCATTTTCTAGAAGGGGCAGATGGTAAGAGGTGGCAGCTTTCAAAGTTGTCATAACTAAAGTCTACATTTACATTTTGGTAATTGTCTGGTCTGACCAAGAAAAGTACTTTCCAGTTCTCCTAAAGCACGTTTTTTAAAACAAAAATTAAAATCCATATTTATTTTTTTTCCTTCTTCAAACAGCTTTGAAATTCTTCACTTTTGTTAACTCCTTCAGCTCCTGGACAGTAGCAGTACGACTATTACATTTACTATGAGACAGTAGAGCAGTTCTGCTTCCATCCAATAGAGGGCAGGGGTGCACAAACCTATAGAAATACTAGTTTTTAAGGAAAACCGTAAATATGTCAGCAACGTATTAACAGATACCTGTGCTTCACTCTGAAGAGGTTGAGGACAAGAAAAAGGTCTCAGCACCATACTGAGAATAAAGAGAAAAATTCTGAAAAGAATTCTCAGAAAGACTATTTGTCCTGTAAACACGTGCATCAAACTAAAGCATACATCCAAATACAGTTTCAGGTCTGGAAATCCAAAGTCACAACTCGCGCACATCAAACATAACTTGGCTGTACTGCATACATGTAAGAACAAGGGCTGGTTCCTTAGTACCGGCAGGAGCGTGGCCTTTCTGAATTACCACCCTGCTCACCTTTTATGGGAGGGGTGGGGAAGCTTTTCCCTCCCAGGGGCCACTTCGAATATTAGTACAATCTCCAAGAGCCACATTAATAATAATCATTATTATTATTTATATAGCGCAAGCAATGTACCTGGAACTTTTCAACTGTTGGAAATAGACATGGTCCCTGCCCCACAGGACTTACAATCTAGGGGAGATGAGGATACATTAATGAAGGCATGAGGTTGCAGGTACATGTGCTTAGCTTAGTTCCATATGGAAAGGTGATGATGGGAAAATCAGGAAGGGGACTAAGGCGATGAGGAGCTAAGGAAGCCCTGACAGAAGAGGTAGGTTTTCAGGGGGGATATGAATGGTAGGAGGGAGTGAGTGAATGTGTTCAGGGTGGCAGTTCCAGACACAGGGGGGCAGCAAGAGAGAATGGGAAAATACGCTTTGAGAAGCAGCAGAGCCATGAGTAAGTGAGGGTGGTGGTAGAGGAGGAGCAGAGCTTTCAGACAGGAATGTAGTGGGAGACGAGTGTAGAGAGATGGGGGGTGGTGGTGGAAATAAATAGCCTCATAGATAAAGACGAGAAGCTTGTGCTGAATGCGTTCAGGTAGAGTTAGCCAGTGGAGAGAGGAGAAGAGGGGCTGCACCTGATCAAAGCAGCTGGCGAGGTGGAAGATCTTGACAACAGAGTTTTGAATAGACAAGAGGGGGGCCAGGGGAGCGAGAAGGAGTTTGCATTCAAGGCGAGAGATAACCAGAGCATGGACTAGGGCTTTAGCAGCGAAAACAGTGAGGAAAGGATGGGTCTTCTTAGCAAAGTTGTACAGGGAGAGACAACAGCATTTAGCAACAAATCTGCTTTGATTTGTGGTTTAAAGGCTAGGGAGGAGTCAAAAATGAACCCCAGGCTATGTGTCTGAGGGACCGGCTGAATGGTGACCCCATCAATTGGAACTTTAAGAAGGAAGAGGGAGAGGAAGTCTTTGTGGGGTTGACAAGGAGCTCAGTTTGGGCCATATTAAGTCTGAGTTGACGGTGAGACATCAAGGTAGAGATGTCAGAGAGACAGTTTGTGATACGAGATTAGATGGGGGGGGGGGCGGGTAGAGATAAGAGTTAAGTGTCATCAGCATAGAGAAGATATTGGAAGCCATGCAATTCAACACGTGTGCCCTGGGACAGAATGTAGAGAGAGAAGAGAAGCAGGCCAAGGACAGAGCCTTGGGGAACTCCAACTGAGAGGGGAAGTGACATGGAGCAAGAGATATATTGAAGGAACAGTTAGAGAGGTAGGAAGAGAACCAGTCAAGGGCTGAGCCCCAGAAACCAAGGGAGTGGAGCAAGTCAAGAAGGCGTATATGGTCAACAGTGCAAAAGGCAGCAGAGAGATCAAACAGGACAAGGAGTAGATGCAATTGGATTTAGCTAAGAGATTATTTGTGATTTTAGTGAGAGCAGTCTCAGTTGAGTGGAGAGGACAGAAGCTAGATTGGAGAGGGTCAAGAGTTCCAGGTGCATCTCAACGCTGTTGGATTTCTGGACCCATTCAGTCAGGTTTGGGTCCTGGCCATGGCACTGAGACTGCGTGTGTGGCCTTGGTTGATGATCTCTGCTTGGAAATGGATATGGGGGGAATTGTAAGCTATTGATTTTGATAGATCTTTCGGCGGCCTTTAATACAGTTGATCATGGGTTGTTAACATGGCCGCAAGACCTGGTGGAGACACACGGAACTGCTCGAGTGGTTTCGCTCATTCCTGGATGGGAGAACCCAGAGAGTGATGATGGGCGGAGACACATCGTCCCTCTGGGAGCTCCCTTGTGGGATCCCGCAGGGTTCCATCTTGTCTCCAACTCCTGCTCAATGTGTATCTGAGGTCCCTGGTGAGATCATTAGGTGATTTGGAGTGAAGTGCTGTCAGTATGCTGAAGGCACCCAACTCTCTCTCTCTTTTGCATTTGACCCAGGCCCTGCAGCAGTCTTGGAGCTTATCAGCTGCTTGGCTGCCGTTGGGGACTGGATGCGGGTGAGCTGGTTGAAACTGAATCCAGACAAGACTGGGGTAATGATGGTTGGCCAGCTGTGTGACCTGGGGAACATAGGGGCCCATTACTGATGGGGGCCAGTGGTTTGCAGCCTTCGGGTGCTCTTGTATCCATTACTGAACCTGGATGGACAGGTTGTGGCGGTGGTCAGGGTGCTTTTCACCAACTTCATCTGGTGAGAAGGCTGCAACCTTTTTTTTAATCAGACTCGGATTCGGCAACCGTTATCCATGCCTTCGTAAGCTCAAGGCTAGACTACTGCAATGCACTCTACATAGGGCTGCCCTTAATGACTGTTTGGAAGCTGCAGTTAGTGCAGAATGCGGCGGCCTGCCTTCTGTTGGGGGTGGGTTGCCAGGAGCACATTACACCAGTGGTCCGGATTCTGCACTGACTGCCAATAGCTTTCCAGGCACAATTCAAGGTGCTGGTTTTGACCTACAAAACCCTAAATGGCTCGGGGTCCAGGTATCCGAAAGACTGCCTCTTTCCTTATCATCCATCACGGCCTCGGAGGCTGGCCAAGGGCACCCTCTTGCGAGTCCCAACTGCCCACGAGGTTTGTACAAGGAAGGCGCACAGAGAGGGGTTCTCAGTGACCACTCCACAATTATGGAATTCTCTCCCCCTTGGAGATCCACCCAAGCCCAAGCCTGCTCACCTTTGTTTGGCCAGGCATTTGGCATGTTGGGTTACGGCTGGGTGGGTGGGGTTGAGGGTTTTTTAAACATTCTTTCTATTTTTATGATATTATATAAAATAAAAACAACACACAGGTTTATGTTTATATATATATCTTTTATTTTTGTAAGCCATCCTGAGCCAGCCCTTGAGAAAATGGTGGAATAAAAATTGACTAAAATAAATAAAGATTCCCTTCTCTTCCCCAGTTTGCATGCAGTAAAACCGTGTTCATCTCTCCTACTTCCCAGTTGTGTTTTAGACACTAGGCCAGGGGTAAGGAACTTCTTTCTTCCTCCTGGGGGCCACTCTGAAAATTAAAGCAAACTCCGCAGCCCAGGTAAGAGTTGGGGGTGCTTAAGAGATGTGATTAAGATGGAGGAAGAAAGTGGAGGGTCCAGATCACAGGTCTATGCCATGCATTCATCCTCTAAGTGCATGCCCTCTCTCCCTTCACCAGAGCTTACTCTTTCAGTGCTCGATGGTAGGGACTGGATTCTTGGAACAGATCCAGGAACTGGAAAGGGGTCAGATAAAAACAGCATGAGACAGATTCAGTGTACGGGCCAGAGGCTCCCCATGCCAGCACTAAGCCATGCTTCCTCTTCCAAGCGAATGCAGCGAGCCATCACTGTAGCAGACCTCTTGAGATGCAAGCCTTTTTGTTCATGATAGTAAAAGGGTTTCTAACAGAAAAGGCATATATACAATACTGTAATGCAGGAGGGAGAGATATACCAGATTCATAATTGCATAGGTGTGCCCTGTATAAAAGATTAGGTACGTATAAGAGAGAGAAGCAAATTGTAGCTTCAGAAGGAAACGCGACTCTGAAATTTGTGTTTCTACATGTTTAAAGCATTGGCTGCAGCACCATATTTACGTTTACTCTAAATAGTGAGAGACTGACTGACAACTGGAGGAAGAGTCTTCTTGTCAGCAGGAAAACAAGGAGACTCAGAAAAAACAACAACTGCCAAGTCATTCAGAGAATGGGAAAGCCAAGTGAAGATAAAGAGCATGCATCATGTAGACCAAAGGAAATAACAGTCCCTCTCTCTCACTGTCACTAATCTTGGCCTTTTCTTTCTTTTAATCTTCAAAATATTGGGAATGGCAAAAACATCTTGTTTGGTCAGAAGGTTGGGGAGGATCAGAGGCATCAGTTGCGAACTCTCAAAATGTAATTGATGAGCTGAGGATGTTGATTCTTAACAGGGAGCTTTTTATTCCCAGCTATTGGATAGAGTTCAGCAAGTGTACACAAAACTGAACAAATTTCAGACCGTGAACGAAAACCACTTCCCCCTCTCAAACCAATCCCAGAACCTATGATCCGAAGTCTACTTGTTCTTCAGTCACCCAAAGTCTTCCAAGTAAGATCCGAAAGACCTGAAGTTTCAAGTGTTTTAAAAAAATAAGACTAGGGGGAAAGAGAGAGAAAAGACACTCTACAAATAAAAATTAAAACCTCAACATTTCCCAGACCCTTTAAAATAACAAAGAATAAAAATCAGAGACAAGAGTATCCCCCAATCCCTCTTTGCACCTACAAAATATTGCTCACTTCTGAAATGGTACATGCTTGGTTAGAAATCCAGAAAAACTTTATAGAAAAGTAGTTTCTTGCAACTAACTTAAGAACTGGGCAGAAGCAGACTGTCAGACTAATAGTGGAAATATATGCATGTCCTAGACGCTGTCAGTTTTTGATACACACACACATGCACACAGTTTACACACATTTTATAAATAAGGAAGTATTTAGCAGGCACAAGATATACAGTGTCCCATCAGAGGTCATCCGTTATTTGCCTGGCATTCCAATGCGAGGCCATCTGACAAAAAACTTCCCCTCCCATATAAGCAATTTTAAATAAATAAATAAATAATAAATAAATAAAAAATCAAAACAAAAAAATCAGCCCCTCAAAACTCACGATATGCTGTTGCTGAATCTCTCTCCTTCTGGTCTGTGCTGAGAAACATGGTGAGAGCAGAATAAGGTACTTGGAATAACTATACAGAGAAAGAAAAGGGAAGTATTTCAATCCAGAGTCATTTGTTCCTTGAATGTGGGATAGTTGGATACCCAGGACTCTGTTCCTTACTAAGAGAACCATGCTTAAACCCTATCACCTTTTAGAGTTCCTTCTGTAAGCGTCTTTGAATAAATATTTGAAATCCTCACCTCTAAGTATTAAAGAAAAACAAAAATGGATCTACTGCTTGGTATCCTGGAGGTTATTCAGGTTAGCAGTACCTCAGATATTTTCCATTGCATTTCTTCCATAGTTTATCTATGGGTTACCACATGGTAGAGCCATTCAGACATCACATAAATCACCACTGCATGGTAACTCAACCGTGCTATAGGGATTCCCATGAATTCTGAACACACCCTTAAGGTACCTTCAGGCATCAGATTTTCCAGTGATAAAGTAGTAGTGACTACCACCACCCTGGATTTAACTTGGATTTGTTTTGTGTGAACATTTACCATGTGGCCACTTCTTGGATACTCCATGGAAACTACCCTTTAAAGTATCAGGAGAACTCTGCCATGGTTTTACAAGACGACATAAATTGTAAGCCCTTTGGGGTCCGGACCTGTCTCTAATGAACAATTGTACAGCACCAGGAAATTTACATATACTCATTTGCCATGGTTTTGTCACTCAGAAACATGATGCTTGGAAGTATTCTTAGTGAGATTCCATCAAGCCAAAAGGGTTTTGTCAAGATTGATTACTCAGAGAGGCAGCTCTAGGACAGTGGTTTTCCAGCTTGGCTACAGAGAATTCCACAAACACCCTTCCATGAATTATCTCCTTCTCCTCAGTCTGTACTGTACACAACAGAGGCTCCTTGCACCACAGTCTGAGGATCTTGGCTCTAGTGGGTGCTGTAGGAAGGTGGCTTGTTAACTGAGCAGGTGGTACTTTCCTGAATTTGCAGCACTTACATAAAAAAAACTGTGCTGCTTTGTTGCTTAATGGGTCAAAGGCAAAAATCACACAATTTAAATATAATCCCACTGACTAATAAAGGGAGTGAGGGACCTATCTGCCATTTGGCCCTTTGAAAAACTATCCAACAGTCTTTTATGTCTTGACAACGTATGGCATCTAAGTGAGTAAAACAATATTTTTTAGTAAAACCCAGTGTACCAGTCAAAGCCACCCCGAGCTGCTGTAGGGCTGGAGGGAGCAGGATACAAGTCCAATAAATAAATATCTAGCACGGGGAAGTGTGTTTTACCCAATCCTCAAAAATACCCTTTGCTACTTGCAAGCTGCGAGTGAAAGCTGCTCCATAAAACTGTTCCCACCACTTCCTGTCATGCTGCTGCGCCACACAGAGAGGAGACTCTTCCAGCCCTTTCAGATGGGGCCTTCCCCCGTCGGAACATCATCAGCACAATGCTCCGTAGTGGGAGGGGCCACATCAGAATGGGTGGAAAAGTCTCGGCTACAACCTTCTCCGATGTGACCCTGCCCCCACTGCTAAATGTTCTGGCAGCCATACCTCTCCAGTGTCCTGGATTTTCAGGACATCCCCGCTTTAAAATCCAATTAGATCCATGGACGGCTTTCAAATTGCTGTCTTTCACACCTCCCCTTCCTAGAGAGACTGCAATAGTTTTCCAAGACTGCCAGACACATAAACAAAAGAGGTGTTAACTCAGGGATGTCCTGGATTCAAAATCCTGGACACTTGAGAGTGGTACAGGCGATGCCCATGAGGCTTTATGCAGGCTGTGGAAAAAATTTTCAAGGGTTGATTTTACCAAGATGAATTTTCACAGTAAATCCAGTTGGTACAATTCCCTTCCTGTCCTAACTGCATTCTGCTGCTAAACAGATACCATGTGTTAACTCAGAAGCCGATGCAATTTGTTGACAGGGGGCACAACCCCACGTGTCTGAAAAGCATCATGTTATTCAATAAGATGGAAAGTGTTATAGGACGCCACCAGCAACTTCATGCAGGGCTTGAATGCATTTAAAAATCCCCACAGTGATTCCACAACTTCCAAATGATGCTTTACTTACTGTGGTCAGTGCCTGGAAAAGGCTGAAGAAAGTCAGGTACCAGGCCACTCTCCCTACTACAAAAGGAGGCAGATACCACATGAAGAAATAGGACACAATTGTGAAGGGCGTGCACCCCAGCATCCTGCAATAAGAAACATCACAGGTAAATCAAACCCTGTCAGGAAGTGTCTTGATGCAAATAATAAATAAAAGTCTGTCCTGAGCCATGTGGCCCATTGAGCTGGTGTGGGTAAAGCACTCCTCATCCCCACAGCCTGCTCACTGATGCTCCTCCTACCATCCTATCACTCAGGGTCCCTGTTCTCCTCCTTTAACAAAGCTAAGCACATGCCCCTGCAACGTCTCTACTTTATGAATATATCCATAGGTCTCCCTAGGTTCCCTTCTGCCTTGCCCCCCCACCCCCCAGTCCATCCTGACTGTAAGCTCTTGGGCGATAGACCTGCCCACCATGCCCCTAACTCCATTTGCACCTGCTCCCACCACCTAATTCAGCCTAAATCATCTTCACCACTGCACTGACATTTTTCAGCCCAATTGCCACACTTTCATTCACCCAGAAACAACAGAAGAGATAAAGGGTTTTGCCACCCTGCAGAATTCCCTGGCCTCTCTTTTGCCTGCTTTTACCACTCCCCGTGGTAAGCAGCAACCCTGGCGTCCAATCCCGTTCCGATTTATGTCAATGCCAGTAACTCCAACAGAGGTCACGGCAGCCCCCTAACGAGACAGAGGTGTTTTTTAAAAATGGAAACAGGGTTCACGGCATAGTCCCTAAGCAGCATTTTATACCATCTTGATTGAACTGCTGTCAGGCAAACACCACTGTAGTCAAATTTAATTATATGCATGTGGTGATCAGATCCAGTTAATCCCCCACAGCATGGCCTGCAGCTGAAGCAGCAGTCTTCTCCAGTGGTCTTGCAAAGCAGATGCTAAACAATGTAATCAGATGACCAAAGGCCTCAATTAAAAAAATAATAATATAGGAGCGAATAAAAAGAGAACACAGTTTAATCCCTGCACAACAGTCTTTATTCTCGCAGTTTTCTCCTACTGACGTTACAGGTCAGCTGATTTTGCAATGTTGAACTGAAAAATAAATGGAAAATAAAAGAGTAATGTGGGTAAATAGTTTAGCAAAACAATGACTTTTTCCACCCTGATCTGTGGGATGAGAGAGGCAGTGCTGGGAGCTGAATGGGAAGTGCAAAAGGAAAGCAGACGGGTTCTGCATTGCAGCTCGCTCACACTGGGTCTGCATTTAAAGCAGAGAACAAGGGTGCAATCCGACATCTCACGGCTGCCGGAGAATTCAGTGACTGTCCTGAAAACTGGGAGCTACAGCCATTGTTAGTCCCAGCCCAGCCAGAATCTTTAATACAGAGCAAACTGTAGGGCAGCTTTTTCTTTAAACACAATCTCTCCTTTTCCCTTACTTTCTTATCCTTTTCTTCTCAGTACTTTTCCTTCTGAGCCTTGACGCATTTTTACCGGGGTCCATGTTTATCTCCAATTCTTCCATCTTTTAAAACACAATTTGCCATTTTCCCCTCCATCCATAATTCCCGACCTGGTTTTGTTCAAGACATTGCCCTTTTCTGATCTGGGATCTTTCCCCTTCCAGCACAAGAATCCCTGTTACCTTCCACATTCATTGACAGAGATGATTTTTGGTACAAGGGAACAAAAGGTTTCGCTTCCACCAGGGTCTACTAAACTCCATTTGTCACCAGAACAGAGGATTTGAAAATAAATAAATAAATAAATAAATAAATCTCTCCCAGAGCTTTAATTCTTTTCTCATTTAACCAGATGCATAAAATAAAAATGTTGTCCTTCTGACTCCGACCATCTTTTGTCTTTTCTATTATTCAAGACAATCAAAATGAAAGTAACAAAGAGGTCAGTCCTCCAAGGGCTGTGTCAGCACACGCCCAATACAAATGAACAGGGTTTATGCTAGTGCAGCTCTTTAAGGATGGGAGTGCAGTCCCATTTGTTAATGCTACTTAAATTGCTGAAGGCAGAAGTGTAGCTACCTTGGACCCCTCACCCAGTTAGCCCTTCCCAGTGCTGGGGGAAGGCTGCAGCTGCACCAGAGAGCTCTACCATCTGTCCCCTTGGCTGAAGCATCACACCCGATATCAGCATTTTAAGTTAATACAGGAAATAGCCAAGTATTAATAAAAACACTGTGTTGTTACTGCAAGGTTCATTTTGTGGTTTGGGCTATAGCCACTACTCAGCATGGCATTCAAATGTATGCCTAAAAAACCACCACCTTTAACTCCACTGGGATTGCATGCATTGGGGAATTAGGCCCATGAACAATTATTCCTTCTCAAGAAAAAAAGAAAAAATATCACCCTGTATGTCTCTTTTATCCGATCACCTGCTTCTTCCTTTGACACACCGTACTTCAGACAAAGGAGACTGCTGTATACTGCTTTAAATAGCCTGTTAACAAAACCCTACCTTACTAAGTACACCTGTTGAATGGGGTGGGAAGGAAGTTGGCATTATTTCCTGGTTCATTATAAAGTTCCTTAGTAACTGGAATAAATTTGAACACACAAATATAATCAAATTTAAGACAAAGAGCTTTAGCATACTAAATGAAAAAACACTGTAAGACTAAATCATCAACTGGTGATTTCGATAAGTCTTGTGGTCCCCGCCTGCCTAAATTCAAATCCTTCCTGAAAACCTACCTCTTCTGTCAGGATTTCCCAGCTCCTCATCCCCACAGACCCGTCACTGACACCTCCTCTTCCATCCTTCACTCGGAGTCCCCCTCTTCCTTGCAACTAAGGTAAGCATGTGAAGCTGCGATTTCTCAACTTTACGAATGTATGCCTTTCCCTACATTGCCCTCTCCCTTATCTTTCCTAGATTGTAAGCCCCTTTGGGGTAGGAATCTGTCTCTAACTACTGATGGTACAGCACCAGGTACATTGCTGGCACTATGGGTGAAAACAGACGTACTGCTAACTCCACTTCAACATTTCTTATGCATATTGCAGGGCTACCCAGCCCTGCAGCATGCATATGAAATGTTAAAGCAGGGTTAGCGGTATGTCTGTTTTCACCCTACATAAATAATTAAAAAGCCAACAATAATATTAATTTGCACTAGATCACGATTTGACCCCTAAACTTGTGATCGGTTATGGGAGGTTAGTGTTTTATTTAAAATGCTAAACTCTTCCCTTTAAAACAACAACAACAAAAACCTACCCCCTAAACCACACGACAATTGTTATGACAAGTTTGTTTTAAAGGACTCTTGCTGTAAAAAGTGTAAGATGTAAGATAACTAGTTTTGCAACGTGGGGAGCTGACAAGTCTACGTGATGCCAGGCTCAGAGTCAGCCTAACACTAATGTCTCTCTTGAATACACAGCATGCACAGGACATCACAGAAATGAAAAAACGATTCTGGAAACTATATCAGATTGTTATAAAGTGCACGCTTCTAGGCTTTTCTTCTAGTTTAATTTCCCCTACCAGGTGAATGGAGTGCACATGAACGGTAACATGTCAGATAATCCTGCATTCAGAGAGCAGATGGTGCAACAGCAACCACAATTTCCCCCAAAGGCCTTAACTCTTATTTGTGGGTTCAGGGGCATAGCTACCATTGGACAAACGGGGACATTCTTCCCGGGGCCCGTTCTGGCTGGGTGCCCAATATCCAAGGTAGCTAAGCCACCCTTTTTTCTTTTTTAAATTGCCACCTGAGCTGGCTGGGGCCCCCTCCGGCTGCTGCATGGGCGCCCTCCCTGCCCACGGTTGCAACATTGTGCCTGACACAATGTTGCAACTGCGGGCAGGGAGGGGCCCCATGCAGCAGTCTGCGTCAGGCCAGGTCACACTCACAAGCCTCACGACTCGCCTCACCCCCTGGTGCCACGTTGCGGAGGAGGAGTCCTCCCCACCGGCCCAGACCCAGTCTGGGCAGGGCTGGCTCGAGGGAGGCCCAGCCTGAGGGGGAAGGTGCCCAGCAGTGGCTCCACTCAGTAACCGAGCTGAACCGCCGCCGGGCACCTTCCCACTCTGGTGCTCCTTGCATCAAGCCGACCCAGCCTGCCCCGGCCTGCCCAACCAGCCGCGAGTGACAGCGTGCCCTGTGGGACCAGCTTGCTGCCAGCCCAGAAGACGGATGGGCCCAGCAGCAGGCCACCAGCAGCGTGCCCCAGACTCTGCCGAGAGCAAGTAAGTCCCGAGCACCAGCAGCTCAGCGCCCCTAGGCTGGCCGAGCTGGGAGGTGCCCATAGGCCAGCCAGCGGCTTCACCACCGGCAGGAGAAAAAGAGGTGGGATCCATGGACATTTCTTGCCCCTGGGCCCATCCCAAGCTAGCTACGCCTTTGTGTGGGTTACACATTTCTAGGGGTTTAGAACAGGAAGTCTCCCAAGTTTATCTTTTCCAAACCCCCCACCCTTGCCAAATCTATTCCTTGGTCTGCTAGAGCGACCCATAGTAAGGCTTCTGCAGACCAGTCAGGGAGCCGCAGGCTGATCCCTGCTGTGGTGTTTTTGTGATGTGTCTGAAAAACTAAATTAGTTGGCGACCTCCATTTCATGTGAACCACTTTGTATATTTTCAAGCCCGGCATCAATGATGGTAGACAGCCTGGGTCCCTTACATTTTTTCACCCTCCTTCCCACAATGGTAAGATTTATTCTTCTACAGCCAATGGCATTATCCCCCCATCCCAGACATGTCATGAGAAGCATAGGTTAGAAATATTGCCTTTATTTTACTTAGCTACGTACAGACCCCACAGAACTGCAAACAGGCAGAGAAGGCAAAAGTGTTGAGGGCTCCTACATGCCCTAACTGAGAACAGTGCAAGAAGGCCGAAAGCTCCTGAGCAGCTCAGAGATTTAGTTAGACAGAGGTGGGGAACCTTTTCCCTCCCATAAGCCACTTTGAAAATTAATACAAGCTCCGCAGGCCACTTAGAAGTTTTTTTAAAAAATTATTTTTATTTATGAAATATTTATACCCCACCTCTTCTGCTCTCAGCAGCTAACAATCGATAAAAGAAAACTACAAAATACAATAAATAGATTAAAACAGTAATTAAATATTAATCAAACAATGCACTAACAGTGCAATTAAAACTGGGGGAAATAGTCAAACCCCTGCCACCTTAACCCACCCATCCCCCTCACCAAATGCCTGACAGAACAGCCAGGGTCTTGCCTTTTCAGCAAAAGGAAGGGAGGTCCGGAGCTAACCTGGCCTCTGCCAAAAGGGAGTTCCACAGCCTAGGTGCGGCCACCGAGAACGCCCTCTCCAGAGTCACCCCCCGGGATACCCGGGGGACCTCCAGGAAGGTGCCCCTGGATGACCACAGGGGCCGCTCCAGGGCCCAGGGAGTGAGGCCGTCCTGCAGGTAGGCAGGGCTCAGGTCATTTAGGGTTTTATAGGGCAAAACAAACACCTTAAATTGGGCCCGTAAGACTATAGGCAGCCAGTGCAGGCACTGGTGTAACGTGTTTGCGGTGACCCGTGCCAGTAAGGAGGCGGGCCGCTGCAGTCTGCACCAGCTGCAGTCTCGACTGTCACCATATGTAGCCCCACATAGAGCGTGTTACAATAGCCCAATCTCGAGGTAATAAAAGCATGGATGATAGTGGCCAGGTTGGAGTCCGAGACATACGGCTGAAGCCATGACACCAGATGTAATTGACAAAACGTGTTTCTCGCCATAGCATCCACCTGGACATCCAAGCGGAGTCGGGCATCGAGGAGCACATCCAGACTATGAACCTGGGGAAACAATGGGGGACGAACCCCATCAATAACAGGGGACATCACACCCATCGCCTTACCCACTAGCATCACTTGTGTCTTGTCAGGATTCAGCCTCATCCAGCTCACCCTCATCTAGTCCCCCACAGCCGCCAAGCATCGAATAAGCACCGAGACTACGGGGTCTGGGTAGGATGAAAACTAGGAGGTAGAGTTGGGTGTCATCAGCATACTGATGACACCAAAAATCAAACCTTCTCACGACCTCGCCCAGGGGCTGCATGTACACGTTGAACAGGACCGGGGACAAGATGGAACATTGCGGGATTCCACACGAAAGGTCACAGGAAGGTGAAGAGCAATCCCTGAGCACCACCCACTGAGTTCTTCTGGCCAGGAATGAGCAGAACTATTCAAGAACAACTCCTCCCACCCCGGCGTGGTCCCACAGACAAGTCACCAACATCTCATGGTCAATGGTATCAAAAGCAGTCAACAGATCTAATAAAATCAACAGGGTCAATTGACCCTGGTCCAATTCTCGGTGAAGGTCGTCGACCAAAGCCACAAGCGCAGTCTCAGTGCCATAACCCGGACGAAGGTTGGACTGCGAGGGATCCAGAAAACTGATGCCATTCAGATGCTCCTGCAACTGCCGAGCCACAACCCATTCAATAATCTTCCCTAAAAAGGGAAGATTAGAGAGAGGCGGATAACTGGCAAGGGAGTCAATGTCAAGAGATGGATTCTTGAGCACAAGCCGCACCACTGCCTCTTTGAGGCAGCTTGGCACCCTGCCCTCCCGAAGGGAGATATTGATCACCCCTGCCAGCACTGGCCTCAATGTCTCCCAGATGGCCTTAACCAGCCAAGACAGACCCGGGTCCAGTTCACAAAAGGTGGCTCTGACAGCCCCAAGAACATCCTCCGCATCAGTGGGCGACACCCACTGAAACTGATCCCATGAAACCAGACAAGACGGGGCTTCCACAGCCTCTGGTTCTCCCACTGTATTAAGTGCAGCATTGTAGTAGCGGTGAATCCGGGTGATTTTGTCCTCATAATAGTCAACAAATAAGTCACAGTGAGCATCTGATAGTTCAGGTTGCAGGCGGAGGGAGGCCGGACTGTTGAGCCTCCTCACCACCTGGAAAAGCTCCGCTGGACAGGACTTCGCAGATGCTATACGGGTAGCAAAGAATTCCTTCTTTGCAGCCCGCATAACCACAGCACAGGGTTGTAAACTAGTTCTATGCTGCAATCGGTCGGCTTAAGTACAAGATTGGCACCACCGCCGCCCCTCCTGCTGCGGGTCCTCGGTGAACCAGGAAAGCCTGCGGTGCCAATGCCGGGGAAGCGGACGCCTGGGAACCATCCGGTCGATGGCCTCAGTCAACAAGATATTCCAAAAAGCAACCAAGTAAGTTAAAGGGGTGTGCTCAGTTTTGGGGAAGGAAGAGGAGCGCACAAATCATGGATCGATCAAGGAGTGTTGCTAGGTTGGAACAGGTCTTTGTACAGAAGTTGGAATGGGCCCCCTCCACAACTCTCTCATGGCAGGGGACACAGCTGCACTGCCTGACCCGATCATAGCTACACCCTGGGATCTAACCCCTGTCCTTGAGTGCATGGTCTCATCTCTGCTCCTTTCGAGCTCACTCTGTCACTGCTTGAGGGTAGGGAGTGGATACACGGGTTCTAGCCAGGAACAGGAAGGGGACAAAAACAGCCAGAGACCAGATTTGGCCCATGGGCCAGAAGTTCCCCCTCCCTTGAGTGAGACCATTCTTAGATGCTTCTGGAGTGCGTGATAAAGAAGAACGATGTGCAATACTGGCAGCACCAATCTGCCTGCAACAAACAAAACCAAACCAACACAATTCCTTCCCTCCGTTGACTTACAAGTGCTTTAAGGAAACCAATACTGAAGACTTAAGGGATGAGCATCAAAGGGTTTTGAGAAGGGATGCCTCATGTCCAGCCAGCATGGGTGCCGACACTCTGGGTAGCAGTCATGTTCAAGGAGCTGACCATTAGGGCAGTAAGGTGACACTCAGGCTCTTTGGCAAAGGGAAATGAGTACATGTAGGGGAATCCAAAAGAACGGAAAATGAGGGTTATAGGAAGGAACTCAGCCAGTACCTCATGCAAGCACATAAACCTGCATGAGATGGAACAGGGAGGGTTCTAGGCAGGTCTCAAACAAAAGGCTAATCTTGCAATGTTTTGGGTGTATCTACATCAGAACTGAACAATACCTTCCATTCAGTTGTAGGCCATATGCTGAATTGTGATACATGTCTCTGCCGATACCTTCATCCACTTGAGTTTCCTGCTCCGTAAACAGTCTTTGCCTCATCTCTCTTGCTGCCCCCTATCCCTGGAACTCCTTCCCCAAACACATACGCTTCTTCCCTCCTGAAAACCGCTCTCTTCCATCAGGCTTTCCCTAGCTCTTCGCCCCCCCAGACTGCTCACTGATGCTCCTTTGCCCATCCTAGGATTCTTTAGGGCCCCTCTTCTCCTCTGTAGCTAAGCTAAGCACCAGTGACTTGTCAACTCCATGACTGTATCTCTGTCTCTCCCTATGCTCCCTTTTCTCCTGTCTCCCCTGCCTTGTTGAACCTAGATTGTAAGCTCCTCAGGGTAGGGACCTGTCTCTGAGTCATGACCACTCAGCACCATGCACATTGCTGGTCCTACATAAATAATAATTATTAATAGAAGTGAGTTTTGTCTACTGTTCTAGGATTTTGGACTGCAATATCCCACATATATTAAGTGCTATTGCTAGGATAATGTGGTAGTTTATAGGGACAAGTCTTGTTTGTTGTTGTGTTTTGTTTTTTTTAAACAGTCTTCCTCCTCCTCTTCTGTTTGAAATTACATCTCTCATCATTTGATACACCAAACCCACTCTGTGTGAGAAAGTTGTGTGAAGACATTATGTTCCACTTTTCTAAAGTGCTGCCACTAAGAAAATTACACTATTTGCCATGAACTATGCAACTATGAATATTTGGAAAGAAATTTAACTTTCCATATATCATCCAAGGACTTTGTATGGAGTTAAAATAGAAGATAATTATAGCTATAATGAGCCATGAGTATTGTTGGTAACAGATAAACTTGGGATGGACGTTTTGCTGTTTCTCTGATGGGGAACTTTAAAACACAGGGATTCGCAGGTCATTAGCTCGATAAATCTCTGGATAGCAAGTACGCCCCGATGCAGAAACAAAATGGCACACGGGAATGGGCCTCACAATAGGCCTGGAACACCCTTCCTGATCGCTTTCTATCTGCTCCCTCCCAACCTTCAAATCCCTCCTAAAAACATACCTCTTCCACCAGACCTTCCCTAGCTACTACCTACCCTCTCCATCCCCAGAGCGTGCGCTGAAACTGTCCTTTCTCTCGGCACCCCTTTGTCCCTTGTACTCAAGCTAAGCATGCGCACGAGGACTTCTCAACCTCATGAATATATCCCTCTCTCCCCCTATGTTCTCCTTGCCCTCTTCTCCCCTCCTTTATCTTTCCCTACCCCAAAACTGTATGCCCCTTGGGGTAGGGACTTGTCTATAACTATTCATTGTACAGGACACTGCTGGTGCTAAATAAATAAATACAGTCTAGTGAGGATCCAACAGAGATTCACTTGGATTCTGGTATTTGTTCTGATGTTGAGTGTGGAAGATGACCAAGTCCATTACCAGAACTGCAAACTCAAAGAGAGCTTTGGCTGCATGTTTTGTCCCATTACTTGAGTTTCAGGGATTTCTTTGGGGAGAACTTCAAAGAGCAGAAAAACCCTTATGTAATTTCATTTATGTCCAATTAAGTGGAAAAGGACACAAGTGGATTTTTTCACCATATACATTCACTAAAATCCCTCTCCTTTGGGAGATGAACAGTTAAACTGAAATAAAATGTGAAGATGCGCTAAACTTAAAGCAGGAAACAAAAATAAAGCATTATTTTTTTCTGCTTACCAAGGCATGAGCCGACCAATTTTTGTCCATTTACTTTTGCTAATAAAAAAGCCAGCAACAGGATCTGCAACTGCACCACAAGCTTTGCCAATGAACAGCACCAGAGAGGCATGAAACGGCGTTATCTGAAAGTACAAACACAGCGCTCTAAACAAGGGCCATTCATTGTTCAGTTAGACAATGAAGCTGCATGTAGCAACTTTCCAGAAAAAAAGCTCACTGCTTTATATGAAATGTACTAGTAGTTCACTTTACAAAACAGCTGCTACTAAAGCCCTGCGTATAAATAGCTTCCCGATACCAATAGGTCTTAGGGAACAACAAATGAGTCATTTAAATAGGGACACTATGCAATAAAATTTGAATGACTGAGGGCTTCTTCACATGACCACTTACTCTGAATTACCCCTTAACTCACTTCAACTTCGGCTTTTGTTCACACAAACACAGTGTTTAAAGCTAAGCAGGAGGTTTACCCCTTTGGAGTAGCCTACCTCCAAGGTAAGTGTGTGAATAAGAAAAGAGCATTCATTCAAACTTTTTTTTAGGCACTTACACCTAAAGCTCAATTGTTCACACAGTTAAACTCCCTGGGTAATTAATTACTCTGCAATGTGGATCCCCACCACCAAAGTAAGAGGGGTGTGTGTGTGAGCCTGTTTGTATAAATAGAGCCTCGGGAAGTGGAAAGAGGGAGCTATTTATTTGAATTTACTGCTAGTAAAAAGGCACCAGATAAGTAGTTTTAAGCCATTGAATAAGGTATAGCAGTTAACGGCAAGACTAGAGTCCTCATGTTCATGTCTAAGATTCCACCAAGAACTGCACTGGCGTGAGGAGAGCCTGTTCTCTAGGTCCATTCAAGCCTTGGTGTGATTAGGAGCAAGCGTGCCAATGAGCGTTAACTAGGAAACAGCTGTGACTGGTCCAGGTCACCCAGTGAGTTTCTGGCTAAGGGATAGGAAGGAGTGCCATGGCCCCCTGGTGAGAGGGAGGGGTACTGACTTGGGATGGGTGAGTTTGCAGGGACCCCTTGGTGAGAGGGAGGGGTATGGGCAATGGGGGGGGGGGGGGGAGTATGGTGAGGTTTGGGGTTAAGCAGTTTGTGTCCTAGCCCCTCTGTGAGAAAGGGGTTGGGGCCCATGCCAGGACTCCTCCATGAGAGGGGGTTATGTGCATGGGGGTGAAAGGTGTGGGTTTTATTAGGATGGGAAATAGGAGTATGGTGGGGATGAGGCAGGGGTGGGTGGGAGGTGTTTCTTTTTAGGAATGGTAGGTTTGGGTTGGGGGGTGGGGCTTCCCACCTGCTTCTGTTGCCAATCTGTCTCCAGGGATGCTGGGCTTTGGTCATAATCTTTGGCCACCCTTCCCTGTAAGCCTTGTTGGCCCTTTGAGGGTTCCTGTGCTTGGGGGATGGGAGTCAGTTATCAGGAGCTGGAGAAGTGGGTCTCTTCGGGAGAGGTAGAGAATGGGGCCGCTACTGAACCAACTGGGGTCCTGTTGGTCATGGGGAGGCATGGCAAGGTGTGGGGCGGGGGGGGAGAATAAATGCCATCAGGGACATCGGGAGAGGCACATCGTGTCTGTTCCTGTGTCCCACTCCCCTCCTATCTCAGGATATTTGGGGGTTGAGGCCATTGGGGCCCCTGATCTGAAGCGGATGTTGCTTAATGCGAGGCCACTGGCAAAGAAAACACTCACCATTTTTGATCTTATTCAGGATGTTGCTGCTGACTTTGTATGCAGTATAGAAACCTGACTGGATGAGGCTTCTGGGCCTATATTGTCCCAGATGGTGCCAGACAGGTACTCAATGAAACACCAGCCTAGGATTGGGTGTCGGGTGGGAAGGCACAGTGGTGGTGATCTACAAAGAGACCTTGGTTTTCAAAAGGTATCCAGTGCCTAACTCATCCAATATAGAGCGTGTCCACCCTCTGCTGGATTTGGCTGGGAATTTTGCTGGTGCACTGACCACCCCGCTGCACAGCAGACTCCCTGACTGAGCTAGCTGAGTTACTCTCGGAGGGGATCTTGAAGTCAGCCAGACTTATAGTCTTGGGTGACATCAACATCCATGCTGAGATTAATCTTTGGGGGCCAGAGTGGGACCTCATGGCCTCCATGACAACTATGGGTCTATCTCAAATAATATCTGGCCCAACACATGAAGTGGGACACACACTGAATTTGATGTTTTGCACTGGCCTTGAAACAGGGGTTCTGATTATTGGGGGTATTGTTACAACACCATTGTCATGGTCAAACCATTACATTTTTAACAAAAATTGAACTTTTTATTCAAATTATAAAGATACGTTTCCAAGTTAAGAATAAAGAACTTACAATCCGAATAAAGTAAAAAGAAAAAGGGGGGGGGGGGAGATGAGACATGAAGGATACAGAAATGGTACTGGTGAGTAAATTTTTTTTGTCTTGGTCTTCTCTGTGTCTTATTTAAGACGTCCGACATGGTTCAAGATCATTATATTGAACGTAGATTTATGGCGAGTTCCTGCTTTTTCACTTCCACATTCTATGTAATCAGTGATCAACATGGGTTCCAAGTTTGGTAGAATTCTTCTAGGGCGTCATGGAGGTCTACAGTAATTTGTTCCATTGACCGAACGTACCAAAGTCTCTGGAACCAGTCTGACATTAGTGGTCCTGTAACAGGGTGGCTAGAAGCCAGCCCTGTTCCAAAAAGAAAAGAAGTGGCAGGGTTAAACCCGCCGGTGTAACAGACAAGCGCGAGCTGTTGTGGAAACAACATAGCTGCCCTAATTGATGAAGTCCTTCAGCTGCGGGGCAGCGTGGACTTGTGAAAAAGCCACCTGCAGCTGTGCTAGAGAGGAAGAAGCCAGACGAGCCTGAGAGAGCGAGACCTGGAGGAGCAGCCAGAGGGGAGAGGCATCCTGAATGGCTCAGGACAGAGGATATCACCGGGGACTTCTGGGCGCGGAGGCAGAGCAGGGTGGAGACAGGCTGCTGCCTGTACAGGACTAAGCTAACTGTAAGCTGCCTGGAAGGGCTTGATTAGGAGCGAGGATGTCCGCTGAGCTTCCCGGAGGGGGAGACTCTTTACGAAGACTCCCATAGGGAGCAAATAGACTTGGGGCAAGAGTCAGACCCCTGGATTGTGTTAAGGCCCTTGAAGGACTGGGTACTGTTAGGGGCTGCATCCCCAGCAGGTCAGAAGGTGATACCCGGAGTGAGGGGCAGGTTGTAAGTCCCCTAAGTCTTGAATAAGGGCTGAAACCCTGAGACGGGCTGTGTCCCCAGACAGAGATACCCTGGGTGAGGGGCAGGTTGTAAAACCCAGAAAAGGGTCAGGGTAAAGAAATAAAGAAATGTTATGCTATAACCACCGTGGTGTGGAGCATCTGTGTTGTACTCAGCCACCCCAAAATGGATCCCAGGCAGGTGGAAACTGACATTTCATCCGGTGCTTTCCACTTTTTAATGTTTGAATGTACAGCTGCTAAGATCATTGCTTTACACGCAGGTGCGTTTAAGTTTTTTTCTACTTCTTTGGACCAAATGCCCAGTAGGGCCAATTGAGGTTCAAAAGGTCGTGTCACCTTAGTACTTAATTCCATTTTGGTCCATACTTGCTGCCAAAACCTTTTTATTTTGGGACACTCCCACCAGTAATTTACCATTTTGCCCACACCCTCGCCAACAGAGAATGCTATACTTCCCATTGGCCTGGTGTATCTGCTCGGGGGTTAAGTAGAAACACAGCGTTAGTTTAATTTGCGGCTCTCTAACCATAAGAGAGCCTGCACATTTCTTCATGCAAGTCCAGATTTGTGTCATGTGTGCCTTGGTTCATTAAACGTAGGTCATCTCCCCATGGCGACAGATACACTGCATCCAGGAGGTCTGCAACACCTCTCACAATTTGGTATAGCCAAGAGATTTTTTTTGTTAGGGCTTCTATTAAATAATTCCCATTCTAACTGATATGGATTTCTAGTAAAATGTAGTTTATTCTGGGGATGTGAAAAGTAGCTGTGTAGTTTCCTATAAAGCCCCAAATCCACTCTTTCCTTAATTTTTGTTTGGATCGTATCAATTGTAAGCATGTCTTTATCTACAGAGAGACATCTGGCCTGGGAATATACCATTCCTTTTCCATTTAGTTAATGTGTCTTTTTCTTTTTTATTAAGAGATAGTGTTTCACATATTAATGGTTTCAATGGTGATTTTCCTTGTTGAATTCACAATTTACGATGACAAAATTTCCAAATTCCCAGCACTGTTTCAGCAAACGGATGTGTTATACTATCTCGTATCTGTCTTGTGAAGGTGGGCTCTTCATCAAGCAATCTTTTAAAGTTATCTAGTTTTAGCAACTGTCTTTCCAATTCTACTCATAAGGGTTCCCTTGCAGTCTTGTACCAAAGCTTTATGTCTCATAACGCTGATGCCCAGTAGTATAACTTAAAATTTGGTAGGTTAAGGCCTCCCTGATCAATCGAGGTTAATAGCATTGACTGTCTAACTCGGGGTTTATTTTTTTTCCAGATAATACTATTTATAATTTTATTTAATGCACTGAAAAAAATCATTAGGGACTCAAAATAAGCAATGCCATAGTTGAATAAAGTAATTTTGGTAATATAACCATCCTGACCAAATTTATTTTTCCCATCCAGGAGCATCCCAGCGAGGACCACATCTCTCTCAACTTCTTAAATTCTGTTATAAAAGGTAAGTAGTTACTTTTGTATAAATATCGGATATTTTTGGTTAAGCGGATACCTAAATATTTTCGATGTGAATTGTTAATCTGGAACGGGGTAATTTTTTCTCTCTACTTTTAAAAGGCTTTGTTCATTTAACAAAAACGTTTGTGATTTGGATATATTATTCACTTTATATCCAGACATATTACTGAACTTTTCCAATAGTTGTATGGTGGCAGGGACTGATTGTTTTAGATTAGATAAGAACAACATTGTGTCATCTGCATACACCAGGGGTGCTCAACTTGATTTGTGCCGAGGGCTGGAAAATTTGGTTTGGATCCAACCCTGGGCTGCATGTTGCCCCGCACCCAATTTGCATGGCCCCACCCCCAAATTGCATTGCTTGTGTGAATGTTAAAAACAAAAGTGAATTTAGTGCAGTTTCAAACCCACATACAAAGAATCAACACATCAGAGATTACACTGGGAAGGGGCATCAGGGCCACTCTAAGGCTGTACAAATAAATGTTCAGTAATAAAATGCAATTCAATTTCTAATTAAGTTAATTAACAAACAAGTCCTGTGCTCCAAAGAAGTTCCACTGTGAGCCTGACAATTTAACTGCCCCAAATCACATGGCAAAGCAAAGATGGTACATGCGCACGCGCACGCGCGCGCACACACACACACACACACACACGTAGAAGACCAGGTGCACGTGAAGGGGTAAACAACGATTGCATGGCAGGGTGCACAGGCAGGGGCAAACAAACACAACAAACCAGTGCCCCAAGTCACATAGCAAAGCAGAGCTGGCATCCCCCACCCCTACAAACCTAGAAAACAGGGCGCACACACAGGGGCAAACCAGGATCACATGGCAGGGTGCACAGGCAGGGGCAGACAGAAGCCAGCGCCCCAAGCCACATGGTAAAGCTGGCACCCTGCCAAACATAAAAGACGGGTGTGCTGAGGCAAATCCACCAACAGCCCCCACTTACCTGTGGCGAGACAAGCCCAACAGCAAAGCCGGGTTGGGATGGAGGCAGAGGCACTGGCAACTGGAATGGCAGCAACAGCAGCGCAAAGGAGTCCTGGAGCTGGAGATCAAGGCAGCGAGGAGCTGCTTCCCCTGGCAATGAGGAGCTAGAGATCTGGGCGGCGGCAGAAGCAACAGCGAGGGGCTGGGGCTGGAGATCCAGGCAGCAGCAGAAGCGGCAGCGAGCAGCTCGGATGGAGACATTGGTGGCAGCAGGAAGCTGGAGCCAGGGAGGAGGAAGGAGGAATACAGCTAGCGCCTTTAATAGGCTTGCTGCCCGGAGGAAGGAGAGTTTCGCACCAGTGAGGGGGCTGGAGGAAAGGGGATTGCAAGAGCAGGAGGCGGCATGGTGGGCCACAGGCAAGGTCTTTGCGGCCAGGGGGAAATCAGGCTGCAGGAAAGGTCCTTGCGGGCCACATCCAGCTCTCGGGCCATACTTTGCGCAGCCCTGGCATGCAGTACAATTTTGACCTGTTGATCATCAAAACTGTATCCCGTTAATCTTTGTTCTGTTTAATTGCCAAAGCTAGTAGTCCTAGTCCAATATTAAATATAAACGTGACAAGGGGCATCCTTGGCGTGTTCCCCTCTGCAGCTCAAATTTCTTGGTTAGGTCTCCATTTATAAAAAACTTTGAACTGGGCTTTTTATAAATGATTCTTACCCATTCTAGAAAGCTTCCTTTTATACCCATCTGTCCCATGGTATTGATTAGGAATTGATGTTCAAGGTGATCGAAGGCCTTGTCTGCGTCGAGGGATATTATGGCCACTGTTGTCTTGTCTCTTTTTATTTTATGCCCGACATTAAGCACTTTCCTTATGCTGTCAATTCCCAATCTTCCTGTTATAAACCCCGACTGGTCAGGGGAGATCAGTTTTTTAATGCAGTCTTGTAATCTACTTGTCATGTTTTGGTGAATGTTTTAAAATCCGAATTGAGTAGGGAAGATTGGGCGGTATCCTGAGCATTCCTCCAGGTTCTTACCTAGTTTAGGGCATATGGTGATGTTGGCTTCATAAAAAGTGGGAGCTAAACTTTTTTCTCTGAATACTCTTTCTAGAACTGGTGATAGTTCAGCACTGTAGATCTTATAAAATTCAGGAGGGTAGCCGTCTGGGCCAGGGACTTTGATAGTACTCTCTCTTCTGCTGTGATTTGAGCATTTAAATATGTTAAATGTGATTTTTTAATTTTTTATAGATTCTACTTGTCTAGAAATTCTATGAGACTCTTTGAGGGTTGTATAGATTGATACAGTTCAGAGTAGAACTGCACAAACCTGTCTTTCATGTCTTCACCTTTCAAATCTATTAATCCTGTTTTGTCTCTAATATGAGAAATATACTTTTTTTCTTTTTCATTAACCATGCCAGAGTTTTATCTAGCTTATTCCCTCATTCAAAATAAAGTTGTCTAGTGAATCTTAACTTTTTAATAATTTGTTTCTGTTTCCACTGATTCAGTCAGTCCTCTTAACTCCACTATTCCCCCCCCACCCCTTCCTTTGTTGTTGGTTTTTTGCTTATTTTGAAGAGCTGTCAGTTTTAGTTGTAATTAATTACTCTCTCTTTTTTTTCTTTCCTTTTATAGGTGGCAGCTGAGATGTAAGCGCCCCTGATGACGGCCTTCATAGCTTCCCACACTGTTAGTGGAGAAATGCCAGGCTTATCATTATTTTTGAAATATTCTTTTAAATCCGTCCGTATTTTTTCCCTAATTGTTGAATCCATTAAAATTGTTTTGTTGAGTGACCAAAGGTTTTTTTGTACCTTATTTTATTCCATTACTTTGTTATTTTTATCCAAATTGCATTGTGGTCTGTGAAAGTAGTTTGCATTATTGGACTACGGGAAGATAAATTAAACAAAACTTTTTCAATTACTATGTGGTCTATTAATTAATAGGCCAGGTGTTTAGTTGAATAGAAGGAATATTCCCTCCTAGTACGGTTATGTGTCCTCCAGACACTTATCCAATCCTCTTTTGCAATTAACTCAATAATTTTTACCTGGACTTTTAAAAATTTGGTTGGGGTAAATTTATCCAACATTGATAAAGGGAAGTTAAAGTCTCCACACAGGATTAGTCTACCTGACATTTCTTTTTAAATAATGGGTATAATTTCATTTTAAAAGGTTCAAGTGCTCTAGTTGTGAGCGTATATACTCACTAGTTAAGTTTTGTCACCTATACTTCCCATTATGATAAGATATTTGACGACTTTATCTTTTATTTGTTTAAGACATTTAAAATTCAGGGAGTTGGCTATACCTATAAGCACTCCGGCCTTCTTGCTATCAGCGTTAGCAAAATATATCACTAAATTTTTTATTTTTCAATCTGAAATTATCCTTTCACAGTGTGTCTCCTGTCCAATAATGTGTATCTTGTTATGTGTCACAAACTGCCAAATGTATGCCTTTTAATGGGACAATTCAGGCCTTTAACATTAACTGTGTCTATATTCCTCATTATTCTTTTTTTATATATATATATAATTCTTTTTATTTTGTCATATTAAAACATACCAACAAACAAATACAGGTTCAATTTCTTCCCTCTATTCCCTCCTAAACTTCTTCCGCTCCGTGTCTGCATTCAGACCGGGCGGCTTATATCTACCCATTTAAGTAAATACCCCATATGAAACTTCCCCTTATTTGGTTATATATGCTCCCGTCCCTTTAACCCACCTCCCGAACTATTTTAATATATTTCTTTTAGGCAGGTCGAGTGTGCAAATTTATCCATCTTAATCTTCTTCGTTAGCACTGTCCAACATTGGTCCCAGTCCTTATAAAATTTGTCCAGGTTATCTTCTAGACTGGCGGTGACCCTTTCTATGGATAGGCAGTGCCACAGTCTATGTAGCCAGGCCTGTCGTGTGAGGCTTTTGGCGAATTTCCATGTCCTGGCAATGGTGTGGATCCCTGCCATGATCAGGTTGGTACATGTTCTCTTCTGCTGTTCGTAGATTGTCTTTTCTGGGTATCTCCCCAGTAGAGCAATTTCTGGTTTAAAAGGTAGAGGTGTTGCCAAGGTCTCGTTTATAACCTTCCATATTTTCTTCCAGAACTCTGATACCTTTGGGCATCCCCACCAACAATGTAGGTATGCACCCCTTTCATCGCAACCCCTCCAACAAGTTGGGGGGGGGGTATGTGGTCTTTATCTTATTCATCTCAGCAGGCGTAGTGTACCACCTCTGCGTTAATTTAATTTGTGGCTCCTTTACCAACAGGGATCGAGAACATGAGTTCATATAGGTCCATAACTGTCTCATATTCTCTGTTATCTCAACGATTAACTCGTCAGCCCATTTGGAAACATACCCCATCCTCATCATTCTTAAAGTTATATTTCTTGATTTGGCTTGCACATCTTTTCACATATCCAGCTCCAAATATTTCACAGAAAACTCAACTTAACCCTTGGACTTTCCTTGTTGCCTTGCTTATTTTTGCTGGTTTTTGGTTTGCCCATGATCTGCATCCAGTCCCAAATATAATTAAAACAAGCATAAAAACATAAAAATAAATAACTACACAATTTAACCATCTTAGGGTTCGTACAACCTGGCGGGGTGTGTGTGTGTGTAATGACCAGAGTTCATGTTGGAGAGGTACTGAGCTACTGATCTAACCCAAGACTATTTAGTTGATATACAATAATTTTTGGTTTCTTGTATAGCCTAGAAATTGTTACTATAAAACATTAACATTAACAGTCTCACCTTCTCATTAATGAACTATCTTTTTCATTTATACATTCTCACCTGAAACATTACGCATTATTCCTTGAGTCGTGCATTCTTGCCATCTAGTGGCTTAGTTTAGTTTTTATTTAAACATTCAAGGAACTCAAATGCACACTCTAAACATCACCACGTGCCTTTTTAAATTGTTTTCACTTTCAAATATAAAACAACATGAACTTATAACTTGCTCGTCTTTCAGCAAATTCTGAACAAAGGTTCAGCCATTACAGAGGGGATGTCATCTCTGTAGAAATATTCAAAGCAACATGAATGGTCTTTGTCCTCTCTTTTTAGGTCTCAAACTGCTCCCAATTGTACTCCACGTATTCCTCCATTTAATAGTCCAACTGTTTCATCTTGCTAAACACTGAGTTTGTCTTTGTAGTGAAAAGAAAATTTAGCAGGGAACAGTATATGAGCTTTTATTCCCTGATTGTAAAACATGTTGGAGATGTCTCCTCCATTGTTTTCTCCTGTTCACTGTTTCCACAGCAAGGTCAGGGTATAGAAAGATCCATCCTCCCTCATAGGTCAGCGCTTTAATTTGTCTCGCTGCTTGGAGAATAGCTTCCTTTTCAGGAAATCTCAGGCATTTAAAGATAATAGCCCTTGGGGGATTATTCTCTTTGGGCTTGGGCCTTAAAGCCCGGTGTGCTCTTTCAATTTCCACTTTATGCAGTTTAGATTTTTGTGGGAATACATTTTAAAAATCTTTAGCACCAGGTCCCTGGTGGTGGTGTTTTCTGCTTTTTCTGGTACGCCCACAATTTTTATATTGCAGCGCTGGTTGAGATTTTCCAAGTCTTCAACCTTATTTAAGAGAAATGTAAATGATTTATCTCTGCCCGAGATTTTTTCATCTCTGGTTTTGGTGAAATCTTCTTGTTAACTCACTCTATTTTCTAATTCAGCAGGCACGGTTCCAGCCCCAGGGCACCAGGGGCACTGCTCCTACTGGCCTTCTCCACACCCCCAAACAATTTATTTTACCTTTAAGTTTCGAAGTTCTGGTACAGTCTCGGTGGAGTTCAAGTCGCTCCGGTGTGCCGAACTTCGTGACTGATGACTGTGCAGGCGCAAGCATGCTGCTTCACTCTGCGCAAACATCAAAACGCTGTGCATTGGGCCAGGAGGTCGCGAGGGGGAGGCGTGGCTACCGAGGAGGGCCTCTTCAAGTTTTTTTCACGGAGGAGAGCCTAGACTGAGCCCTGCAAGGGGCAAAACTACAAAGAACGCACGTCGGGCAAATAGGGAGTGCCATCCAGCGGGTGTTCCTTTAAACTAGCAACGCGTTGCCAGGATCGCTGGGGGCAGACTTTCATGGAGGTCCATGGACTGGAAACCGGCAGCGCAGTATGTAATTAGGGCTATAGCCCTTGGCGCCCTGTGGGCAGGGACCTTGGGGGAGCAACATGGATGAGTGTGTGTGTGTGTGTGAGACTTCACTATTGACGTGTGCTATTGGCCGGTGGAACAGCAAGGGGGCGGGACCTGGGGAACTGGAGAGTGCTTGTGACTATTTACTTTTAAATGTTTTCAGTGTCTCTGAGCGTAGGCTTATTCTCTCACGTGGTGTGAGGGTGGGGGCTGCTTGCTGCAGAGACCAGAGAGAATATATAAAGGTGATTCCACCAGGCACCATTTTATCTCTCTTTCAGACTCAGTTGTTCTAAGAGAGAGAGGGAGTTTGAAGTTGGCCATCCAGCTGGTGGTCAGACTGAATCCTTTCTTTGGATCAATTCACTGTTACTTAGTTAAATTAGATTTATTCATAGACATTTTATTATTTAATAATAATCTTCTCAAGGAAGGCAGCAAGTTAGGTACAGGGTAGTGTCAAGTCAGTCCAAGGATCATCATCAAACCCAGCATCCTGTGAGGAGACGCTGCCGAGCTCAGCTTGCCCTGTCTGGGGGAGTACATTGGGGCTTTGCCTTGGCTTTTCTGGGGCCCCCCCAGGGACTGGGGGGGACTTGTCTTGGGAGGAGGGGGGGATGTCTAAATAATGATTATTATGGAATGGTATCACATATGGTTATTATAGACTGGTTTTGCCCTTTCGGTATATTTGCCCTTTTAGTATATTTTTTGTATTTTTAGGATATTTTGAATTTTTTTAATTGTGAGTTATAATATGTGTTAATTATGAATTGTAATTGTTGACTGGAGGTTGCTGGATAAAACTGAAATAAATAAATATGATTGTGCTGCCAGCTGCCTTGCGGGGGGGGAGGGGGTTGCACTGGGAGACATGGAGGTAGGGACTTGGGGAGTCTGACTGGACAATGGGGGAGGGGGTGGACTGGATGGGCCTGGTTTGCTTGCAGTGCAGCTCTGAAAGGGGCCAAACTTTTTAAAAAGAAAGGGCCTGTGTGCTTGGACAGGCATTTGGTGGTGTAGCTAGCTACTAGGGATGCTGGCCTGGATGGGCCTGGTTTGCGTGCAATGGAGCTTCGAAAGGGGCCAGACTTTTTTTTAAAACGGCCTGCGTGCTTTTCCCGTTCCCCACTGAACCCATCTCTTTCCCCTTCCTCTTCTCATGCTCCAAAACCAAACCCTTTCCCTCCTACTTCTCTTCCGTCCTGTCCTTCTCTTCCCTTTCAGTCTCTTCTGATTCAGTTTGTCGCAGAACAGGGAGCTATCTCAGTCCTCCAAGCCAGAAGGAAAGCTTGTCCCAAAGCCTACACCTTCAGAAGACTACAGGTGGCCAAGCATGCCATGAACAGCGAGGATTCAGGATAAAGGAAGGCGATGGCAACGTGATCCATTTTTTTAACCTACTATGGTTAATTTGGACCCGGTGGGAAAGAGAGAGGAGAGTGGACGGGACCCCAGTAAGAGGGTTCTCTATTCCCCGGTGGCAGTGCTTCACACAGCAACGTTCCCAGCATTAAGTAATGTAATGTCCATCCAACGTTAACCCTGGGAACTCCTTGCTGCTGGGTTATGCCCTGGCTCCACCTACCGGTGCCCTGGCTCCGCCCCTAAGGCTAGGCTCTGCCCCTAGGCTCGCCAGCCTGCTGGCAGCAGGTTGAACCCGCCCACTGCCCCACCAGCCTCCAAACCCATCCGATGCCCTTGTAGGTCAGAGACCCTTTTAGAGAGATTGTTGAATCTTTTATTTAAAGATATCAGTAATTACCTTTGCAAGATCCTCTTTAATGGTGTCTCTGTCTTGCCTGGCAGTCTCATATTGCAATTTAACCAGCTGGGTGAGCTTAGCAATCATGGTGGAGGACTCCTCCTCCTCCTCCTCATATGTTCGTGCTTCCTCCTCTATCTCGTCTATCATCTTGGAGACCTCCTCCGTCGTTCCCGCAGGAGTCTTACTCCACGCCCGGTAAAAGGAATGTATCGTGCCGGTGTCAGGCAGCCGCCTGGAGGTCTTAAGGGACCGAGCCGCCGTGCCCCGACAGCCCCGAGCGGGGGAGGGAGCCCCGCGGCAAGTCCCGCATCAGGTCCGTTGCGCCGCCCACAAACAGCGGCCGCGCTGCCAGAACCCGGAAGTCCGGGGAGAAGCCCGGTGAGGGAAAGCGTGGTCACACCCCCGCCTGGCTTCAGCACCACAGAGAGGCAGCGTGCAGAGACGCCGACGCCGGGCACGCTGGACACGCCCCCGGCAGCGGGGCTCCGTCGCTCTGCGCGCCTACGCCTCCGCCCTCCTCGCCAGACTACTTAAGTGCGCCCTTGCAGGGCCTCCATTGCTGGTGAACGGTGCTCTGCCTGTGAGACCGGCCCCCCTCTTGTCCTTACCCGTTTGAAGGAGCGTGATTAGGCTACGACTGTGATTGCTAGAGAGAGAGAGAGAGAGAGAGAGCGTGACTGTGTGGTGAGTGAGTGTGTGTAGTGACAAACCGTCTGGAGCAGGTGAGTGCTTCCTCAACCCCTCACAGCGGGTGCCCCTGGGCCTGGGGAACGGAAGTCCTATCCCTACCCTCCTGTTTTCCCAGGGGCCTCACCCCCTGTTCCGCACCATCCTCCCTTCCCCTTCGCACCCCCTTCCTGGGACCC
The DNA here is from genome assembly GCA_003113815.1 of Sphenodon punctatus. NCBI lineage: Eukaryota > Metazoa > Chordata > Lepidosauria > Sphenodontia > Sphenodontidae > Sphenodon > Sphenodon punctatus. Next base: position 760,203 of record QEPC01010260.1, read on the forward strand.
CGAGTGACTGTGGCCCGAGGAACGGACCAAGGCTTGCGCTATACCCAGATACCCAATGATGAGCTAGGCCTGGTATCTATTCGATTCCTAAGGCCCTATAAGACCCTGAGGGTAGTTTTCCAGGCACTGCCTTGTGCTCCGCTTCCTGCAAACGGGCGGCTCTGCGTGTTCAACCCCCCTACCTTCCTCCCCGTCCCTTGTGAGGTCTTCCCCCAACCTCACAGTTTCACCAGCATAAATACAACCTTGTGTCGTCATAGGACCATGGAAAAATTAATGGCAGAAGTGCAGGAACTTTCGCGGGCCATTCAGGCCATCGCTATGGAGATGAAGGACCTTAAGGACCAGCAGCAGGCCGGGGCTGGGGCCCTGGCCCCGCCAGGCGAGCCACCCATGCCCCCGGGTCCTGCGGCCGGCGGGCCCGAACCCCATGGCGACCGGGGGAGAGAGCCCCGGGAACCCAAAGGCCCCACCATTTCTAAATTCACGGGGGATCGCCGGGCCTACGCAGGGTTCATAGCGTTATGTAACTTAACCTTCTCCATTCAACCCCTTACTTACACCACAGATGAAAGAAAGGTGGCCTTTGTTATTGGGCACCTTGAGGGTACCGCCTTAGAGTGGGCTACCCCCTTGCTCACGAAAGCCAGCCCCCTGTTGAAGGATTATGCCGGGTTTACACGGGAGTTGGCCTTCCTTTTCGACGATCCCCACCGTCTCCAGGAGGCAGAAATGGCCATCATGGGCCTCCGACAAGGTAAGGGGTCGGTGGTGGATTATGTGACTCGATTCCAGCACCTGGCGGTTGAGCTAAATTGGTCCGACCATGTTCTGCGCGTCCTTTTCCGTAAAGGGCTGAGCGAGGAACTAAAAGACCAATTGGCCCTGATTACCCTTCCGGATACCTGGGGGGCGCTAGTTAATCTGACCGTACAAATTGATCAACGGCTTGCCGAACGCCGAAGGGAACGCCGGCAGGACACTTCCCGTAGTTGGATCCCCCGAATCGCCCCGGCCCTTGGCCCTAAGATGGAGACTCCCCGGGGGGATGGCGTGGAGCCAATGCAGATCGGGGCCGCCCGCGGGCCGTTATCCCCGGCTGAACGCGAAAGCCGCCGGGTGCTTCGTCAGTGTTACTACTGTGGGGAACCCACGCACTTCGCTCGGAATTGCCCTGCCTTGACGGGACGACAGTCGGGTCCGGGAAAACCCAGGCCTCGAGAACCTTAGGGGGGGTTCTCGAGGACGGCTTAGCACCCCGACCATTAGCCCCAGCAGTTCAGAACAACAGGCGTCCTGCAGGGCCGCACCTTGTGGTCCCCGTCTTACTACAGGTACACCCCAACCATAGCAGGGTGGCCTGGGCCATGATTGACTCTGGAGCATCGGGGAATTTTTTGGACATAGCTCAAGGAGCACGGTGGGGAATCCCGAAACACCCCCGGGTGCCCCCCGAACCTATACATTCCATAGATGGGTCCCCGCTCATCTCAGGGCCCATTGCCTTTCAGACCCCCCTTCTGACCATGATGTATGGAGGGCATCAGGAGCAATTGAGTTTTGACCTCGTGGCGACCCCCATGTTTTCGGTGATTCTGGGGTTGCCCTGGCTGCAGCGGCACAACCCTCAAATTGATTGGGTGCACCGCACGCTACAGTTCGAAGAAGAGTTGTGTCGAACCTCCTGCCTTGTGCCTCCTCCAGTACGGGCAGGGCCCTCAGGCGCTGTAGCCAGCGCGAGCCAGACCGAGGGAATTCCCAGGCCATATACCGACCTATGCGAAGTCTTCAATAAAAAAGAGGCAGAGGTACTGCCCCCGCATCGGCCGTATGACTGCCCCATTGACCTAACCCCTGGGGCGGAACCACCGTACGGCCGGCTCTATGCCCTTTCGGAACCCGAACTTCGCGTCTTAAAGCAGTACCTCGATAAGAACTTGCAATCCGGATTTATTCGCCACTCCTCTTCCCCGGCGGGGGCCCCACTCTTCTTTGTGCCGAAAAAAGGAGGGGAGTTGCGCCCGTGCATCGATTATCGAGGCCTTAATGCCCTTACCATCAAGAATCGGTACCCCCTCCCGCTAATCCCAGAACTTCTTGACCGCCTCCAAGGGGCCTCGATTTTCACAAAACTTGATTTACGAGGAGCCTACAATTTGCTGCGCATTCGCGCAGGAGACGAATGGAAGACGGCCTTCCGAACCCGATATGGACACTACGAATACCGGGTTATGCCGTTTGGACTGGCTAACGCCCCGGCAACCTTCCAGCATTTAATAAACGACGTTTTTCGGGACATGTTGGATCAATTTGTCGTGGCTTACCTGGACGATATCCTGATCTTTTCCACCTCCCTTACAGAACACATACGCCACGTACGTACTGTCCTGACTCGCTTACTGCAACATCGATTGTTTTGTAAGTTAGAGAAATGCGTATTCCATCAATCCACCGTTGCCTTTTTAGGCTTTATCATTTCCCCACGGGGGATTGAAATGGAACCTGAGAAGGTTGCAGCAATCGCTACATGGATTCCGCCCCCCTCAGTTAAGGCTCTGCAGCGATTTCTGGGCACGGCCAACTACTACCGGCAATATATTCCCCAGTATGCTCAACTCACCGAACCCCTTACCCGACTCCTCCGTAAGGGGGTAACGTATCAATGGAGTTCCCTGCAACAGACGGCCTTTGAACGCCTCAAGAAAACCTTCATGCAGGCCCCCCTTCTACAGTTCCCACGCTTCGACCGACCCTTTACCCTGGAAACCGACGCGTCTAGTATTGCCCTTGGAGCGGCCCTCTTGCAAGCCGAGACAGAGGACTCCCCCCTAAAGCCCTGCGCCTACTACGCCCGGCAACTCTCGAGCGCAGAAAAGAACTATACGGTTTTCGACCGAGAGCTGCTTGCCATCAAGGAAGCTTTTGCCACCTGGAGGCATTATTTGGAGGGAGCCCAGCACCCCGTCACCGTCCTCACGGACCATCGTAACTTAGTTTACCTGCAGACTGCTCGCATTATGAACGCCCGCCATGGCCGCTGGGCGTTGTTCTTTACGCGATTTGATTTTCGTATTATCTACCGCCCAGGACACCAAAACGTCCTAGCCGACGCATTATCACGTTGCACGGAAACAGGAGAACCACCTGAAAGTCGAGGAGACTTCCTTTTACAAAGAAGGTCCGTCTTAGCCACCCTACCTTCAATGAAACAATTGAAAGACGCCACTTCCCGGGAGGAGATGGCACCAGAAAACGGGGTATATGATGCCCACACTGGACTCTATTACCATGATGGGAAGATTATTGTGCCCCCCGCGGCTCGCCAGGCCATTCTCTGGGGACATCACGATGCCCCCCTCGCCGGACACCCAGGAGAAACCAGAACCTTGCATTTACTGCAGCGACACTTTTGGTGGCCATCCTTATCACAAGATGTGCGACAATACGTACAACGCTGCGAACTCTGCGCCCGTACAAAAGTTCCCCGCCAACGCCCGCAGGGTCTTCTCCAACTAATGTCACAGCCTCAAGGACCCTGGCAAAGGGTAGGAATGGACTTCGTTGTGGACCTCCCCATGTCACAGGACTGTACCACAATCTTAGTAGCGGTGGACCATTTTACAAAAATGGGGCATTTCATCGCATGTCCAAAGCTCCCAACCGCCGGGACTACAGCCCGTCTGTTTTTGCAACACATTGTTCGCCTCCATGGGGTGCCACGGGAAATCATTACAGACAGGGGGACGCAGTTCACCTCACGATTTTGGAAGGCCCTATTGGCAAGCCTCCAAATAAAAAGCAATCTGACATCAGCCTACCACCCCCAGGCCAATGGGCAGGTTGAAAGAACAAATCAAACTTTGGAACAGTATCTTCGTTGTTATACTGACTATCTCCAGGATAACTGGTTTGAGCTCCTCCCATTAGCGGAATTTGTTTACAACAACACCTTTCACGCTTCCATCGGTACGTCTCCCTTCCACGTCACCTATGGGTACCACCCCCGTGTCTGCCTGCCCGAGGTCCCGCCGTTAACACTTCCTGCTGCCAAGACCTTGATTCAACATATCCACCGGGCGCAAACGACCGCAAGCGCCATCCTTCGGCGGGCCCGGGAGCGATACCAAGTTCATGCCAACAAGCGCCGGCGTCCGGCCCCTACCTTCCAACCGCAGGATTGGGTCTGGGTCGACCGACGGCATTATGCCTCCCGGCGACCATCGAACAAATTGGATCATCGGTACATGGGTCCATTCCAGATCCAACGTAAGGTCAACGATGTTACCTATCGTGTTTGCTTACCCTCCCACCTACGGATCCATCCATCTTTTCATGTATCCCTCTTGAAACCCGCGGCCCCTCCCGGGCCGGCGGCTCCCCCAGGACCCCTGCCGCAAGACACCGATGCGGAATACGTTGTTCGCCGGATCCTCGACTCGCGGCGTTCGCGAGGGCGCCTGTATTATCTCATTGATTGGGAGGGGTACGGGCCCCTGGATCGGTCCTGGGAAGCGGCGACAGATGTGCATGCCCCCAGACTCCTTCGTCTCTTCCACATGCGTTACCCGTTGAAGCCTCGACCCACTGGGTATCGCCGCCATTGGAGGGGGGGTACTGTCAGGCAGCCGCCTGGAGGTCGTAAGGGATCAAGCCGACGTGCCCCGACAGCCCCAAGCGGGGGAGGAAGCCCCGCGGCGAGTCCCGCATTGGACCAGTTGCGCCGCCCCCAACCAGCGGCCGCACCGCCAGAACCCGGAAGTCCGGGGAGAAGCCCGGTGAGAGAAGGCGTGGCCACACCCCCGCCTGGCCCCAGCACCACAGAGAGGCAGCAGGCAGAGACGCCGACGCCGGGTACGCTGGACACGCCCCCGGCAGCGGGGCTCCGTCGCTCTGCGCGTCTCCGCCTCCGCCCTCCTCGCCAGACTATTTAAGCGCGCCCTTGCAGGGCCTCCATTGCTGGTGAACGGTGCTCTGCCTGAGACCGGCCCCCCTCTTGTCCTTACCTGTTTGAAGGAGCGTGATTAGGCGACGACTGTGATTGTTAGAGAGAGAGAGAGAGAGAGAGAGAGAGAGAGAGAGAGAGAGAGAGAGAGAGCGTGACTGTGTGGTGAGTGCGTGTGTGTAGTGGCAAACCGACTGAAGCAGGTGAGTGCTTCCTTAACTCCTCACAGCGGGTGCCCCTGGGCCTGGGGAACGGAAGTCCTATCCCTACCCTCCTGTTTTCCCAGGGGCCGCACCCCCTGTTCCGCACCATCCTCCCTTCCCCTTCGCACCCCCTTCCTGGGACCCCGAGTGACTGTGGCCCGAGGAACGGACCAAGGCTTGCGCTATACCCAGATACCCAATGATGAGCTAGGCCTGGTATCTATTCGATTCCTAAGGCCCTATAAGACCCTGAGGGTAGTTTTCCAGGCACTGCCTTGTGTTCCGGTTTCTGCAAACGGGCGGCTCTGTGTGTTCAACCCCCCTACCTTCCTCCCAATCCCTTGTGAGGTCTTCCCCCAACCTCACAGCCGGTCACCACTCTTCCCGCTCATCAGGAGGTATTTTTGAGGCAAGGTCTTTATATTAGGCTGTTTTTTATTGTCTGGCAGTTCGGAGTGGCTCCCTGATGTGTCTACTCGCCTCGTATGCCCAGCGCGCCCCCTGTCAGACCATTAGCTTCTGAAGGCTCAGATGCCTGTCCTCCTATGCCCTTGTTGCGGAAGGGAACCATTAGGTTGGTGCTCCCCCCAAAACGAATAAATCCAATTGGTTTCTAGAACTCTGGTGGATTTACCTACTGACCTTGTTGATGGCTACTCTGTTGATGACCTGGTTGCCTTGTGGAATGACATCTTGACCACCACCACTGACATGCTTGCACCCACCCAGACATCCACTCCCACCACTGAGACAGCATAGGTCCCCCTGAAATACGAGGACTTGAGGCAGTAGAAGTGGGAGGGTAGGCAGGTGACACTTGACTTGTGGTGAAACCGACCAACTACAGCATAGATCATTTTTGAAAGACCATGCCGTAGCTGTGATGGTGGCAATTAACACTTTCTTCTCCGCTATCATAGTGTCTGCAAATGCCCACTGGGACGTTTTTATCAATTACTTTGCAGACAAAAATTGCTTGCATTCACCACAACTTTGGTGCTGCTACTTTAACTGCAGAGTCAGAGTCTGAGGTTGTGGAAGCTCAGCCTTGTTCTCTTTGGATCAGTTTCAATTAGTGTCGCCCACTGATGCAGAGGATGTGCTTGGAGCCATGTGGGCAATGAGTTGTGAATTAGATCCTTGTCCATCCTGACAACTGAAAACCAGCTGGGAAACATTGGGCTGTTGCTGGCTGGGATAGTCAATGCCTCCCTTCAGGAGTGTAGGTTGTTGATACCCTTAAAACTGCAGTGGTTCAGCCCCTGCTCAAGAAACCATCTTTGGACACTGACTCCCTGGCCAGCTATAGCCCCATCTCTAATCTTCACTTTTTAGGGAAGGTTATTGAACGGGTGGTTGCTAAGCAGTTTTAGGCTCATCTCGATGCTATCGGATTCCTGAACCTAATTCAGTCAGGTTTTCATCCAGGGTATAGCACAGAGACTGTGCTTATGGCCTTGGTCGATGATCTACGCTTGGAGATTGACAACAGGAACTGTGCCCTGTTGATCTTGTTAGATCTTTCAGCTGCCTTTGATACAGCTGATCATGAGGTGTTGTTGACACGACTGTGGGACTTGGCAGGGGCGTGCAGGAGTGCTCTGGAGTGGTTCAGTTTGCTTGCCTTCCCTTTGTACCTCCCCTGTGGTGTCCCTCAGGGTTCCATCTTATCTCCCCTTTTGTTGGTGGAGATAGGTGTGAGGGTGGGTTTTTAAATAAGATTTGAGTGTATTTTAACGTGTTTTGTGATTTAATGTTGTAAGCTGCCTTCAGGGCAGGGTAAGGGGGAGGGCAGGGTAAAAATTTAAATAAATAACAGGAAGTTAAAAGAATTTAAGGACATTCCCTGCAACTTGAATCGGGAATCAGAGAAAGCTTCATCTATTGCTTACCTGTGCTATATCGAGCAGATAGATCTGCAGAAAGAAAGCAGTAGCGCTCCCAGCCATTTGGTTTGGCGCTCCACCGATTGCATAGCATAATTTGCTGCCAATCGAGAGCTTGTCCTCCTGCTGGAGCTGGAAGAAAGGACAACGGGGAATAGAACATTTGGATAAAATTGGTTAGGAGCGAGTACAAAGCTTAAATGTTCAGAAAACTGATTAAATCCTTAATCAATGACCTGTTTTTCAGAGGCACTACTCATCTACAGTTCTTACTAAGTCAGTGTTACCAGATGTAATATTAGCGACACTTTTCCAGCGTTGAACACATATTCGATGTTACGTCGGATTGCGGACACAAAGAGCAAAGCATTTTTTTAAATGGTATCAAGTGTGGTAAATATCTACTGTGCCTGCATCAACCATTCAAATCAAGGAAATAAAAGCTAGGTAAGTCACTGTTCATGTAAAGAAGCAATGATGTCAATGCCCTACTGCATTCACAACCCCTATAATTCGTTTCCTATTCCATAAGTCATTCTGAAATTGACATTTTCCACTTCTTCAAATGTGTTATTTGAGGGGGTTTTGTTTGTTTTTAAAAGTTTTATGTTACAGAATCATGATAATCAGTGTATGTTTGCATAATTATAAAACATTAAGATAGATGGTCTTAATTTTAAGGCACTGAAATGAGGATTCTGATAATACAAGTACATTTCCCAATTGAGACAGATTTCCTGTGTCTCTTCTGGCATGGCACTTAACTTCCCTGTGCCGTGGATTCCCTATTAGTAAGAACAGGCATAGTGGCTGCTTGCTCACATTACGGGAAAGGCCAGGAACTTAAGGAGGCAAAATCCTGGCGAGAAAATGCACATGAAGCTCTGCATGAGGGTGCGGTGGGTTAAAATGTCATCAGGCAATTCTCGTGGCAATTTCACTCACAGATAGGGCTCAAACTCGAGCCCTGTCATCCATGAGTGAATCGCCCCATGACATTTTTATCCCCTGCGACCACGAGTGGAGCTTCACATGAGTTTCCCCAGCATGATTTTGACTCACTTACGTTCCACCCACCCACCCCTGTAACATGAGCAAATAGCCAGTATTTGTTTACCTTTGTTAAGCACATGGGTGAAAGAGTGCTCTAAGTTAGTGGTTCTCAAACTTTTTTTATCCATACCTTTCCTTCCATTTGTTGGTGGCAAATGAGGGGCCCCCACCTACCACCACCCTTCTCTCTCTCACACACACCCCTCTCCCTCTATTACTTCCCCTTTCTTCCCCCCTTGCCACCCCATTATTTTGGAGATTCCACCTAACTCAGAGAGGGCGTTTTCAGACAAGATGCTGCCCACTCACCTCCCACCCACTATACATGTTACAGGTCACCCATAGGGGTTACAGGTCACCCATACACTGAAGCCCTGCAACATGTATAGTGAGCGAAGAGTGTCTTGTCTAAAAATGCTCAAAGAAGCTAGGTGTTGGCATCCATGGTCCTCCGACCTGCCCCCCAGTTTGAGGGCTCTACGGTGATGTTCAGATGTGACACTGGGTGAAAACAGACATGATGCTCACTCCACTTTAACTCTGCTTTAACATTTCTTATGCATGTTGCAGAGTTGCATAAGGCACCAATACAGCCCTGCAACATGCACAAGAAATGTTAAAACAGTGTTGAAGTGGAGTTAGTGTCATGTCTATTTTCACCCACTGTCAGGGAGGGATAAGCTAGTCTGTACTACATAGTAGCTTACCCCTCACTCACAGTATGGAAGTAATGCTATTTGGTGGAAGTAAAATATATGTCCACGCAGTGAGACGTCATTGCACCATAGGCATAGTTATGGGTTAATCCACGATTCCTGCTCAGCATCTCCTTAGAGCACAGACGCAGGAGGAGATCCTCAGCAGAGAATTGTGGGATGGCTGGAATTTTCTTTACAGCATTTGCATACGACAGCTACTACATAGTATTCCTCTCCGACATTACCCCCACCCGAGGGGGATGATGGGTATCACACTGAGTACAACTTCTCACTACCCCCTCATGTCACATCCAGACAATCTAACTCTAGAACAGCTGCATTAAGCAGTAGAGAGTCGCACCTGAGTCAGCCCTAGACAGTTAACTTAATTGGTAGAAGATTCAAAGAATTGAGTATAAATTATTCCTATTTATTTTTATTTAGTTTAATAAAATAGTTTAGAAGGGCAGAAAAATGCTAAGCATTTTAACAGAGACATTAGATGGAGCATTTGTTTTTGCAGGAAATGTTTCCAAAAGTGGTGATCTAAGAGTATTATGATCCTTGCTAAAGACGTGGGAAGGGGAAAAACCCCTACACTAATCCTTGTATGGACTAACAATCGCCACAGGGGCATTGTGCTAGGACTTAAGTAGAACAGAACTATTACCGAAAACGCTAACTCAAATCCAATCCCCTTTTAAAGACTCTTTTCCCTTCGTTATTAACATTATTATTAACAAACAAACATTTATATAGCGCCAGCAGTGTACCTGGCACTTTACAAAGTAATAAAATAGACAGGGTCCCTGCCCCTAGGGCTTACAATTAACTCCTAGTGTGCCTCAGGAATCACTGCATAGGTGGATTGAACGGAGGATCTTTTTACATTACAAGCACTACAACAGGGATAGGGAACCTTTTTCTTTGTGTGAGTCACTTTGAAAATGACAACAAGCTCCACAGGCCAGTTGGGAGAGTGGGGTTTAAAGTGAGTGTTCAGGAAGGTCCACATCACAGATCGAGGCCACGGATCCTAAAGAGCCAACACTTCTCTTCACTCCATTCACCTGAGCTCATTCTTTCGGTGCTTGAGGGTACATATACAGGCCAGACGAATCCAAGAATTAAAAAGGGGCTAACTAAAAACAAAAAACAGCCACCGGTTCTGCTCCCCTCTTCAGTACAAGCATCTAATAGGATACTCTGAAAAACGTATTATTCTAACAGATTAAAATAATCTCTAGAATAGCTAATGTATCAATGTTTTCTCTTTACAATTAGGAAATTTAGTAAGGAAGATTCTGATTTAGACAGCAAAATCTTTTAATCTAGTCAACTGCAGTACCCTGCAGTACCCTGCTACTATAAATGCTCTCTGTTATAGTGCAATCCAAGCTATGGATGACTCTGTCACTCTTTACAGAACTGGAGGAACTCATAATTTCATTATTACAAACTCTTAGTTATAATGAACAAAAGGTCAAAGTCTCAAAAGGCCTGCTACAGGGGCATACTGTATTATATATGAATGAGTATTCTTATTTTTGATGTTTTGAATAGTGATATCTATTTGATACAACCACAAATTTTAATAAATTTTAATTAGAAGAGTTAAAGTACTAATGACCAATGTAGACCTATAAGAGCATAAGCAACACCGCTGTGTTTAAATTCATTCTTCAGTATTTTTTAATATTTCGTTAAAGCCATAGATCCTGTGAATTGTCAGGATGCTTGGATTTAATTATTTTATGTCACCATGAAGGAAAGTTAATATTCCTTCCTCATCTGAGATTTAAAAAACCTTCAATCTACACAATGAAGATTAAATCTACTATGTATGATTCTTGTTTTTTATGTTATGGATATATCTCCTTTGCCTTACGTGTTTATACAGTTATACATGAACAATAAAAAGGAAGTTAAACAACAAAAACTTCAGTCTGCCACTTTCTGTTGTTTTGTTCAAATTCAAATTTAGATTTATTTGTAGCGTGACCAACAGGACATAGCCAAAAGGAATACAACATACTATATATATATATATACACACACACATATATATATACACACACACACACACACACACACACACATATATATATACATAATAAACATACCACAATGACACACAAGTATCAAAAATATTATAAAACCACACTCTTACCATTAGGTCAATGAATAACCAAAAATAAGTTAACACAACTCTTGCCAAGTAAAATGAACACAATAATTTGGCTTAAAGGGATTTAAACTTTAAAAAGTGATTCCTCCTACGAAAAGCCTGCACCAAAAATTTAGTCACTGCATGTGTGACATCTGAACATAAATCAGGCCAAAAAATAAGCAGCTCTGAAATTGCTCTCCCTGGATATCTGACCATAAAAGGCATTAGGTATTGCAATCTTAATGCCTGGTAAAGCTGACATGAAGAAGAACATGGCCTGCCGTTACTACTTCAATTTGATCAAAGGGACACAGACGCTGAACAAATGGTATGGCCAGGCGGCACCCTTCCAGGACCATCGTACGCAGAGCATTTAATCTGGTCAGGAGAAATAGTTTAGCCTCAGCCGGGTTAAGATGGTATCGCCAATAGGCAGCCATTTCACCTTGTACAGGGGCCAAAGCAGAAAAAGAGCCCAATGACGGGGTTGCAGCAATCACAAGTAGATCCCTTTGTTGGGCAATATCATTCAATCTGAGGGACGATTTGGCTTTAGCTGCCTTAAAGCCCGTCAGAAGAAAGTATGGTAGAAAGAATCCCAGCTTTTGTATATGCCGGTACATAGTCACTCTTCAACAAGATTTAGAAGAATCTTGTGCTAAATGCCTAAGGAGCCCAGTCTGATTAGAAGTGTTAAGTCTCAGCCAGAGATGGGGAGCATATCTTATTGCTGTATTGTTCCAGGCAGCTCACTTGGGCTAATTCAACTCGTATTGCTGCTGAGGGGATTCCAATTGGAATTTGGAGAATATTCTTCAAAAATTCCATTTGTATAATATTAATTATTATTATTATTATAAGCATTTATATAGCACCAGCGATGTACCTGGCGCTTTACAAAACAACAACAAGATAGACACGGTCCTTGCCCGAGAGCTTATAATCTAAAGAGTCTAAACCATAGATCTAAAGAATCTAAACCACAGAGTTGCGGGCATCTCTCTGGGGTGTGGGGGAGCACCGCGCAGGCAGACCACAAGCTGGGGAAACTGCCAGGTCCATCTAAAGCAGAGCCAGGTGGGGCTTCAAAATGGGTGGATGTAATATCCAGATTGAAGGGACGAGTGACAGCCTAGTCTGCCACCCCACAGAGTAACTGCGCCCTAATCTTGGCATTGAATATCTTTATCGCCATTATAACTTTATTGTTCCCTCTCATTGAAAAAGCACACAATCGCTCCTTTAGTACACAAGGCCAGATTGGAGGCCATTTTAAATGGATTAGTCCAGCTACCAGAATCTTGGAAGTTTACTCCCAGGTATTTGTACTGATGAGCCTGCTGCATAGGGTGAGGACCTAGAAACCAATTATATATTTTCTTCTCTTTGCCAAAAACCAATACTTTTGATTTGCAGTAATTAATTTGAAGTTTATTGTTAGAACAATAATCTGTAAGGGCCGCCAGTTGTTTCCCTAGGCCTTGGCGTGTCTGGGAAAGGAGTACTGCATCATCGGCGTAGAGCAGAATTCCAGTGAAACAGGCAGCCAGCTTAGGAGGGCAATATTCTGGGAGCAAGACAATCGGCACCAGATCATTAATAAAAAAAATTGAACAAAAACGGAGCTAATATATAGCCTTGACGAACGCCAATAAAGGTAGAGATACATTCAGTGAGATGGCCATATTTGTTATATTTAACCTGCAAGGAGGGATTAAGATGTAAAGCTTGTAACAGATACAATAATCTCCAATCTATTGTTGTCTTTCCTAATTTGTCCCACAACAGGGTTCTATTCACCAGGTCAAAGGCTGCCTTTAAATCGATAAAGGCAGCAAAAAACCTCTTGTTTTTACAAGTGTATTTTTTTATTAGATGGGACAGCGTTAGGATATGGTCTGTAGTAGATAGATTCTTTTGAAATCCAGCCTGTTCAGGGTAGATAATATTTGCCTCCTTTGACCAGCTACTTACAAGACTTGCAAGAAATTTAGTGTACAGTTTTCCAACAACACTAAAGGAGACTGATTGGCCGATAGTTTGCGGGCAGAGCTCTGAGACCCTTGTTATATATAGGAACCACAATAGCCTTGAACCAGTCTGCAGGAATAAGGCCCGTTTCATTTACCCATGTGAAGAAAGCTGCCAAGAAAGGGACCCACCAATCTTTATGGGTTTTCAAAAATTCTGCTGGAATCAAGTCCTTGCCAGGGGCATTGTTTTGTTAGGGAGACCCCTGCAGCATAAGTCTTGCTGGATGACAAAGCTGCTGGAATACATCTATACGCAAATAAGGCTCATCCCTTGTAGTCGCTGTGTACAACTTGCAGTGTTATATGCTAAGTAGTAACAGTAGGAAACTTTACATGTTCAAACAACCCTTACGTGTCCCTTGTTAATAGAGACAGTGGTGTATAATAAGGGGAAGCATAGGCAGAGATGTCAACGGTGGAAGAGGCAGCATTTTGGTATTAGAATCATGGAGCTTCAGGTGCTCAATTCTGTGCTCCTTATACTAAAAATAAATTTCATCTCAGCATAGGAACAGCAGTGGATCTAGAGATTAGGTCAAATATTGTAGGAACCAAAATTTCCTGAATTCTTGCTGTGGTCTTGAATGGTGGCAGGGGCCATTATTGGCCACCATGGCCACCTGGGGAAGAGGGGTGTTTCATGGAGCATGGGGGCATGCGGACACACGTCCATGAATCTCCCCCCCCCGACCACCACCACTCTTTTTTGGAGGCCGGTCCAAGTCCAGCTCAGTGACAGCTCCCACCATGGCCCGGACCCATCAGTGGCAGGATCCATCACATCTAAAAGCACCCAAACATTCCAAAAACCCGATTATTTGTGTGCAAATCGCCTCCTTTGATTTTCACTAATCAATTGGCTGCTTCAAAATGTGTAAATTCAAGACATTTGTAATGGGAAAAATCTTGGGAACAATTCAGGGAGATGCAGGAGCAAGCAATGGCTGTCTTGTGAACTTAATGCACATGTTCTATGTACAAATTACTGCCTTCCCTAAATAATAGCTGGGAATAAGAGTTTTCTTCCATAAAGAGGAACCATTTATAGAATTTAAAGAGAAACTGGGGTACATGAGCTATTCTGTGCAGCTACAGGAAGAAATGTTTCAAAAGCTGTTAGGTGATTGGGGAGGGAAACCTACCCATAATGACACAAGGTCTTCCTTATCAGGGAGATCCAGAACTGAACCATCAGTAGAATAAGAGGAGTGGGAAGGAACAGCAGAATATGGTGCTCTCTGATAAAGTTTCAGGCTAAGCTTATCTGAGACACAAAGATGACCCAAGACTATGTAAAACTCTCCAAATACAACACAAGTATGTTTGCCTTGGAATTAATTTAAATATGGATTTACTGCTACAACTCCATTTGCAGAGGCCAAGGACTTAATTTCATGTTTGTTTTAAAAGTAAAAATATTCTCCCCCCCCCCCCTTGATTCAGATGTACCGAGCGCTGTATCCTATCACAGGGATTTCATTTTGTAATCTATTACTAGCAAATACTACAAATAGTTAAAATTACATGCTCAGTGGCTAATGAGTATATTGACATTGATAGTTCAACCCCAACCCACCACCAATTTGGTGAGACCTAATTTTTCAAGACTAGTAACGCAGAAGCTCACAATTTTTAACTGCATACTCTACCCCATGCACACACTGCAAATAAATTACACTATTAAACTGCTGTAGGTGACACTCTAGAAAAAGAGGGAGAACTATTCAGTTTTCCAGTAACATTTCTTTAGTGACTGTACACGTTCTTTGCTAGTGATGTGCTAAATGATGCAGTTGGGACACACACAAAATTCACCCCTTAATCTGCGATAAACCCCATGGCCAAACTACATTCAGAGGAGGGATGAGGGTGCTATTGTCTCTCTTGCATTTAAGCTTTTCTCCCCTGTACAACAATGGTGTTAAGCCAAAACACAGCTTTGATTAGATGCTTTTCCTGGAAGAATTGATACTTTCCTCCCTCAATATATGTACACAAATACTAGTATTGATAGCATAACACAATGACATTTCTAAGTAATGGGCAGGGGCAAAAAAGTCTTTCTTGGAAACAGGACAGTAGTAGTGAAGATTTTGCAAGTTCCAAGGATTAAAACTTAGGGCAGTCTCCCCCAACTGTGTTTTCTATATGGTGGAAAGTACTACCAAGAGCATATGTGATCAGTTAATTTATGTTAAAGCTCTTCTGATCCCTTCAGGATGTAGTACTTTTAACTAGAGCTGCTACTAGAAACGGTTATTCTTGGGAGGGAGGGAGGGAAGTTTCAAAAGGAGCTGAGCAGCAATGAAATCATCCCATAGCAGGGAAGAAAGTCACCATGCAACCCTGGGTTGTATTGACAAGTTAATGTGCGAAATTCAACCAGGAGTATTAGCAACCGTCACCAGATGATTTAACTACTCCCCCCCCCCCGTTTCGGGTAAAGCACTCTCAACCCCTGCGGCTCTAGGGCTCCTGCTGCGATTGCGAAGTCCGGCTCAGAGAGGCTGGGGCGAAGGGGGATTTCAGAGACACGCCGCCAGCTCACTAGCCCCCTGGCTCCCAGGAAAGAGAATTCCTCTCGCCTTTGCCAAGCGCATCTTCCGCGGCCCGAGGGAACGGGGCAGCCAGTAGGGGCTTCGCGGCCAAGCCCAGCATGAGAGCGGGGATGGGGCCAGCGCTCACCTCTTCTGCCGAGCCCCTGGCGCTTTGCTCCTGCTGCTGGCTCGTCTCCTGCACGTTGTACAGCCGCCTCGCCGGGTTCCCAGGCAGCCCCCCGAGGAGCTGGGGGACCCTACCGGCACCAGCCATGGCGAAGCACCCGCCAGCCGCCCTTGGCTGCGGGGCTTTTAAGCACGTGCCAGGGGCGGAGCCGACGGGGCAAGTTGAAGCCCTCTAGGAACGGGCGAGGCGTTCTCGCCTCCGCGAAGCCCAGGCTGCTGTAGCGGCTCGATTCAGGCAGCAGGACCCCGACAGCTTGTCCAGATCGCTGCTGTTAGCACGGTTTGGAAGCCGCAAACGGAGCCTTCCCGGGGCCCTGCTCTCCAGCGCACAATAAATTGCACAGGCACAAAGATACAAAACGGACTTTATTGCGAGGCAAAATCCTTGAGAAAAAAAATGTCACCCCCATGGCTAAGTTCCCGAGGCCACAGCCAGGCTGCAGCTCGGCACAGTGCATTTACAGAGAGACCCCTCTCCCACTTAAAAACGTACATCAAATCCGAGCTTCTTTACAACGCGAGGTGGAGAATAATAAAACGAAGACGACGGGTGACGAAATTGTGCATTTCAGCATTGCACGTTTTCCACAATCTTCATCTTCTGATACAGAACTCGTTGCAAATTTAGAGACCCTTTCCAAGAGGCTGAACCAGGACTTTCTAATTCAGTACCCGAATTGAAAAAGGATGAAAACTTAATTAAAAATAAAAATTATGGAGAATGAAAAGCCTAATACTAGCTTCCCTCAATACTTCATAAATCAGGGCTTGCTTGCCCTGTTTCTTTATACTCGAATTTAGCAGAAGCTCGCTCAGTTAATATATTCATTGAACAAATTGGGACAGCAAGCCAGTGAGCTACTTTGAGCATGCGACCAGATCCTAAAACTGTACATTTGAAAACCTACAACAAAGCAGCTTTTAACAGGGCAGACGTGTCACAACTGTCAGGATCACTTAACCCAGTTTTAAACAATCAAGAAATAATCGAAGCTGAAACTTGTGCGTGGTATCAGAGGGATTGCTACCCCAGTTGGGAGTACATTTTGAGTAAGAAATCTTTTAAAACAAATAAAAAGGAATAGTTTAATTACAAGGAAATCTAGCTTGTGCTCATCAGCTATGAAACCAAAAGTAGATTAGTTTGCAAATATGTACCTTTTACTATATAGAAACAAAAGCTTTGTTGAAGATAAACATAAGATTTTGTTCCATATATGCAGCACCTGTGGGTCAAATGAACCACACTGAAACCTCTGTTACCCAATTTCCTCAACAAGGACTGGGTAATTTCAGAGCAACCATTACAAACCTCAGGTAAGCTTTGAACTAATAAGACTTAATATTCAAGAGCTCTGCAAACAATATAATCAATAATCTAACCATATAGTCCAACATTTTCAAATAGTAGGAAGTTTCTTTCATTCAGACAAGAAAGTTTAAGGCCAAATGTTCCATTCCACAATAGGGCTAAAGTCCATGGGAATTTTTGGGAATTTTTCCAATGACTTAAGAGAGCTTTCAGTCATGTGCCAAGAGTAACATTTATTTGTCTGGATGCTCCCTCCCTTACTGAGCAGCATTGCATGACAGTACTCCTTGGAGAGGCAGAGTCTTTTGCAGCTAGCTCAGCCCAAGGGGCTTGGGCAGAAAATGCACCTGATGTGACCCAGACAGGATAGAATCTGTCAAATCTGATCGGGTTTGGGTCATGGGCTTCTAGCATGAAGCACATTTCTAATCTGGGATTGATCAGTTTTCATGTGCTGTAAATTGGAGTGATACACGAACATTGTGTACAGTACACACCAGTTTCTTGCTTAAAGGGGATCATGCTAAGTTGTATTAATTATTTTGGCCTAAGCCATATTGCTCTTGCGAGATATATTAAGGTACTGGGTTAACAGCTATCGCATTTGCAAACTATACTATAATTGTGTTAGTAACCTAAGGAAGATAAACTATAGGAAAGCCAACCTAGTAATTGTTTAAGGCCACATGTGGTAGCTCTTACAATGACCCATGATCTCGCAGCATAAAAAGGGGAACAGTGCATTCACACATCACAAAAATTATGTAAATATAATACCCAGTATTATCTCGTTATTATAATAGCCCATTTTGTAAGGTGTGAAAGCAGCCTAAGTAATGTATGGGTACAGTGCTAGCCAATACATCAGGTTACAAAAAAGCAAGACTAGATTGAAACCTACAACAAACTGACTGTAGCAGAGTTCCCGCTGGCTGTGGGTGAGGGTTGTCAGGATCGGTGCCCAAGACGACTTACACTCCAGGATGATGCTCAACAACAGTTTATTGACAACCACAAAGTCCATATGCCAGGCACCAAACCTCTGGCTAATCAACAGCAGACCATAGAGCCTAGTCGCAACCAAAGTCCCAGACTAGCTCTTTACCAACTCACTCTGCCACCTTCTCCAGGAGTTACATTCTTCTTGCTGATCAGGAGCAAAGTGACTTCGGCTGTCTTTTTATACAGGTAGCCCTGTCCATCTACTTCCTGTTTCCTGCCCAGCAGCAATCATAGGTACTTCTCTTAAAGGTATACCAACCTTACCGTGGCCTACTCTGCTACACTGACCCTTGATGAAAGTGTCTGCAGGCTACACAATGTCAAACTCAAAGTTATGAAATTAGACCCATTTAGATACAGCCCAAGCTTAGGAAGGTTGCAGTCTTTATGATGCACCATGGGCCCCAATCCTGTCAACATTTGCAGGTGCTTAGGTTAAGTACCATGAGTAATAAACAGTGTTGACTACTGTATCAAAACCAATGTAGTAAATTCATTACTGCTGGTTTTAATAAATAAAAGATTATGGTTACAATCCACAAACCATTAACGCAAGAGTAGCCCCACTGAATCCTTGTCGGTTTGTAGATTGCAGCCCTGATTCCTTTTTGCCCTTACTAGAAAATCCCCCCCCCCCCTCCACACTTGTGCAAAAGTTTCAAAACTGTATGCACTCATTTAAAAGTACTCTTTGAAACAGATCAACACAACGCATCATGGATCCTGAAACAGAAATCACAAAGATTTTCTGATCTTGGAAGAGATCAGCAGAATTTTAAAAAGAGAAAAGCTCTGTCACTAAAACCACAAGTATTCCAACACAGTTGTAGTCATGGCTCTTTACCACGCATGTCTTTGTATAATGGTACTATTAAATCTGATCTACTGAAAAATGCTTGTTGGAATAATACAATTTTTATCTAATTGTCTACACTGTATATGCACATGCAGCGCCAGTATATTGCTGTTCAGAGGTTTCATGCACATTCCCTAGGATCTCATTTTTATAGCTAGAAGCATTATAGGAAAATGTGTCTAACAAATGAATGCACTCGCTGAGAAGCCTTTTCCTTGCAGGAAGCTTTGCAGATTATAACCTGAGTGTACTGTATTCAGCAATGGGGGGGGGGGGGGGGAATGACTAGTGGAGACAGGCCAAGTCTACTTAATTTGCAGGGGCTTTTTCCTTCCCTAGTAAATGTTTCTGGATGACGTGCATGTGACAGTTAAGGATGTGTACCTGCCAAGGGCAGATGTACGAGACTATCTTAATCTTGGTAAATGGGTATGAGCGAGCGTAACAGAAGTGAGAACAAAATTTCCTCTCTAGTTGCAAAAGCAGCTGCAACATACCCATCCCAAGAGCCCTGAAGTGGTAACAGAACTATAAACCACTTCAAAACTTTAGGAAAAGCCAACTCAGGAGTATCTCCACAAAGATGACAGTGGAGCCAAATCATTCTTGTCCCCAAATCTTCTCAAATGCACATAAACTTTAAAAAAGGGAAATTTCATAACTTATGCTTTTTTAAAAAAGAAAAAATATAGTTTTTTTAATACAAGTTTCTATGGAAGTCTTAACATTGTATGAAATTTTTTCATAACCCAAATATTGCAGCCTAATACTGGTGCAAAGGAAAAACAGGAGTTAAGTTATGATAAGTACAAGAATAAGAACAATTTGTTTCATCCTCCAAACTGAGGTGCAAAAATAAAGTTATTTTTCTCTTGGAAAAGATATGTTTTTTTTACCAACATGTCCCTTTAAAATGCCCAAATGTTTTAGTTAAAAAAGTGCTACTTAGATGGGAGGACCCAGTTGCCTAAGTTTACCTCCGCTACATGACAGCTAGGCTTTGAACACCTATTAAAAATATCCTAAAGCAAACTAAAGTACAGCACTCATGCTTTGTGTACTTGCCTCTATATAGATCTATGGTACGGCCACACCCAGAGTATTGTGAACAGGTCACCCCATCTCAAAAAAGACATAGAACTAAAAAAGGTACATAGAAGGGCAACAAAAATGATCAACGGTATGGAATTGCTTCTGTTTGAAGAGAGGCTTGATAGGTTAGGGCTCTTCAACTTGGAGAAGAGACAATTGGAAGGGGATAGGATACCACTTTATAAAATCATGAATGGTGTGAAACGTGTCAACAGGGAGTGGTTATTTATCCTCTCTAGGAGTACTAGAAAAGGGAACACTCCATAAAATTAACTGGCAGCAGACTTAAAACAAATAAGAGAAAGTATTTTTTTACTCTGTGCATAATTAACTTGTGGAACTTAGTGTAGATAGTTTTAAAAAAGAGATTGGATAAGCTCTTGAAGGATATGTCCATTAATGGCTATTAGCCAAGTAAGTTTTGGGAATGTAACATGACCTCTTACTGTTGGGGGGCTGGAACAACAGGGAATGGATTGCCCACTGTGACCTATCGGACTTCTCCGAAGAGACAGATTGGCCACTCTTGGAGACAGGCTCCTGGGCTTGATGGACCATTGGTCTCACTGCGTACGGCACTAATGTTCTTGGCGAACAGAGTTGTGAAGATGGTCTAGTGCTATCAGATATTGCTATTCAGGTTTTATGTCTGGTTCTGTCCAGTTGAGGTCAACTGCCATGTAACGTGAAGATAATTTATTTAGGTAATTTGTTTTTTTGTCCATGACTTGCAGCAGTATTTCTATCAGGTCATCTTTTAAGCAAACTTAAAACCAAACACTATGAAAAGCTTCTGAAAGGTTCAGTTGTTTTCTGAAGTCTCTGAACAATAACAGCATTTTGCAAATTTGCTTCTTCCAGGGTCAGATTCTCATCCAGCAGCTTTCGGAAAGGAAGGGATGTGGTCAGGGTGAAAGGGACACTTCCTTGGGATCCTTGATATTTTGCTATAAAGTCTCTCACGTGGCTTATTCTGAGAAAGAGAAAGAGGAGAACTCAGTAAGTTTAAAAAACAAAATCACAAAATCTTCCAAGTCTTGAGTCCACTGTTTGAAGAAGAGAGTTAAGCAATGACTCAAGCATGAATTATATACACAGTATACCAAATATGTAATTTCCAACGTATGTGGCAATCCTAGCACTGCTTACTTTGGAGTAATCTCATTGGAGTTAATGGAACTTCTCCGTAATATGGGGATTCAGGATTCCAGCCATATACATTAAAGATTGTGAGTTGCTCAGACACCACAATATAGAAATATATATATATATATATTCAATGACACTTCCATCTCCCCATGGTATTGGTAGTTAGTAAAATCTTACCCTCTTTCACCTATGTGTTAAGAGTACAATACACCAGGTATTGTGTAATCTTGGCACTCTATATTTAGAATTTATTTTGAGAGTTTTGGGTCAATTAGACTAGACATTGGGTGAAAACAGACATGATGCTAACTCCACTTTAACACCACTTCAGCATGATAATTTTCTGTATTGTGGTGTCTGAGCAACTCACAATCTTTAGTGTGTGTGTATATATTACACACACACACACACACACACACACACACACACACACACCCCTATAAAAATGTATTTAAATATATTTAAAAATATATAAATTCCATAGCACTATCAGTGTTCAAGTGCTTTACAACCCTTATCTAGTTGACCTCCTGAACAACCTTGTGAGGTAGGCAATTACTACTTCTATTTTACAGATGGGAACAGGAACTGAGAGAACACATAGCGGACTTGCCATACGACCTAGTGAGTTCAAGGTTCTCCCAGGTCCAAGTTCAACACCACCTTATCCACAAGGCTATGCAACTCATACATATTTTAGACTAGCTACAGAATAGTTTAATGGTTCTATTCTGCCATCAGAAGGGTCAAAACCACACAATCAACTCCCCCACACAAAATGAGGAATCCTATATTCAGAAGGGGTGACCTCTTCCAAACATGAATATGTGGGGCACATATATAACTGCTCCACCAGCTAAGAGGCAGAACAGGAATTGGATTGTTGGGAGGGGCATTCCATAGCCATTCCTCAAAAAATGCTAAGATTCTAGTCTACCTCCCGTTGGTCAGAGATGGGAATGCCCAGCATCAGAACTACTGTCCAGAGATATAAAAGGGAGAAGGATAATTATTTGAGTTCCCCGCTCTTACCACCACACATCATCTTGCTGACAAGAGTGGTCTTTCAGACATGGACGGCCTTCATCCAGGAACTTCCACCAGATGTGCAAATGGATTTTTCAATCCCTCTCATGCACTGGGCAGCCTCCTCTCTTTATGGGCAATAGCTATATGCAATCAATTATTTTTATTAGCAGACTATTCTTTCCAAGCTTGGTCCAAGATTGTGCCAAAAAAGGGTCCCAAGGAACCAGTAAATGACTTCCATTTACAGTTCACTGTCTCAGGTGAACACACTATTCTAATACTTCTGTCCCTTCAAGACTGTCAATCTGACGTACAAGAGTTTCCCTTAAGACACAGTCACTGCTCTTTCACAGCCACATCCAACGAAACCATCGTTGGATGTGGACGCACTCGCCAGCTACCTAACTGTCTCTAACCTTCCCTTTTTAGGCAAGGTCATTGAGCGGGCGGTGGCGATCCAGCTCCAGGCACATCTAGATAGCATTGGTTTCCTGGACCCTTTTCAATCTGGGTTCCACCCCGGCTATGGCACCGAGACAGCATTGGTGGCCTTGGTCGATGATCTCCGCCGGGAGATGGATGCAGGATGCTCGACATTTCTTATCCTGCTAGATCTCTCGGCCGCTTTTGACACCATGGACCATGGGCTGCTGTTGAGACGGCTGCATGACCTGGGGGGTCTGGACGGGACTGTTCTTGAATGGTTCCGCTCATTCCTCTCGGGGAGAAGCCAACGGGTGGTGCTGGGAGTGGAGACATCTTGCCCCCCACGCTTTATTCTGCGGCGTTTCGCAGGTTTCCATTCTGTCTCCATTATTATTTAATGTTATTATGCAGTCCTTGGGGGAGGGAGTGAGAGGGTTCAGGGCGTGATGTCACCAATATGCTGATGATACTCAGCTGTACCTCTCATTTTCAGCTGGCCCAGACCCTGCTGTCTCGTTGCTATCCCAGCTTCCGGAGGCCGTGGCGGAATGGATGCGGAAGAGCAGACTTAAGCTCAACCACAATAAACAGAGGTGATGGTGGTGGGGAGAGCGAGAGAGGTGTCGGCCCCCCTGACCGGGGGTGGGTTCGCCCTCCTATAGCTCAGCAGGTTCGGAGTCTGGGGGTGATACTGGATGCAGATCTCCGCCTGGATCAACAGGTGGAGATGGTGGCGAAGGCTGCCTTCTGCCAGTTGTATCTGGTGCGGAGGCTGCGCACGTACGTTTCTGGCCCAGACCTGGCCTCCCTCGTCCATGCCTTTGTCACTTCGAGGCTGGACTACTGCAACGTGCTCTACGTGGGGCTGCCCTTGTTCCTGGTTCGGAGGCTGCAGCTAGTGCAGAATGTGGCATCCCGGCTCCTCTCGGGGACGGGTCGCCGGGATCACATAACACCTGTGCTCCGGACTCTGCACTGGTTGCCAATAGCGTGCCGAGCCAGGTTCAAGGTATTGGTAGTGATCTATAAGGCCCTTCCCGGTCTGGGCCCCTCGTACCTCAGGGACTGCCTCACCAGGGCCGGCCTTACCACAGGGCGGCTAGGGGCGGCCAACCAGGGCCCCGCAGTTCAGGGAGGAGTGTAGACAAAAAAATTTTTTTTTTAAAAAAAAGTTGCTTTCATGCAACTTCCAGGAGAGAGAAGGAGGGGCCAGGCAGCGCTGCAAGGACGAAGGAGGAGATGGTGGGGCCTCACCTCAGCCATGGGTGGGTGTTCTGGGGGGGGGGGCGGGGGGGGGACGAACGGACGGACGGACTCGGGTCGGTGCAGCGCCGCACTGCACTGGCAGGCAGAAGGAGTACCGCGGGCCCCCCCAAGAACACCCACCCACGGCCGAGGTGAGGCCCCACCTCCTCCTCCTCGGTCCTTGCAGCGCTGCCTGGCCCCTCCTTCTCTCGCCTGCAAGTTGCATGAAAGCAACTTCTGGGAGGGAGAGAGGACCCATGGACACAGCGTGCCGAGCAGCAGGCTGGTTACCTACTGCTGGCTTGCCTGTGCCGAGAAGAGGTCGGAGGCGGCGGCGCGAGGAGCGGCGGACCAGAGCAGGCCGCGCGGGGAGAGCAGGTGGCGTGGCGGCTGGGGGATGGGACCGGAGGAGGCAGTGCAGGCGCAGCGTGTGTGCGTGTGCACGTGCGCAGTGTGTGTGTGAGTATGGCAATTGGGGTGTGAGATGAAAGCGTGTGTGTAAGCTTGAATGGGTGTGTGTGAAAGAGGGAAGAGCATGTGTGAGTATGAATGGGTTTGAGGTGTGTGTGAGATAAAAGTGTGTGTAAGCTTGAATGGGTGTGAGATGAAAGCATGTATGACAGTAAGCTTGAATGGGTGTGTATGAAAGAGATGAAAGTGTGTGTATAAGCTTGAATGGGTGTGTGAGTGAAGTCAGAAAGGTGAACGTGTGGGTGTGAGCTTGAATGGGGGTGTGGGAGAGGTGAGAGCATGTGTGAGAAACCAAATGAATGAATGTGTATGAGAGAATGAATGTGTGAGAGGTGTGTAAGAGAGAAGGGTGTGTGTGTGGGTGAGTGTGTATGCACAAGAGGTTGCTCCCTCTACCCCGCTCCTCCTCCCATGGCTGTCCCCCCCTCACCCATGGCTCCTCGAGGGGGAAAGGGAGCCACCCCCCTGCCCAAGGATGTGTGTGAGAACGTTCCTGCTGTCCCCTCCTCTGTCAGCCTCCAGTCCGGCTCCCAGAAGACCCAGGCCCAGCAGCAGCAACTGAGGTAAGGGCCACCCGGCCAATACCTCTTCCTCCTCTTTTCTGATATCAGCTCATTTGTGCTGCTGCACGCGTCTGTGGGGCTTTGGGAGTAGAGTGGGGCCATCTGGGGGATGGCTTGGGAAGGGGCTGGAGGGTGCTAGGATTGTAGGGGAGTTGTTTCTTGTTTTATATGTTTAACTGGATTTTTAGTGCTTTGGTGCTTGAGACCCTTAAATCCAGGAACTGGAAAGGGGTCACACTGACAAAGTTTTGCTGAGATCTGTGTTTGGCTGCTCTGGGCCTGAGGTTCAGTTCCTCATTCCTGCTTTCATCAGGGGCGGGGGGGCTGTGAGAGTCTGCGGGTTGTTTGATTTATGTTTGACCAGCTGGATCTATGTTTGAACGCCTGTGTCGGGAGTGTAATAGTAGCCAGGGCTCCTGAGTTCTCGGGGAAGGGAGTGGGGGCTAGTGGGTTAGTGCAGGGGGGACTGTGCATGGTAAAATGGAGGTTTGGAAATCCTGAGAGAGATGTCACTGCAAGTCATGCAATTTCAGTTGTGTTCAAGATGCTGGAAATGGGATGTGCGTGGTAAAATTGGACTCAGGCTGTGACTGGGGTGCTTTACAAGGAAATTTATAAACCCAAAACACAGGGATCCATCCTTCAAGGATGGGTCCCTGTGTTTTGGGTTTACAAATTATTTATTTTAAGCTTGATGTGCATGTAGACTGTGTTCTTCCATCTGATGTTAACCCTGGGAACTCCTTGCTGCTGTGTTTTGCCATGCCACTGGCCTACCATCCCCCTGGCTCCACCCCTAGGCCTGCCGGCCTTACTGCCCCAGTGCCCCTCCAACATCAAAATCCACCAGCTGCCCCTGGGAAAGTACATGGAGCTGAGAGGGCCCCACAATTTCTAAGGCCGGTCCTGCGCCTTGCCCTCTGTGCCCCAGAGCGGCTCCTTCGGTCTGCTGGGGGTGCCTTCTTGGAGGTCCCCCGTGTTAAGTGGGGGGCCACAATGGAGAGGGCATTCTCGGTGGCCGGGCCGCGCCTTTGGAATTCTCTCCCGGAGGAAGCTCGCCTGGCCCCAAGCCTTTTGACATTCCGGCGAGTTTGTAAAGCCTGGCTGTTCACCCAGGCCTTTGGGGAGGGTGGGTTAGTTTTTTTTTTAAAATCTCCCCCTACTCTTATTTATTGTTTTATTGCGTGCCTAACCCCGTTTTAATAACGCCAAATCTAAGGTCATCTAAGGTCAATTTCAGGCCAACGGGGCATGGACAGCGCACTCGCTGGCGGCTATCAGACACGCCAGATTGGTAGGGAAAATCGATCTGTAATTTTTTTTAGGACCAATGGAGGATACCTGGTACTTCCCGCTATCCAAGTTTTTAAGGGCAAATGTCTGGAGCAACTTTTGTCCAGTGCTCAATTCTGGACGGCTGGGAAGTTTGTGCCCTTAGAAAGGATGCAAAACATGTTATTGAGGTCTCTCCTGGCCTTGCCAGATCATGCCCCTAACGTTGCCCTCCGCAGGGATTGCGGGCTGACTCCTACCGAGTCCCAGGTGTGGCGACTGGCCATAGGCTACCGGCTGAAGCTGCATTTTTCTCTTACTGCTCCACTAGCTACGTTGGTGCTGGCCGAGGATAATGGGTGGGTAAGCCACGTCAGGCCGGATGGGTTTGGCTTTGGACGACTTATATTCCATCACCTATGAGGGTATTAGGAATCTATTTTTACAGAGGCTGGCTGATATCACTGCACAAGAGGAGACTGCCATCCTCAGAGGCAAGACCTCGTTGGCTTTGGTTAGGGAGTTATATGATCTCCCCCTTGTTCCAGCTATTTATTTGCAATATGAGCTGAGCCCACAGGTCCGTAGATGCCTTATAATGGCCAGAATGAATGGTTTTCCCTCGGGTGTTGTCAAGGGTTGCTTCCAGTTGATTGCTGCTCCTTGCAATTGCTCCCTCCGGCTCCCTGACACTTTGGAGCATATCTTGCTGCATTGTAAATGGTATGTTAGGCTTCGCGCTAAGTGGATTTCCCCCTACTTGAAACCAAATCAGAACGAGCGTCCGATGCTGCTGAAATTGTTGGGGGGTCAGGACAAAACTGTTACAAGGAAGGTAGCTTATTTCCCTGTCTCTTATACACATCTAGATGTGTATAAGAGACAGGCAACTCCCCCACACAAAATGAGGAATCCTATATTCAGAAGGGGTGACCTCTTCCAAACATGAATATGTGGGGCACATATATAACTGCTCCACCAGCTAAGAGGCAGAACAGGAATTGGATTGTTGGGAGGGGCATTCCATAGCCATTCCTCAAAAAATGCTAAGATTCTAGTCTACCTCCCGTTGGTCAGAGATGGGAATGCCCAGCATCAGAACTACTGTCCAGAGATATAAAAGGGAGAAGGATAATTATTTGAGTTCCCCGCTCTTACCACCACACATCATCTTGCTGACAAGAGTGGTCTTTCAGACATGGACGGCCTTCATCCAGGAACTTCCACCAGATGTGCAAATGGATTTTTCAATCCCTCTCATGCACTGGGCAGCCTCCTCTCTTTATGGGCAATAGCTATATGCAATCAATTATTTTTATTAGCAGACTATTCTTTCCAAGCTTGGTCCAAGATTGTGCCAAAAAAGGGTCCCAAGGAACCAGTAAATGACTTCCATTTACAGTTCACTGTCTCAGGTGAACACACTATTCTAATACTTCTGTCCCTTCAAGACTGTCAATCTGACGTACAAGAGTTTCCCTTAAGACACAGTCACTGCTCTTTCACAGCCACATCCAACGAAACCATCGTTGGATGTGGACGCACTCGCCAGCTACCTAACTGTCTCTAACCTTCCCTTTTTAGGCAAGGTCATTGAGCGGGCGGTGGCGATCCAGCTCCAGGCACATCTAGATAGCATTGGTTTCCTGGACCCTTTTCAATCTGGGTTCCACCCCGGCTATGGCACCGAGACAGCATTGGTGGCCTTGGTCGATGATCTCCGCCGGGAGATGGATGCAGGATGCTCGACATTTCTTATCCTGCTAGATCTCTCGGCCGCTTTTGACACCATGGACCATGGGCTGCTGTTGAGACGGCTGCATGACCTGGGGGGTCTGGACGGGACTGTTCTTGAATGGTTCCGCTCATTCCTCTCGGGGAGAAGCCAGCGGGTGGTGCTGGGAGTGGAGACATCTTGCCCCCCACGCTTTATTCTGCGGCGTTTCGCAGGTTTCCATTCTGTCTCCATTATTATTTAATGTTATTATGCAGTCCTTGGGGGAGGGAGTGAGAGGGTTCAGGGCGTGATGTCACCAATATGCTGATGATACTCAGCTGTACCTCTCATTTTCAGCTGGCCCAGACCCTGCTGTCTCGTTGCTATCCCAGCTTCCGGAGGCCGTGGCGGAATGGATGCGGAAGAGCAGACTTAAGCTCAACCACAATAAACAGAGGTGATGGTGGTGGGGAGAGCGAGAGAGGTGTCGGCCCCCCTGACCGGGGGTGGGTTCGCCCTCCTATAGCTCAGCAGGTTCGGAGTCTGGGGGTGATACTGGATGCAGATCTCCGCCTGGATCAACAGGTGGAGATGGTGGCGAAGGCTGCCTTCTGCCAGTTGTATCTGGTGCGGAGGCTGCGCACGTACGTTTCTGGCCCAGACCTGGCCTCCCTCGTCCATGCCTTTGTCACTTCGAGGCTGGACTACTGCAACGTGCTCTACGTGGGGCTGCCCTTGTTCCTGGTTCGGAGGCTGCAGCTAGTGCAGAATGTGGCATCCCGGCTCCTCTCGGGGACGGGTCGCCGGGATCACATAACACCTGTGCTCCGGACTCTGCACTGGTTGCCAATAGCGTGCCGAGCCAGGTTCAAGGTATTGGTAGTGATCTATAAGGCCCTTCCCGGTCTGGGCCCCTCGTACCTCAGGGACTGCCTCACCAGGGCCGGCCTTACCACAGGGCGGCTAGGGGCGGCCAACCAGGGCCCCGCAGTTCAGGGAGGAGTGTAGACAAAAAAATTTTTTTTTTAAAAAAAAGTTGCTTTCATGCAACTTCCAGGAGAGAGAAGGAGGGGCCAGGCAGCGCTGCAAGGACGAAGGAGGAGATGGTGGGGCCTCACCTCAGCCATGGGTGGGTGTTCTGGGGGGGGGGGCGGGGGGGGGACGAACGGACGGACGGACTCGGGTCGGTGCAGCGCCGCACTGCACTGGCAGGCAGAAGGAGTACCGCGGGCCCCCCCAAGAACACCCACCCACGGCCGAGGTGAGGCCCCACCTCCTCCTCCTCGGTCCTTGCAGCGCTGCCTGGCCCCTCCTTCTCTCGCCTGCAAGTTGCATGAAAGCAACTTCTGGGAGGGAGAGAGGACCCATGGACACAGCGTGCCGAGCAGCAGGCTGGTTACCTACTGCTGGCTTGCCTGTGCCGAGAAGAGGTCGGAGGCGGCGGCGCGAGGAGCGGCGGACCAGAGCAGGCCGCGCGGGGAGAGCAGGTGGCGTGGCGGCTGGGGGATGGGACCGGAGGAGGCAGTGCAGGCGCAGCGTGTGTGCGTGTGCACGTGCGCAGTGTGTGTGTGAGTATGGCAATTGGGGTGTGAGATGAAAGCGTGTGTGTAAGCTTGAATGGGTGTGTGTGAAAGAGGGAAGAGCATGTGTGAGTATGAATGGGTTTGAGGTGTGTGTGAGATAAAAGTGTGTGTAAGCTTGAATGGGTGTGAGATGAAAGCATGTATGACAGTAAGCTTGAATGGGTGTGTATGAAAGAGATGAAAGTGTGTGTATAAGCTTGAATGGGTGTGTGAGTGAAGTCAGAAAGGTGAACGTGTGGGTGTGAGCTTGAATGGGGGTGTGGGAGAGGTGAGAGCATGTGTGAGAAACCAAATGAATGAATGTGTATGAGAGAATGAATGTGTGAGAGGTGTGTAAGAGAGAAGGGTGTGTGTGTGGGTGAGTGTGTATGCACAAGAGGTTGCTCCCTCTACCCCGCTCCTCCTCCCATGGCTGTCCCCCCCTCACCCATGGCTCCTCGAGGGGGAAAGGGAGCCACCCCCCTGCCCAAGGATGTGTGTGAGAACGTTCCTGCTGTCCCCTCCTCTGTCAGCCTCCAGTCCGGCTCCCAGAAGACCCAGGCCCAGCAGCAGCAACTGAGGTAAGGGCCACCCGGCCAATACCTCTTCCTCCTCTTTTCTGATATCAGCTCATTTGTGCTGCTGCACGCGTCTGTGGGGCTTTGGGAGTAGAGTGGGGCCATCTGGGGGATGGCTTGGGAAGGGGCTGGAGGGTGCTAGGATTGTAGGGGAGTTGTTTCTTGTTTTATATGTTTAACTGGATTTTTAGTGCTTTGGTGCTTGAGACCCTTAAATCCAGGAACTGGAAAGGGGTCACACTGACAAAGTTTTGCTGAGATCTGTGTTTGGCTGCTCTGGGCCTGAGGTTCAGTTCCTCATTCCTGCTTTCATCAGGGGCGGGGGGGCTGTGAGAGTCTGCGGGTTGTTTGATTTATGTTTGACCAGCTGGATCTATGTTTGAACGCCTGTGTCGGGAGTGTAATAGTAGCCAGGGCTCCTGAGTTCTCGGGGAAGGGAGTGG
Organism: Sphenodon punctatus; assembly: GCA_003113815.1. Lineage (NCBI taxonomy): Eukaryota > Metazoa > Chordata > Lepidosauria > Sphenodontia > Sphenodontidae > Sphenodon > Sphenodon punctatus. Next base: position 790,628 of record QEPC01010260.1, read on the forward strand.
GGGCTAGTGGGTTAGTGCAGGGGGGACTGTGCATGGTAAAATGGAGGTTTGGAAATCCTGAGAGAGATGTCACTGCAAGTCATGCAATTTCAGTTGTGTTCAAGATGCTGGAAATGGGATGTGCGTGGTAAAATTGGACTCAGGCTGTGACTGGGGTGCTTTACAAGGAAATTTATAAACCCAAAACACAGGGA
>QEPC01010260.1:791897-839971 GCA_003113815.1 Sphenodon punctatus
GTAGCCTGATCTTCTGGCTCTATGTTTTCTGGGGCTGTTTGGGCTGGCCCGGCTGCCATTTTTTCACTTACCCCTGTCTCTTCCTGGTTTGTCTCTGCCGTTTGTTTTTGCTGCCAATATCGGGTAAGCGGCCCCTTTTCGTTGTTTTTTTTCGGTGGGCTCATGCCCTTAGCTTTCTCCTTGCTGGTGTTTTACTTTTTTTTTTGAAATATTTTGCCGTTTTTTTTCTTTTTTCTTTTTTCTATAGCGCGGTAGTTGGCGTGGGGGGAGAGGGCTCGGGATCGGTGGGATCGGCTAGTCGCGCCTGTGCATTAGCCCCCTGCCTGGGTTTTTTAGTTTTTTGGGTCCCTCGGGGCATTTGAGAAGGCCGCGCCCGCCATTTTGCCTCCTACCATGTTTCCCTCTGTTGCCTCTGCCTCGCACCTCTGCCACCGGATCTTTTCAAGGAGCCTTTTTTTCTCTGTTTTTTTTGGTCCACTTTGTGTCCCAGACGTTCCTGCAACTGTTCCTATCTTTCGATTTGTTTAGTTTTAAGTTTTTTTTGTTCTTTATAGCGCCGGAGCGGGTTTGCCGGGGGAGCGTGGTTTCGGCGCGGCCGGCTAGTCGCGCATGCGCATTGCGCCCCGCTTATTTCCTTTTTGAGGTGCTTGCACTTCGGGAAGACAGGGAGGCTGGTTCTGGGATAGGACTTTGAAACCCAGCATCCTGGGTTTCAGTAGGATGCTTTGGCTTGTTATTTGACTGATTTTGATTGTGTGTTTTATTGTATTCATTTTTGTATGTTTGTGTGATGGCAAGTCTACACACTAAATAAATGTATATATATTATTATGATTGTTTTAAATTTTATATAATCGTATTTTTATGTTTTAAAATTGTTAGCCGCCCCAAGCTGTTTTCAGGAGGGGCGTGATATAAATCAATAAAATAAATAAATAATACATTTCTCAAGGCTGATCTTAACCTTGCAAGCTGTTCAAAAAAGTCTCCCACGGTCACCAACGTATCTGCAGAGCGAGCAATAGATATAGTCTAAACTTCAAAAATCACTTGAACTACTAAGAGATACAAAATAAGGAGGCAACTGCTACACCATAATCAGTTATTGTTAAGCAGATCCTAATCCATCATTTGGGAATCACTTCCATTATATTATTTGTTAGTAATTATAATTTTTTGTCCCTTCAATAAGGTCTTCAAACATTCCTTCTCCTTGTATACACAAAACGCTAATCAGACTCTACTAATGGATGAGAAGGGAGGGAGGAAATGTCAGGTATTGGTAAAGTTTTTAGCTGTTTTGGAAATTCCTACAGCCCTCATATATTGTTGTCAACTCCAAACTTTCCACACTTTCAAAAGCCAGGCTCCAAAGATCACAGGTGTAACTTAGAAATGTGATCCTATTAAGGAAGTTGGTTTTCATTTGCCTTCTGGTTTTTGAAGCTTTGCAGCATGTTTTCACATTTTTTCTGTGCAGCCATAAGGAGAGTCACTTGCCCAAGGACCAACCCACCATCATGACACTCATAATGAAGTCTCAAAAGCCAGGAACATTGATACATAAAAGATTTCTAACTAGGAAGTGTTTCGCTAGCATGGTGATGAACAATAGGGTTTAAAGTAATTTGAATTTCTGGTTCCGTTTATCCAAAATGCATGCCACTTCGCTCTGAAGCTGCAATACAAGATATCGCTACGAAACTCACCTATGAGAAACATGAAATTTTTGTACAATCCTCTTCCCATCTGCTAACCAGATTTGGATATTAGTGATGGGCTCCACATTGTTTAGTGCTACTACAGGAAGAGGACTTCTGTTTTCAGCTTCTTCAAGACCTCTTTTTACCGTAGAAATTATTCGTGGAGTGGCACTGAAAGCAAAAAAAAAAAAGAAGAGAAGATTCAATAAGTTTTTTCTCACTGAAAATTAAGACTTGGAAAATACGTTAATAGGTGAAAACGGACATGATGCTAACTCCACTTTAACATTTCTTATGCATGTTGCAGGGCTGTATTGGTGCCCTATGCAATCCTGCAACATGCATGAGGACACTGAAGCAGAGTTAAAGTGGAGTTAGTGCCATGTCTGTTTTCACCCAATGTCTAGTCTAATTGAAGCAAAACTCTCAAAAGAAATTTTAAATATAGAGTGCCAAGATTACACAATACCTGGTGTATTGCACTCCTACACATAGAGGAAAGCGGGTAAGATTTTACTAGCTAGCAATACCATCGGGAGTTGGAGAAGTAATTGAAAAGCAGGGCAAGCAGCAGTTGCACAAAAGCATTGCTACTAAACAAGGCACACAGAGTTTGCAAATTGAAAGTATTTTGTGTTAATGAGTTCCAGTCAAGTACTTTGGGAAGGGAGCTGTTTTAATGCAATTTCATAGCAAAACAGTCAAGTAACTTAGAATAAATAAATATAAATCAATCAATATACAAACACAAAATTCAAAATTTATTTATTTTCTTTCCCTTTTCCCCTTCCCTTCTTTTCCTTTTTTCTCTTTCCCCCAACCCTTCCTTTTCCTTTCTCCCCCCGGCCCTCCCCCCCATTTCGTCCTCTCCCCTCCCCCCTTTTTTTTTGCATATTAGTTTTTTCTTTTTCTTTTTTCACAGATCCTTGATCCTACCATCGGATGGTCTGATAATATAGCTTTTTTAGATGCGGTTTCATGGTTTGACACCAATGCGGACGGGACAAGTTAAGACCTGGCTGTTCTGCCGTGCTTTTCTTGAAGGAGAGAAGGTGGGTGGGTTGGGTTAGGGTGGGGGGTATGTTTTTCTATTGTGTTCTAATAGTTTTTAAAATCCTATTATTGCTGTTTTAAATTGTTTTAATATGTTGTTAGCCGCCCTGAGATGCTTTTAGCAGAAAGGGGCGGCATACAAATTTTATTATTGGTGCCAGCTGAAGGGCGACACTTATGGGCATCGGTCATCGTCGGGGCCGTCAGCGGGGCAGTAGAGGATGCAGCCGCTCCATGTGAAGGGAGTGGAGGCAAGACCCCAGATCGGCAGAGAGGAGTTTGAGGGGGACCTTCAGAGCGCTGCACCTAGGGGCCCCACTGCATTCTCTGGACTGCTCCTTCTCCCTCCTGCCATGGGGGAGGCGGTGGGGCTTGGATCCATACTCTTTGGAAGCTGGCTTCGTTGGGCCAGGTTAAAATATGATTGTTGGCCCATGCATTAGTAGCAAAGCCTCTTGGAGATGTGATTTGTGGGGTGAAATAGGTGGGACTGGGATAGGGAGGGGGGAGGTCCCAAGGGCAGCCCCAGCTGTGAGGTGGGTGCAGCATGAGGGTTGGGGCTGGGTTTGTATATTTTCCTTCAAGTGCACTGCTATTGGGTTGATGTTTGCTATATATTATTATTATTATTAGGGGTGGGAAACCGGTAAAATCCGGTATCCGATAATGCCGGTACCCGGCGTACCGGCATTATCGGATTCGACCGGGTAATCCGGTCCGGGGTACCGGATTCCGGGTATCGGATTTTTTACATTGCAGCCATTTAAAAATGGCTGCAATGTCAAACTTAAAGTCCCAAGTTAAGGGGAAAAAAAAACCTCCCCGAGTCCAGGCTGCGCGGGTGGAAGGGGGGACACCCCCCACCCACCCTGCCCAGCCTGGATTTTTGTTTAAAAAAAGACTCAGAGGCGAGCCCACCCCCCAGCACCAGCGGCCGCGGCGTCCCCGCAGCCGCCGGTAAGTATGACCCGATCCCTGGGGGGGGTGTTTAACACCCCCCCAACCCCCCAGGGATCACCCCTACTAAAGTTGACAGTGCTGTACCTTTGCGGAGCTCGGGGCTGCGGCGGCGGCGGGCGGTCCGGCGGCCTCAGCGCCGGCTGTGGCTGCCGGCGTCAGAGACGCTCTAGGCCTTCCGGGGAAACCCGGAAGTTCCCCGGAAGGCCTAGAGCGTCTCTGACGCCGGCAGCCACAGCCGGCGCTGAGGCCCCCGGACCGCCCGCCGCCGCCGGAGCTCCACAAGGTAAGCGGCGTGCAAGCTATGCACTTTAGTAGGGGTGATCCCTGGGGGGTGGGGGGGTGTTGAACACCTACCCCCTCCCCCAGGGATCGGGTCATACTTACCGGCGGCTGCGGGGACGCCGCGGCCGCTGGTGCTGGGGGGGGGGGCTCGCCTCTCAGTCTGTTTTTATTTAAACAAAAATCCAGGCTGGGCAGGGTGGGTGTCCCCCCTTCCACCCGCGCAGCCTGGGGAGGGGGAAGGAATTCATTTATTTCATTGAGTTCAATGGGGACACAGCGCCCCATTGAACTCAATGAAATAAAACCGGTACCGGTATACCGGATTTAATCCGGGAATCCGGTTTTTGTAGAACCGGTAAATCCAGTAACGGGCCCGGGGTCCCACCACTAATTATTATTATTTATAAGCATTTGTATAGTGCTAGCTGCATACCTGGCGCTTTACAGAACAATAAGATAGACACGGTCCCTGCCTATGGCTTACAATCTAATAGACACGGAGGGGGGAGACAAGGAGAGGGGACATAGGGAGAGACAAGGGATAAATAACGTTCAAGTGGATGCGAAGTCTCAGGTGCACGAGCTAGGCTTGGTTGCCGTTAGGCAGGAGTCTGTGAGGAGGGCAGACAGTAAATACTGAAAGGAAAATTCTAACAGGCATCAGGAAAGGCAGCGAGGAAGAGGTGGGTTTTGAGGAGGAATTTGAAGGTGCAGAGGGAGTTCCAGGCATGGGGGGCAGCAAAGGAGAAGGGACAAAGGCGGTTAGGGTAGCAGGGGAGACGAGGGAGGGCAGAGGAGGAGCAGAGAGTGCGTGCAGGAGTGTGTAAGGAGACTAGGGCTGAGAGGTAGGGGGAGCCAAGTTGTGAAGGGATTTGTAAGTGAATACCAGGAGTTTGTGAAGGATGCGTTCGGTAAGGGAGAGCCAGTGAAGTGAGGAAAGGCTGCATGTGGTCGAAGCAATGGGCTGAGTGGATGACCCTAGCAGCGGAGTTTTGGATGGAGATAAGGGGGGACAGGTGAGAGCGAGGGAGGCCAGTAAGGAGGAGGTTGCAGTAGTCAAGGCGAGAGATGACCATGGCATGAACAAGGGTTTTGGTTGAGGAAAGAGAGAAAGGGGCGAATCCGAGCAATGTTGTGGAGGGCAAAACGACAGGATTAGGCAACAGAGTCGATGTAAGGTTTAAAGAAAAGTTAAGTATCGAAGACGAAGCCCAAGCTACAGGCTTGGGGAACGGGGCAGATGGTGACCCCATCAATAAGGATCGACAGGGGAGAGGAACGGTAGGGAGGAAAGATAAGGAGTTCAGTCTTAGCCATGTTAAGCTTGAGCTGACGTTGGGACATCCAGGCGGAGATATCAGAGAGAGAGTTGATGAGGCGAGCTTTGACAGACGAGGAGAGAGAGGGGGTGGAGAGATAGAGTTGAGTGTCGTCAGCATTGAGGTGATATTGGAAGCTGTGGGAGGCAATGAGTTTGCCAAGGGACAGGGTGTAGACAGAGAAGCACAGGACTGTCATAAAAAACTGAACATAGTTAATTTAACATAAACTAGTGTCTTTTACAATTATCCCTAATCAAAGTGGGCTAGATTCTGAGAATTTCTAGGTGCCCCAAGTTGCAGGCCCTCATCACCTTTCTGGATCTTGCTTCAGCAATCATGACAAATACAGGGATAATTCTGCATAGTAAGACAAATAGTTATGAACTGAAGGCTGAAGTTATGCATTTTCCTCCTCTTTTGATGAATGATTGATTTATTCTTGCTGGAAGCAGTGTTATTCTTGGTGATACTGAGGAGCATGCACTTCCTTTCACAACAGGACTGCCTATGTAGTGTAGCTGTCATGTCAATAAATGCCAGCATATCCAAACTCACAAAAGCAAGCAAATATACAGTAACTACACCCCATTCCCTAGTATAACGGATACCAAAGAATGGTTATTACAACAATACACTCATACCACTAAAGCTAAGATTTTACACTGTAAAGGAGGAGTAATTTAGTTTGTCATCACTATGCCAGTAGTCTACCGGGTCCAATTCATGATGCCCTAAAGGGCCTGGGCCCCACCTATCTGCAGGATCACCTCACCCTCCCCAGGTCCTGTGGTCAGCGGGGAGCGTTCTCCTTGAGGTCCCCCTGGTATTGACTAGGAGGGCGTTCTCGGTGGCTGCACCGCGGCTGTCGAACTCCCTTCCGCCAGAGGTCTGCCTGTCCACAGACCTCTCCTCTGTTCCACTGGGCCTTTGGGGAGGGAGACGAGCGATGACGAGGTGGGGTTCTTTGTCTGCCAGGTTTTAATGTCTTTGATATTATTTTTGTTGTAAGCCACCTCGAGCTGCGGAAGCAGGAGGGGGCAGCATAAAAATGCAACTAACTAAGCATTTAGGTTTTGCTTTAGTATTGAGGAGTATTTTACTGGCTATTATGTATTTATATTGTATTTTATTTGTGAATGTAAGCTGCTACGAGACACCTGTGATGTAGTCTGCGGGGTACAAAATTAAAAGGAAATGGAATTCGCTCATGCTCAATGAAAAGGAGATTGCAAAAAGGCAGCTTAATTTAGTTTTTCAGCACAAATATTAAACATGTCTAAAGAATTATACCACTGTAGGTTTTCTAAATAAGTATTGTCCAAATGTGATTGTTATTCTTAAGTGACTAAATAAATAAGTGCAATAAAATAAAGGGTTTGACTTTATGAATTTAAGTTGATTTATCAATGGGGCTCTTTAAAATAGGATGTAAAAGGAGCTCTCTATTTACCTGGCTTAAAAGTTTTAGAATGGCGACGTAAAACGGTACCCAGTTTTTAACCATGATCAAGTACAAGACTACGGTGCGCTATGCAGTTTTTCCACATTCAAAGTGTAACCCACAGAATAGAAGACAGGGTTACTGCAGATATTCTCATTCCAAATGAGTGTTTAGTCTTATTGTACAGCATTTAATTAGCAAATATTAAATCTATGGAGTTCTATATTTATGAAACATCCGACACCCTCAAAAGATAGATGATGTTTGAATATGAAATCTCTCCCCACTTTTCAGACCTTTCATGCATCCTTCTGTTACTTTTGTCATTGCTTATCCTAGAAGAACCCAGCTGTCACAACGGTTCTACAGATAAAAAAAACAGAGCTTGTGAAAATATTTTATGTATGAAAAAGTTGAAGTTACCATACTTCATGCATCATAAACACCTGGAAGACAACAATTCCAAAATTGCTGTTTTGCAAAAGCAGCAATTCTTTTGCTAAGAGTTGTCATTTCTTTTGCTAAGAGTTGCCATTTTAGTGTCCACAGTAGAAACTTGGGATTTTAAGAAACCCTTTTTTCTTTAACAAAACAAATTTATTTTCTCATGAAAGTATGAAAGACAGTATTTCTATTTTGTTCAGTACCATTAAAATCAAGTCGAATTTTGAAAAGTTGCAGGAAAAGCTTTGACCAACCAACCGTAAAACTGATATTGACTGAAGAGCATTGAAAAATGGGAGAGACAACTGAAGCTTATAATGGGCAATTTCCACAACAAACCCATGACAAAGCAGTTTGCTTCCTTAAAGCCACGTGATGATGGACTGGCAATTTCTCAAGCCAACACACACTTTTAGTTAAGTACAAGGAATCAAAATAAAAAATCTGCATCAGCCTATTTTTCATCATATGTATTTGCATCCTTAAGTAGCTCACCTCTGTTAAAATTAATGTCAAAAGCCTTCTAGCGGCTGGAAGTTAGGTAAAAATCAAAAACCACCGAACAACAAAAAAAGTACCGAACCGTCCCTCCCCCCACAAGAGTCCTTTATTTTTATTGTGAGTTCTAAGTAAACTGTTGGTATTAACACCGTTACGAAAGGAACCGATATTAAAAGCTTGGCTCATCCTACATGCCAGTTTAGGCCAACTCCTGCTGACAATAACTGTTCTAGTACTTTACACCCCATCTAATTGTAAGGAGTTTGACAACACGCACACACACACACACACACACACACACACACACACACACACACACACACACACACAATAATGAGGTTATGGAGGAAAGCCTTCTTTTGCCTTTAAGAAATTTTAATCTGTCGCTTTGGTTAATGTATTTCTCAGGTACAGTTTTAAAACTGTCTCAAGCTTAAAAGTCTGCAAAGCTTCTCTTTTCTGTCTCAAGTCACTGAACCATTACATAAAAGGCATAAAGCAGTGAACAAAAAAGTTAGATACATACATTATTAACCTGTATAACTAATTAATATCTGAACCTCTTGGTATTTATCCCATCATGTAGGTGTGATTTTTATCCACGCAAGTTAAGTCAAATACTTACCCCAGCCAGGGGGGTATCAAAAAGATCAGATACTTAATTTCATAAGTAAAATGTTTGTGCAGAGTTACTTTAAACAGACTTAAGTCTCATTGTCCTGCTCACAGAACAAGACTGAATATTTTTAAATACATCTTCAAATAATATGTTGCTATACTGTCCAGATAAAGAGTCAATTTTCCTACTTCCTCCACTGTTGTGGGAGTTATTTAGAAATTGTCTATTAGCAAATCTCATTAGTCCTAGCATTAGTCAACTCAAAAACAGAGGAGTCATGTTAAACTTCATTGTCCAGGAATCACTGCAGCTCCCTACCTGAGGAATCACTACAGCTCCCTATCATCTAGTAGCTACACAGCTACAGATGGAGAGTTAACTTGGTGCAATCTTAATTGCACCTACTACACTTTGTCCACTTAAACAATAACAGCACATGTTTCTCCTTTGAAGGTTATGTCCTCAAAAGCCCTTTACCCACTCCTGCTGGATAGAACGTTTTCCTCCGTAAGTGGTTGCCATGGGGTAAACTGTGATTTGGATGGTTCGGTAGTTCAAATGTGACTGTCGGCCAGGGCTGCTCCTGAACCCCACTCTGCCTTAATGGTCCTCGGTCTTATTCTGTTTCACCCGAGTCTCAACAGTTGAATTGCTGCTCCTCCTCCTCAGAATCTTGGCAGCCAGGATCACAGAGCACCAGCTCCACCAGCCAATCACAAAGGAGGAAAGGCAGGTTTGGGTGCGCATGCATGTGATGAGGAGCCCAGGCATTTACAGCTTTTGAAAGGGAACTTTTGCCCACCCCTGCTATATAGCAAGGGCTCCATGCAGGAGCTCCTCGTGCACAGGGATGAGAGAGGGGACAGCTTGGCCCCTCTCCCCACCAAATTGCTTTGCCCAAAGTGCAGCTGGGGAGAGGAGGGGTGTACATCCCAGTACTGGGAGACCTCTGCTTTCCAATGTGTCTCAGCACTGGGGACCCCAGGTCCCCTATGGCTGAACTGCAGGACAGGGGAGACAGGAGTCCTGTGCAAGCGTCAAAACACCGTGCCAGCATTCTGTCCGATCCATTTGTCCCATACATCTGGTGGATGAGAATATTTGTTCTGGGACAACTCTGCCATGTGGGCAAGTTGATCCAAAATTAAAGCAGGTGCTGCCCCGTAACAGTTTGCTATGGAACAATGCTGTTATGCAAATTGTTTGCAACAACAATCAGGCCCTAAGAAAACTGTCCTCCCTATGACTAGGCACATAGAAGCAGCACCCTTCCTACAGCCATTAGTATCATTAATACCCTCCTTCTCCCATACCAAACACACCCCTTAAGCACTCCTGCCCCCAACTTCTATGTGGCTTGCAGAGGGAGAGTAGAGGTTTCCCACTCCTCCTCTAAGAGTTAGGGAGTTAGGAAGGTGATATGCCAAACCTGCCACCCATTTTATTGACCAGTATTGTTTCCTTGTGACTCCCCTATCATCTTCCATGTTTAGACTGGAAACCCCTTGGGCATGGACCATCTTTTTCTTGAGTTTGTACTGTTGCAAGAAAAATAAGGCCTGTGCCCATGACTGGAGCTCTTAGACACTATCTCAATAAAAACCAAATTATTCATAAGCAAATAATATGTGGAAGTGCCATGTTGGGTCAGACCAATGGTCCATCTAGCCCAGCACCCTGTCTCCGACAGTGGCCAATCACGGTGGCTTGGGAGAAGCACCCAACAGGTCACAATGGGAGATCCATTCCCTGTTGTTTTCCCCCAGTTCCTGTCATATTCCCAGATCCTGTCTGGCTAATAGCTGCTCATGGATCGGTCTTCCAGAAACTTGTCCAAGCCTACTCAGCTATATTACTGGCCCTTACCACAGCCTCTGGCAGTAGATTCCACAACCCAATTATACGCTGAGTGAAAAAATATTTTTTTATTTGTTTTAAAAACTTGCCACCCATGAGTTTCATGGAGTATCCCCTAGTTCTAGTACTAACTGAGAGGGTAAATAACTGCTGCTTGTTTATTAGTTCCACATCACTCATGATTTTATAGACCTCTATCATATCTCCTCTCAGTCAACTCTTCTCCAAACTGAAGAGCCCCAACCTACCAAGCCTCTCCTCATACAGGAGCCCTTCCATGCCCTTGATCATTTTTGTTGCCCTCCTCTGTACCTTTTCTAGTTCAGCTATGTATTTGAGATGGGGTGACCAGAACTGCACACAATATTCAAAAGTTTCTAGTTGTATGAAATCAGTAAGACAATGTTGACAAGAAGTTTTCAAGACACCTATGGAGTTTTCACATTTCAGTTTGCCTACTGGAGACATGTTCACTATTTGGGATTGTTCAGGAAGCATGCAAAGTAGCTGAACATCCCAACTTTATGAAAAATCAGTACACAATTTTGCCAGGAATAAGGCATACGTCAGGTCAGCGAAACCTCCTGTTCTCGTGCCCACTGCCCCCAAGTAGGCTAAATTAGACAGTCCAAGCTAATATGGTGGGGAAGCTTCAGTAATAAACCTTCTGAAAGCAAGATTTTATCTTTGCGAAAATACACACAATACTCAATAGAAGAGTAAGTTTTTTGATGCTGAACTACTACCTCCTCCCTACTCCAATACGTGACAAAACCAGATGGGCTTGATGGTTAAGCGATTTCCTTACCATATTCCAGAGCTCAAGCTCTCATTTACTGCAGCTTCTAAGAATAGATCTAAATAGTTACATACGTACCTGGAACAAAAGTCCTTGTAAAATATTTTGGAAAAGACTGTGCACAACCCCTCTCTTTGCCATGCTAGTAACCGACTAACCGTGCTACCTTTGTGTAGCATGCTCAGCAATCATGTTGCAAGTGGCACAGGGAATCACTTCAGTTTAGAGCGGAGCGGTTCGCCATGCATTCAAGCCCCATCTCTGGCCCCTGCAGGACCCTAGGCCACCATATCAGGCAGGGATGCCCTTGTCTGCACATGAACAGTACAGCATGGCCCCATGCTCCCCAACCAGAGTAACTGCCAGCACCTCAGCTGCCCTCGGCCTTCTGTTCCTTCCCATACCAGAGCCGAGAGGGTGGGAGATGTATAGAAGGAGCAACCCTGCAAGCTGGTTTCGGTTCCCTGACTTGGCTGCTGCGCTCCTTCCAGAGAGGATTAAAAGGAGTGGGGCAGGAAGATAAACACCAGGCTCATACAGCATGCAACCGCAATAAGGGAGTGCAGGGCCCCCGGTAGCTGCTTTCACCACCTTGCCTTAAAGGCCAGCCCTACATGCACTCACTATGCCATAACAAATGAGAACATATCCCGCTCTGCTGGGTGTGGGAAGGTTGGGGAGAAGAGACTACACAGAATTTACAACTGAAATTTAAAAAGACACAGAACCCTTGAAGACAATGCTGGTGAATAATAGAACAAAAACACTGAAGACAAAGTAGAAAGCAGCAGAGTAAACAGCAGGGAATGGGTCACTCCATTATGATCTGTTGTGTACTTCTCTAAAGCAACTGAAGGTGTCCACTGTCGGAGACAGGATATTGGGTGGGATGGACCACTGGTGTGACCAGCATGGCACTTAAGTCCTAAATCATACTACTCACCTTCCTAATCTGTAGCCTTGTCCAGAGAAAGGATGGAATACTGGTTTCTTCACACTATACACCTCATCTTTCTTATCATCCACCTTCACATCTATCTCCTCCTTATCAGAGATCTTCTGTAATTCAAAAGGCAACTCCCTTAAACAAAAAAACAAAAAGATTCAAATAAAGTCCTCAGTAGGTGACATTACAGCAATGATTTTTACTCACACTCACATAGAGCAAGGTTAGTTTATCCACATTAGAGGTTACTAGGACACAGACCATTTTTCTAATTTTTTATGTGGACAGAGTGCACATATAAAATCCTCCTGATTTGCTGTACATCTACTTTACGATCCTGTCTGGGGCCCTGGAGAAATACTGCAATTACTAATGTTTTTAATCATGAACTAGTGAGCAACTAAAAGAGGAATAATGTACCATGAGAGTGTTCTGTCAACTACCATGAAAGGTATCATCATTAGTATGTTTAATAAATATCCTTAAGATCATCATAACATATGAAGATATCACTACAACATCATTACCTTTTACCGATTAGCTAGAGAGGGAGCATCTTTCCTATGCAGATAAGCTTTAAGCAGTGAGATTATATCAGCAATGTGTAACTGGGGATGAAGCAAAAAAAACCAAATCCAATGTATTTCAACACTTTCATGAGAGTATTGTTCTATCTAAACCTGTTCAAAATTGCACACTAACTGACCAGCAATATTCTTTTCAGATTTTTTGAAGCATCAAATACAGCATGACAAATTTCCTAGGTTGTAAGCTCTTATAGCAGAGCCATTTGTTACCAGACCATCACCATGAAACATGGGTCTGAACACTTAAATCTAAATTGCTACAAAAAAGCCAGCTTTTCTTCAAGTAACAACTGCATGCTTAGCAAGGAGCAGACACAACATCTGCAATGTGTTAGCTTATTTTGGTCATGTCCCTGTTTTGCCCTTGTTTGCCTTAGTAATGTTATCTTCTAGGTTTTATTGTTTGCACAAAATAAATACTCCTGGCATTTTTCTGTGCCTAATGCAATAGCTTTAGAAAGCCACATTGCATCAATTCCAAAATTTCAGGACTGTTCTAGGCAAGGGGTAAAAGCTATTTATTTGGCTGAAATGTCAGAAAGTCAGAAGTGGCTTTTCTGATTAAGCAATTTTTCTAAGACCCCCACACTGCTGAAGTCAGGTAGGGACTAATGGAGAAAGCTACTATCTCAGCTGTGATTGACTTTCCGCCGCAGCTAACTCTCAGAACCCTGAGAAGCAAGTTCCCCGACTTAATGGGCTGCCTGTGGCAGGAGGGGCGGGGTATAAAACTTTTAAATAAATAAATGGAGAATAAAAATCACAGAGCCCCGATATAGTCAGAGAGGCTGTTCACACAGAAATGGAGCCTTATACAGGTGGGAAGTTCCACCCCTCACAGGTAACACTCTGCCCCAGGCTGGTTTACTTGGTATGGGGAGAGAACTGTTCATGTCAGTGCTCTAACCCAAGGGTTGATTAAAATTCCTCTCTGCTCAACGTTAGCAGATAGGAGCCGTTGCCCTGTAAGTTTTAATTGTAAACTTACCCCAGAGGGAAAATTTATACCCCATCACAAAGGAATCCGACACTGAACAGAGATAAATTAAACCCAGGTTGGAGCAATCCTAGGAAGAGACATTACCTCCAGGCAGACTAACCCAGTAGCAGTGTAGCAGCAGGCCAGGCTCAGCTTTACAGAAGCTGCCTGTGGGTGTTAATAAGCATGACGGCTGAGTGCTAGTCACGGCCCTGCCCGGGTCTGCGAACCAGCCGCATAACAAGTGTTCCCACGGCTGGGCAGGAGATGCATGAATGTGTGGCTACCCAGCCCTGCCCCTGTGCTGGACCCAGTGCTCTTCCCCTGCCGTGACAGGCAGCCACGGCAGCCTAGGACAACCGCCATGGCGGACCCAAGCTGGGCCCAGCAGGAACAGATGTGTTAAATGCTCTGGCCTGCTTTGCCCTGACTGGGTGGCCCGTAGCCCGGGCTGTTACCCTGGAGGTCTCCGGGATCACAGCCTGAGCTAGCCGACAACACAGCCCAGAGCAATCCCAGGCTAACATCTGGTGGCGCCTGCACACACGTGCCGGCCACGTTCGGGCCTAAGCGTGACACAGTGGGCCAGAGCAGCCTAGTGTCATGTTTGTTAACACCCATTGACACACACTGGGTACAGTCACACAAAAATGGGAATTATGCAGTGGTAAGCAGCCTAGCGAAGCTTTCCCCCAGGTAGTTTATCTAGCAGGGTGGGAGAGTTTGAAGTCAGGGTTAGGATAATTCCATTACGCACACAGATTCCGGTTGTGTGGTGCGATATTTTAATCCTCTTCCACAGTCCTCCCTCCTCCTGGAAGCATTCTCTGGTGGTTTCTTACCCCCAAATAATTACCATTTCAGTAAACATGCCCTTAAAAAGAGAAAGGCTCCAAAGTAAAGACTCAGGACTGTGGGCACCTGCAGACAGACCCAAGAATGTCTGCATCTTGAAAGAGATGGAACCTCCTCCAAGAGGGGAATGATTAACAAACTCTGGACTGATTGTTCATAAGATTGTCAAGAAGCACAGTTCAGTGGTTTGCAACCCAACTGTAATATGGTCCATTTGAGTGGAAGGGCAGCAAGAGAAGAGGCACTGTCACTTTATTAGCCGTTTCCCTGCTATCATATCAACCCAGCTAACACATGGCTCTGTAAGATGGGAAATATAGTCCACTCATCGTCGACATAAGACAACAAAATGTTGGTGCTGTCAGTTGTAAAACTTCATATTTGCAGTCATATGGTTAAACATGAAAATATAGGAAGATTTAACGTAAAAGGATTTAGATTACTTCATGTGACTGACTATGGAGGGAAAAAAGGGAATTACCCTTGTTTAGAATTTGCTGCGATGGTGACTTTGGGTGCTTACCCACATTACAGGAAGGGGAAACTTATGTAACAAAAAACTTACGATGTGGAAACTCACGTGATGTTCTGAAAGTGGGCGCTGAGAGGGAAAGAGTGTAATCGGGAGATTCTCGTGTTTGTTTCAATCACGGATGACAGGACTCAAAATCCAGCCCTGAATCTCCCGATTACACTCTCCTTCCCCACATTCAGAGCATGATGCGAGTTTCCCCGCGCTAAGTTTTTCTTACATAAGTTTCCCGTAATGAAAGTGAGTACAGTATTACAAGCTTGGTACGTCCAGTGACTGGAGGAGAACGACAGCACATAAGTTTCAAGTTGCATAAAATGCAGGCAACTGTGGCCACATTCCACAAACCACTTAGTCCCCCGTGGGCTTCAATGAAGCTACTTTGGAGTAAATGTTTTACTTATGACTCCTATGTGATCAGGACAAACATTTTGTCCACTTAAATACATTTCTATCAATTTTGAAATTTTTTAAACCATGTAAATCTCAGTTTTTATTTGCAGCTTAAGATTCAGCATTTGCGATGAGTCATAAATGCTCCCCACCTTTTGAAAACCAAGTCCTTGCTGGTATTTCGTTTAAGCTTGTTCTGCAGGACCGCCTCACCCGCCGAGACCTGGATCAGCCCTTGCGGTTGGCCGGGGGCGCCCTCCTCGTGGTCCCCCGGGTGTCAACCACGAGGAGGGCGTTCTCTGTGGCTGCGTCGCGACTGTGGAACTCCCTCCCGTTGGAGGTCCGTTTGACCACCAACCTCCTCTCTATCCGCCAACAGTGTAAGACCTGGCTTTTCCGCCCGGCCTTTACCACGGGAAATGGGATGGGTGGGTACGGGTTGGCTGCTCGGGGATTTTAGGTTGTTTTTAATTGTAGCTTTATTGCTAGGTTTTTAAATATATGTTTTAAAACGTTGTTAGCCACCCCGAGATGCCTGAGGCAGCATATAAATTTTAATATAAATAAATAAAGTACAGTTTACACTGAAAGCACTTTAAATCTCAAAACATATCTTCTAAGCGCTATTACCTGCCATTAAATCTTACAGTGCTAACAGCCAGCTTAGTGACAATTGCAGTGAAAATCCCTGCAGCAGTACTGAAGTGGTGTAAAAAGGAAAGCAAACGTGGGGCCAATTCATAGAGTGCTGCTGCATTAGCACACCAGCAAAGCAGCTGTGGTCAGAGTTCATACAGCATTAGAGTACAAGCAAAATACTGTACAAAGCACAATCTGGCTCAGTACACAAAGCTCACTTGCCCTTTTTTAATCGAGTTCAAAAACTGCTGGTTCGCAACATCTCTGTAGCTCCGAAGCTCACCATCATTTACCGTGAATCCATTTTTCCATAGTTTAATAATTATATCAGTCTGAAAGTAAGGGGAAAAAAATTAGCATCGTGTCTCCGACAATGAAGCAGTGGCAAACCGTTGTATTAGTAAACAGTATAACAGCTTAATTTCCAATTCATCCTCCCCCAACAGGACTAGAAAAAAGCACAGACACTATTGAAAGCCTCAGATTTACAACCGGGACATCATGTTTAATTTCAGTAGTGAGAGGTGCAGGAAAGAGGGAAGATAATTTTCAGCTGGGGCTCAGGGGCCAGAGCTCCTTACATTTTAAGGTTAAAATATCAAGAGGGGTCTGTTTTCAGAGCATTTGTTTTGATTAATTTCTATATTTTAAATAACTCCGCGAGAAGCTGGTACGCTCACAGCTGAAGTGAGTACTAAACAGAGGGTATGAAACGCACGATGATTCCCCTTGCCCTTCTCAAATGCCCCCCCAATTTACAATGGTAGAAGACATTCATGTTTGTCCTTTTGTAAGACAAGACTACATAATCGCCATTGAAATTTGCTTGCTTCCCACCATACACATGACGATATACTCGAGAACTGACCCTAGAATCTTACCCCATTGGCTATCTGCCCTCAGATACCACCCACTATTTTGAAATCCTACCTTCTCACATTTAGTTAGCGGGCGATTGGGCCTTTGCTGCGGGGGTGTGTCAGTGTGCAATTTGCTCCCTCCAGATGTTCATCTCAGTTCCTCCTCCTCACCTTCAAAAAGCACCCGAAGAGTTTCTGTTCCTAGCTTTTAGAGGATTCACTGCTGGTTCCTCTGAATGTCTGCCCCTCCCTCTTTCTAGTTTTAAATGGTTTTGTATGTGTTTTCAGTGGTTTTATGGTATTTTATAGAATTTTTGTATCAATGTGGTAAAATCACCCTGAGTGCCATTTGGGAGGTGATGTACAAATAAGCTTTTTTCTTTTCTTTTAAAAAAATAAGATACCCCTCTTCCCATTAGGAACACACTTTGTATTTGAAATCTAGATCAAATGCAAGACATAGAATCCAGTGCTTCACCTCATGCAAATAATAATAATATTAATTCAAAAGTCTGCTTTCCACTACTACTGAGGGGCGACCTAACCGTAGCTAGCTTCTTCTTTAACTGTGACCAATTTACTCAAATACTGCTATCCATCAGTTGGGTATAATACTTACCTTCCTTATAAAGGAGTTGCATATCTTGTTTAGGAGGCTGCTTTGGAGTTATTTTAATATAAACTCACTACATAGCCACAGGATATTATTCACATAGTCACAGAGTCAGCCATCAGAAATAGAATGCCAACTCTTCTGGTTGATAATCTTGCTTCAGGCCAACAGTAGTGACAGCAGGTGCTCTCATCCCATTGAGAAATACCGAGCTTTTGGGGGTGCTTTCGGTTCCGTCGGTATTGGTGCCTGTGATTTCCCATCATTATTATTATTATCATCATCATCATCAAGCATTTATATAATGCCAGCAACGTACATGGCGCTTTACAAAATGGAACAGACACAGTCCCTGCCCTAGCGCTTACACTCTGAGAGACGGGGGGAGACGACGAAGGAAAGGGAACAGAGGGAGACATAAGGAGGGATGTAACATTCACGAAATTGCGAGGTCCCAGGTGCATGCGCTTGGCTACATCAAATGATAGCTGGCTGGTCCGTGTGGTGAGGATATGAGTACACAGACCTCAGGTAACAGATTGTACTGGATGGAGGTATCGGCAGGAGTTAGGTGAGGGAGGAGAGGAGTTGGGGAGGGCAGAGCGTAAGAGGCGAGTCTTGAGAAGGGATTTGAAGGTACGAAGGGAGGGGGCGAGGCGGATGTGAGCAGGGAGGGAGTTCCAGGTGTGTGGAGCAGCTAGGGAGAAGGGACGAAGGCGGTTAGGGGAGCAGGGGAGGCATGGGAGGGCGAGAGAGGGGACAGAGGAGGAGCGGCGTTCACGGACTAGAGTACGGAGGGAAATTAGCACAGAGAGGTAGGGAGGAGCAAGGTTATGAAGAGCTTTATAGGTGAAGACTAGGAGCTTGTGGAGCGTTCGTTCAGGAAGGGAGAGCCAGTGAAGAGATGAGAGGAGGGGGTGAACGTGGTCCAAGCGATGGGTGAGGTGGATGACCCTGGCAGCAGAGTTTTGGATGGCGATAAGGGGAGGAAAGTGAGAGCGGGGAAGGCCAGTGAGAAGGAGGTTACCGTAAATCGAGGCGAGAGATGACCAGGGTGTGAACAAGGGTTTTGGCAGAGGAGACCGAGAGAAAAGGGCAAATCTTAGCAATGTTATGGAGGAAGAAGTGACAGGATTTGGCAACAGAGTCGATGTAGGGTTTAAAAGAAAGGGGTGAGTCAAAGATGAAGCTTAAGCTATGGGCTTGGGGGACAGGAAGGATGGTCATCCTGCCAATAAGGATCGACAGGGAAGAGGAAACGGGAACGAGGGAGAAGAGCGGCTGAGCCGCACACACACACACAACAGGGACAGGGAAGCCATGGAGACAGCAGAACACAAGCCACGCACACATGCCCGGGCGCAAACACACCCAAACGGGAAAGGAAGAAAGGGGGGGGCACACCGGGAAGGCCAACACACACAGCACCACGGACATGGGGGCGGGGGGGAGCCCCAGGCCAAAGAAGCAGAGGAGACCGGGCCGGGAACAGTCCTGGACATGGTGAAAGGCACCCAAAACCCCGCTGACAGTACAGGCAGCACGGGACAGCCAACAGCAACACAGGCAGACCAAGTCACAGGGGTCCCCACGGGGACAGAGCAGGGTCACAGGGGGAGGGCAACCAAGCCGGGGAAGGCAGCGGAGCGGTCCGAGGCAGGTCCATATGACAGGGATCCCTGCGCGGATGCAAAGGCACGGCCAGGGACAGATGCGAGCTGGAACCGGCGTGCAGCACATGCAGCCCCCCCCGGAGGAAGCTGGGAGGCGCTGTCCAGGAGCCCCAGACCCGCACAGTCACAGAAGCACCCGGGAGGGGGGAGGGGAGCACACGGACACTGGTGAGCGGGCGGGTGACCAAGAGATGACAGCACCACAGGGAGAGCCGGTAGCGGTGTGAGGCAGCAGGAACCAGCCAAGGGGGGGGGGCAGGCATGGAGAGGAACACCACAGGGAGCGAAGGCCAGGGGGTGCCCATGGCGGGGGCACAGCGACACAGGCGAGCAGAACGGAAGCAAGTGACCCAGCCAGAACAGCAGCGAGGCCAAGATGGCAAGGAGCGAGCAGCCAGCGCCCCAAGCCAGCAAGGAGGTGCAGGGAGCACACGGTGAGGCACTCATCCATGGCACCGACTACACAGGGGGCCTCTCGGCCAGCTGCACGGCGTCACAAAGGGGCTCGGGATGGGTTGGCCCACCAGATGCACATAGTGGGGTCACTGAAGCATGCCCCAGCGGTAGTCCATCCCCGCCATGTGGTGACCAACAAGGTAGTAGGTCTCAAACGGATCCAGGTTGGTAAACCCCACCTGAACATCAGCACAGGACCACACGGCAGCCAGCGCTGCTAGCTCCGGTACAGTGGGCTCCGACGAGCTATAATCAGCAGCAGGGGGCCATGGCAGGTGTCCACACTCCAACAGGCGGTAATACACTGCCCCACGTGACCGCTGGTAGCCACGGGCTTCGTGGATGCAGCCGAAGAATGAAACAGCCAGGGCAGGGTCCCCCTCCTCCAGACGGGTCGTGAACCCGGCCAGGCTACACACCGAGAGGGCTGACATAGTCTCCGCCGGGGACCATGCCACATGCAAGCACCTCATCTCTGGAATGCGCCCACTGGGAAAGGGACGGAGGCCCAGCGCTTCAGCATGGAGCCGGCACTCGCAAGCGCTGGCCTCATAGCTAAAGTAGCTACGGCCAGAGCTCAGACTTGCATGAGCACCAGAGAGGATATCCGGGCAGCACAGGAGCAGTTGCACGGCCGGGGAATGCCACAGGTCACAGAGGACCATGGTCCCCAAAAGGTCCAGCTATGGGGGGCGCAAGGCGAGCCAAGGCACGGGAGCCCCAGGGCAGCACAGCCGGCCATGGTCCAGCAGACAGAGGGTATGCCCAGCAAGGAAAGAGGAGCCCCACGTTCCCATTTGGGCTGGGGAGGGAAGCAGGGGAGCTCCAAGGACATGCGAATAGCCTGCAGGCCGCAACATGGGATGGCTAGCGAGCGATGTGTGGGGAGCGGACCCAGCACAGCTGCAGGAACCGAGCACACAGACTGTCCAGGAAGCATGGACAGCAGGGAGGTGATGACAACAGGAAAGCAGCTGCGGACAGAATGGAGGACACGTGACCCCAGGGCACGAGTTCCCGTGCCGGGAGCGCAGCTTCACCCGGGGGGGGGAAGGGAAGAGAGGCACCCCCAGCAGCCACACACCTGCCACCAGCCATCTGGCGGCCGGGTGGACGGCTGAGAGTGGCCGGGACGGGTGCGCAGGGGCCACCCCACAGGTGCAAGGGCGGGGCACGGAGCAGGGTGGGGACATGGGCAAGAGAGCCGGGCACAAGACCGCCCCATAGCCACGGTCCGCCATGGACATGTTGGCTGCACCGGGCCCTATGTGCTGAGTGGTACCGGGCGCACACCGACCTCCCGTGGCTCTCCATGGACCTGCTCCACCTGAGCGCCCACATCCGGAGGTGCCTGGCCAGGAGCGCTGCTGCAGCGTGCCCACCACGGGCACCGGCGTTCCCAGGCCAGGCTGAGGGCCCTGCGGGCGTCCGGGGTGTACCAACAGGTCCTGCTCCTCACTCGAGGGCAGGCAGCTGCTCTTCAGGAGGTAGGCAGGCATCACTGCTGGCGCCGGGTGGCCATGGGACGCGCTGCCATGCTTGCACAAAAGGTGGCTTTGCGTCACGGACCAGGCACAGGAATGGTCGACCGGGGCCCTGGCACGGTGGGATGATGCAGCGTGGAGGGCACACTTCTGCATGGACAGGTGGTGCCTCCTGCGCCTCGCTGAGCTGCTGGCGCCCTGGCTGGAGCAGCTGCATGCCCCCATGCACACCCCCATACCCGTGGTCCAGCAAGTGGCCATAGCCTGGGCACCGGCAATACCGGTTACCTGCCGGTCCGTGGCACAGCACTTTGGTATGGGACTGAGTACCATCACGGGCATCCTCCATGACTTCTGCGAGGCTGTGGAGGGCGTGCTCCTAGACCGCGCAATCCAGCTCGTGAACCAGGAGGCCGTGCTGGCCGGCTTCAAGCATGGTGGCTTCCCCAACTGTCTGGACGCAGTGGATGGCACCCACATCGAGACCCTCCGCCCCACCAACGGGGACGCTGGTGAATACATCAACCGGAACGGGTACTATTTCCTGCAGCTTCAGGCGGTTGCTGACCACCGGGGCCTGTTCACGGACATCTTCACCAGCCACGCCGGCCGCAGCCATGATGCCCGGATCCTTGCCATCTCGCCCCTCTATACACGGATGTACCGGAGGAATTTTGCCAACATGATGTCTAGGATCGAGGGGGTGCTGATGCCCCCTGCATCCTGGGGGACCCGCTGCCCCCTGCTCCTGGGGGACCCGGCCTATCCCCTCCTCCGCTGGCTCATGAAGGCATACCCGATCCCCAGGAACCCTGTGGAGGCGCTATTCAATGCCCGGCTCTGCGCCTCGAGGACCATGGTTGAGAGGGCCTTCGGTGCCCTCAAGCTGGAGGTGCCTTGCTGGTCGGCTGGACTTTGCTGTGGAGACCTCGGCCCTTGTGATTGGTGCCTGCTGTGTCCTACACAACATATGAGAGACCGATGGGGCCACCTTGGCGTTCCCCATTCCACAGCGGCCACCAGGACCCGTGCCGCTCTATGTGACTGCTGAGAACCTGAGGGAATACTGCTATGCCAAGCGGATATGTGCTGCCCTGGCAAGGTGTATATCCAGTGATGCTGGGGCCTGAGTGTGCTGGCCCGGCCCCAGGCCCCTCCCCCGGGCTGCCATGGGACACCCCCGGTCCCCAGGACCCCACCTCATTTGCACAGGCGGCTCACAGCACCGGCCGTCCCAGTACAACTGCTCGTGAAGGATGCGGTCCAGCGCCTCATAGTAGGGGGCGGTCCGTGCTCCGTGTCTGGGCTGCCGATTATTGTCTTTTATGGCCTTGTACCCCCTCTTGAGTTCCTTGGCCTTCCAGCGGCATTGGCCCAAGGTCCTGTGGTGCCCCGCCACCTCCATGTCCCATACGATCTCCATGAACACGTTGGTGGCTTTGGCCGATGATCTCCGCCGGGAGAGGGATGCAGGACGGTCGACATTTCTGGTCCTGCTAGATCTCTCGGCTGCTTTTGATACCGTGGACTGCTGTTGAGACAGTTGCGAGATCTGGGGGGTCTGGACGGGACTGGTCTTGGATGGTTCCGCTCATTCCTCTCAGATAGAAGCCAGCGGGTGGTGCTGGGAGCTGAAACATCATGCCCCCGGGCCTTGACCTGTGGCATTCTGCAGGGTTCCATTCCGTCTCCACTGTTATTTAATGTGTATATGCAGCCCCTGGGGGAGATCGTGAGGCGGTTCGGGGTGTGTTGTCACCAATATGCTGACACACAACTGTACCTCTCTTTTTCAACGAACCCAGGTCCTGCCGTCTCGATATTTTCCCAATGTTTGGAGGCCGTAGCAGATTGGATGAGGCAGAGCAGACTGAACCTGAACCCAGACAAGATGGAGGTGATGGTAGTGGGGAGGGTGAAGGAGGGGTCAGCTCCTCCTACTGGGGTGGGGTGGGGTCTGCCCTCCGATTGCCCAGCAGGTTCAGAGTCTGGGGGTGGTTTTAGATGCGGACCTCCGCCTGGATCAGCAGGTGGAGGCGGTGGCTAAAGCCGCCTTCCGCCAGCTGTATCTGGTGCGGAGGCTGAGCCCATACAGCTCCAGGCGCAACCTGGCCACTCTCATCCATGCCTTCGTTACCTCGAGGCTTGACTACTGCAACATGCTCTACGTGGGGCTTCCCTTGATATTGGTTCGGAGGTTGCAGCTGGTGCAGAATGCGGCAGCCCATCTCCTTACGGGGACGGGTCGCCGTGAGCACATTACACCAGCGCTCCGTTCTCTGCACTGACTGCCTATAGTGTACTGAACCAAGTTCAAGGTGTTATTATTGGTATACGAAGTCCTATACAGTCTCGGCCCCTGTTATCTCGGGCCCGCCTCGCCTTCCGTGACTTAGGACGAACCCTCCAATCCACCGGGGGCACCTATCTGGGGGGTCTCACGTGTAAAGCTGAGGGCCACCATGGAGAGGGCGTTCTCAGTGGTCGGGCCACATTTGTGGAACTCCCTTCCGAAGGAAGCCCGCCTGGCCCCAGGTCTGCTCGCCTTTCGGCAGGCATGCAAGACTTGGCTGTTTGTCCAGGCCTTTGGAGGGGAGGGGGGGTAAATGGGGGAGATTGGTGGGGTGGGAAATTGGAGGGTAGGGTTAGGGTTGGGGTTTTTAAAATTATTTTTAAACTGATGTCAGTTTTAACAAGGTTCGCATATGGTCGGACGGGCCACCGGTGGGTTGCATGACACAGGAGGGTGGCCCAGGTCCTAAACTCTGCATCCCTCCACGCAAGGGGAATCGGATAGTTCCTCTTAGGGGCCACCCTCTCCCACTTTTTGATGGCTTCCACTGGTTCCCACGGCACCAGCATCTCAGGCAGAAGGACCAGCTCAAAAATATCTGGAAGCCGTTCCACCGAGCCTCCCGCTGTCAGCCATCGGTCCCTAAATTCCGCATCAATGCCACTGGCAAACGCAACACTCCAAATTGTTGGGTTGGAAGAGTTGGCAATCCTGTGCAGCCGCCTAGCCTGAATAGATGGTACCAACCTCTGTATTTTATTGTTTTACTGCATTGTTAGCCGCCCTGAGATGCCGTGGGCATGAGGGGGCGGCATAGAAATGTCAATAAATAAACAAACAAACAAACACATGCTTGTTGCCTTTGTTCACGGCTAACTCCAGCTGGTGCTCCAGGAACCCCCAGATCCAGATGAAGTCCTGTGTTTCCTTGTGCCCCCATTGCCCCCTTCGCTGGTACCGGCATCTCCCGCGGGTACCCTCCTCCTGTGGTTCCTCTTCCTCCTCCCCTCCCCCAGTCTCCTCCAGAAGCTCCGGCTCCCAGGGCCGCTTCCAGGTCTGTGGGTCGTACAGGGGGGGTTAGGTGCCTCGGTCCTTCCGAATCGCCTCCCTCCCACCAGGCACACACACCCCTTCCACTGTGCGGGGGCCCCCTCACTCTCCTTACCCATTTCTGGGGTGCCTCTGTCCCCTGGCCAGTTGTCCCCTCTGGGGCAGCTTCCCCCAGCTGCTGCTGATCCTCCACCTCCCTTGCCCTCTGCTCTCCTCGCCCTTCCGCCTTGCTCCATCCCATCTATTCCCCTGTTGCTGTGTGCCCTTTAAATCTCCCTCCCCGGTCTGTGTGTTGCTCGTTGCCTGGCAGCGACACTGCGTGCTTTCGCCATAGCTGGGGATCATTTTGTTTGATCCTGCCCGGTGGTTGCCGTTCAGTCGTTACGTTTGGCAGTTTCCCAGTGGGAATCGCCTTGACCATGATTCCGGAGATGGTCCGGTTCCGTCCCGACCTCCGGAACCGTGATTGGATTTGGTCCCTATGGGTGATTGACTGTGGTGAACATCTGGATTACGCTGATCAGACATTCAGGGCTCTTTGGTTCACTGTGGTTGACTGTGATCTTGTAATGTCTGAAATTATCCCGAGACATTGGAAGAGCAGTCAGAGGTAGGAGGAGAACCAGTCGAGGATGGAGCCATGGAAGCCAAGGGAGTGAAGTGAGTTCAGCAAGAGTGAGTGGTCAACAGTATCGAAGGCAGCAGAGAGGTCAAGGAGGACAAGAATGGAGTAGAGGCAATTAGATTTAGCCACAAGAACATCGCTGGTGATCTTAGCGAGAGCAGTTTCAGGAGAGTGAAGGGGACGAAAGCCAGATTGGAGGGGGTCAAGGGAGGAGTTGGCGGAGAGGAAGTCGAGGCAGCGAGAGTAGACACATTCAAGAAGTTTGGAAGCAAAAGGAAGGAGTGAGACAGGATGGTAGCTAGAGGGGTCAGAGGGTTCAAGCGTTGACTTTTTGAGGATAGGAGAGAGAGTGGCGTGCTTGAAGGCGGAGGGGAAGGAGTCAGAATTTTGGCAATTTCTGGTATTAATGAGAGGAGATACTTGGAAGATTCCAGATACAGTATAATGTTCCATATCCTTGCCTCTTGGGACATTTTTTGTCATGGTTAGAAATGTGTCCAGATATGGGAGGGCCATAAGGTATCCAAAAAAGAGTTATAAAGCATGTCTGCAATAAAGGAGACTCTCGATACGGGAGGTTATACTGTACACACAGAAACTCAGGCCATATCCAATGGAAGAGAACCTCTTAACCTCAAAATATGTAGAACACTAGTGCACAGACACAGCTAACTGTTTCAGAGGTTAAATGAAGTTTCTAATTTTTAGACCTTACGCCGCGGACTGATCAACCTTTCAAACTCCAGAAGAGGAGTGGGACGACAATTCGACCCTCAATTACTATAATATGGCAGTTAAAGAGGTATCTCAACTACTGAAATAACAGTCCTGACTGGGTACCTGGGCACTAAGCCACATCCATCCAGTATATTTAATGCCAAATACATTTTGAACAGGAAAAAAAAAGAAGTCACTCCGAGTTAAATATCAAGTTACATCAAGTTTAAAAAATGTATGTGTATGGTAAGTTATTTCCTTTGATGTATTTTTGGTAGCTGTTGGGTTAATAAGTCTTTACTGTTTATTTAAAGATAAATAAATACACTTCCCACCCCTGTGAATCTTCAGTTGTGGAAACATATCTTAAGTTGTGTAGCAATTTGCTACATCATACATAAGGTAGTACGTATGCTCTGCCTGAAGCATTACTACAACAGCATTGGAAACATTCCGTTCCTTCCTGGGCACCACTTAAGCACCCCCATCCCCAATTCTTACACAGTCTGCACATCTTGCACTAATATTCAAAGAGGCTGACGGGAGGGGAAATGTTGCCCACTCCTGTGTTAAGCTATGTGAAGGAGAACAAAGTATGATGGGCCAAAATGCTAGAGAGGAAGAAAGCAAGGCAGCTTCTATTTTGCAATAGGCGGCAAGGCGTTTGTTTGTTTTAAATACGCGAAGGCTCTCCTGTTTCTATTTCATACGATCCAGCCTCCCTAGCTCATTAGCAGGTTTCCAGACCAAAGCGTGTTTGCTACTTACTAAACAACAAGAAGTCTGCATGTAAGACATGATAACGAATAGCAGCGTAAGTCCAAAAAGAGACAACGCTGCTTAGTGACTGTGCCCTGGGGTACAAAGAAAAGCAACAAAACACTTCCAGGTAGTAACCCAGGACCTTTCCCAACTTGTTCTCTGCCCTCCTAGTGGCTCTGCAAGCTGCCTCTGCTCAAGCAGATGACACAAGGGAGGTCAGGCAGAAACTGATCAGGCAGTTTGCTGTCAAGTTTTCTTCCAATATGGCAACATGCTGTTCCCCTGCAGCCAATATATTGAAAAAAATATTGTTACAAAAGCTAAGTCCACTTACTTGATTGTTAACTTTAGCTTCTGGTGTGCACACAGTTCCAACTTTCTGAGCTTCTTCAAAAAGGTCATCGACAAAAAAATCACAACTTTTTTGTTCTGCACCATTAAGAATCTGGCCATCGGATTCTGGTTTACAAACCCTGCAAAACAGAAAGATGTAACTAAAAGATCCAAGTGAAACACATTGCTTAAGAAATATTAAAGAGGGCAGCCAGTCAAGTTCGGTTGTTCCACATAACTGGTTGTCCACACAACTGGTTATGTAATTGGTTTCAATTTGGCCATCAGAAAAGCCTTCTAAACCATGTCAAAATGTGGCCCTGTTTACTATGCTATTCATTTCATGAGAAAGCTTGTAGTAGACAGATAAATATTACTTTATGCTTCTAAAACTAAGCAGTAGCACAAGGGGGCAGGATTGATCCACATAAATGCTTCTAAATTTGGCATCTAACCCTAAAAGGAGATTTCCTGTGCCCCAAGTACAGCAAACAACAGAGCTCACACTCCAGTTTAAAGCCTCCCACTCACAAAAAAAAAATCTGCTGCTTGCCAGTACGTTAGTGCCCTTAAGAGCCACCATTGCAAGGTTTCTCAGAAATGCTTCAGAAACATAAGATGCTTTCCATCTCTCATTACTGCCTCCCACCCCACAACCTCAATACAATCACAGCACACACAGGGCACACATGACGCTTTGCCTGTTTAATACTGGTGCTACACCCCTGAAGAATTGTGCTGACAGTTGTCTAATTCAGATGACAAACCTATAACAGCTGCCACTATCTACTCCTCTTCCACCCTAAGTAGTACACGGTTCATGGCTTCAGTACTTCGGAGGTGCACATGACATAAGAGCCTAGAGACGTATTACATCAGTGGTAGTTTATAGAACACAAAATGTGTGGAATTATACAAGGACTCCAACCTCACCTTTATTACGTTAACTTTTTATTGAAATGTACACAGATACTGACTCTTAAAACACTATCTGTAATGTTTTTCTGGAGAAAGCAAGCAAGCCACAAAAGTATGTCTCCCTTGTACTTCCACAGAGAAAGCAGGGGCGGAGGGTTGTACTGCAGATGGGTCTGGCACTGCTACTGTCACCCATTAGTCATTTGGTAGCATTGCCACCTGATGGGTAGAAAGAGCAGTGCCAACTATGAGGCGGCCATGGAAATTTTCCCTCAGATTTAGAAAAAACAACACACACTACAATCTTCCCATGAGAATTTCCTGCTCCTGTCAAAAAAAAACAAAAAAAAAAAAAAACAAGATTTTTCCACATACTATCTTTTTTTAAAAAAAACTAGCACTCAAATACTACATTCTTCTTTTCTAAGAGAGCTTCAGAATGACTGAAGAGTTCCAACAAACAGGCTTAATGCACCACTGCAGCCTGTGCTTCAAGCCCAAACTCAATAGAACACAGCCAATTGTACACAGATTAACTCTTAATGGTTGTTTTCTAAGAACAAATAGCAGTTTGGTCTACTGGCAGCATCTGGCTTCTTTGCACTTACTTTACAAACTCTGTACTAAAGACAAGCAGCACAGGAGTAACGTATAGATTCAAGATCAATAGCTTTCTAAAAAAAGGAAAAGTCTAATTAGTTTAGCTATCCCGTGGGGGGGGGGGAAAGTTGCACTCACAATTCAAGTACCTTTATTCTTATCACACCCTGAAGGTGTTGCCTGTTCTTTCCAAAGGAAGATCAAACAAAATACAAAACATTATTTAATAATTAGCAAATCTTCACACAAACTCAAAGTATAAAGGCAAACAGTCGTTTGAACTTATTTGCAAACATTAGGATTCATGCAGACATAGAATTAAGAAAATGCTTCTGCTCCTAAAATTTAATATTGAAATTACAAGGTAGGGGGAAGGGAGAGCAAGAGATGTGCTGCAAAAATACATTTCCCTTCCGTGAAGAGCTAGGCACGCGTGGAAGTCGATGCACAAGAGGAACACAGATCTACAACACAGGGTCCTTGTGTTCTTTAATTGCAAATGTTTCTGGGTACTTGATTATAAAATGGAATGACTCCTTGATTTGGGATAATAGACACAAGAATATCTGCTCTAGCCAGCTAGTTATAGCAGCTATGTCCTTTGCAAGTGGAGAAGGGCATGAACACGAAAATCCAACCAGAACGACTTTTGCAATTGTTCACTGAAACCAGAATCCAGATTGCACATATGAATCCAAGAGCCATGCTTCAGTATTACTTGTGTGTATGCTTAGCTTTGCAATCCTGAGGTGCCCAGCAATTTCATGGTAGTTAAGTAGGCAAGTATTTAGAAGGCTGGGGGCAAAGGTCAATAATGTAGCCTCTCTGCCCCCAGTTGCTGAAGATTTATCTGTTAAATACATTTACTTGCATAATGCAGTGCCTCGTTTTAACTGAATACCGAATGCATGGTATCACAAAGTGAGGAGACTAGGAGATAAACACTTACCATTCTTCTTTCAAACTTTCTATTTTTTCTACTCCTTTCATCATGCTGCTCTGCCTAACAAAAAAAAAAAAGGAAAAAATTAAGAAAGTAGGCAAATCCTTTTTATTGAGTAGCACTACTCTAAAGCCAGAAAATCACTTGTTTACTTTACAGACAGCTCACCTGGCAGGTTTCAGCTTCCTAACGGACCTTTTGCACCAGTGCACACCCTATTGAGATCAATAAGACTTATAGCAGCAGAAAAATTTGAGGACTGGGTTGCCTATCTCCAGATAGTGGTTTGTTGCCTATGGCTTCTCATCAGTGTTTCAGATTCAAATGGGGAAAAAAAAAAGTTACTTTAATTTTGTTGAGGGGGAAAAACATAGTAATCAGCTGATTCAAAGAGCATTTTCTCTCATTCTTTTACATGCTCAGAAAAATTCTCTTAGTTTAAGAGAGATCTGTCTGGGACCTTCTCAAGGTAGATTTTGGCAGTAGTGCCCATCAGACATTGGCAGAAAAGCTGCAATGTCACTGCAGGCATGCGAACACCAACCTTCAGTCTAACAGGCTGCGTAAGCAAAAGATGCAGTTTCCCTCAATCTCCTCCCTTGGGATTTCCCCAGTCTCCAGAAGGCTGGCACGATGTCCCAGAAAAACTAGCTACTTCACGTCATTACTCCTATGCTGTAAAGTAGCAAGAGAAAATCCTAGATTCTCTAATACTAAGCATACCAGAGGATTAATCAACTGCTGAGTCAATAGGACTGTGTCCCATATTGACCCTGTTATGTCGGTCTAGCAATTGCTATATTAAGCTAACTAAAAACACTCCACAACTGGCAAACTACCAAAGAGACGAGACCAAATAAACTTGGACCCGTTTCAGATCTCAGTCCTGCAAACTGCTGGGTACCAACCACCACCTGCATCTCAAGTTCTCTCCACATCACAGGATCAGATTTCTGCGTTCATGGGTGGGGGAGCCCTGTGTCAACAACGCAGCGCACGCACCCGCAGTGAGTGGGGGTGCGTACGTACACACGCTTAATACGCATCTGCACTCACACCCCATCTTGTCCCCATGCACAGAGTAACTGGGGAAAACAGTGGTTGCTCCGTCAGTGTGGATGAGAGGGGGGGGGGGGGTCAGTGGGGATGCATGTGTGGTCGTGTGCACGCCCCACCCATGCACCCACCACAGACCCACCACCCAGCAGAGTGAAGTAAAAACAGCCTGTGAGGAGCCACTTGAAGCAGAACAGAAGGTTGCTACCTTGTAAACAAGGTTCTTCGAGATGGCTCCAAACATTCTCACACCTACCTTTCCAGCCCTGCATGGAATTTTCTTATATTCCTAGAAAGGGTTGGAAGGAACTGTCATTCTGAGTGAGGAAGAGTGATTTTTATACGGAAGGAGCTCGAGACCATCACATGCTCTATTATTTGACTATGATGAGCATGCACAACCCAGTTGTGAGAATGTAAGGAGCCATCTCAAAGAACTTTTGCCTTCTGATCACTTACATGGGGGGGAGGGGGGGGGAAAGAGTTGTTTGTAAACAAACAGTTTTATCTCCCATTCCATTGGTGTCCAGGTGTCCCAGCTGCTGCTACTGCAGCACTACAAACAGGAAGAGTCCCCCACTCCAACTCTGGACCCCCCTTCATTGTTTGTAATCACAGAACACGTGTTGCTGGAGGAAAGCTCAAATTGTCCCCAACTAAACGTTTGTGCTCTACTGACTCCCACTGAACAGCATAGGCGCTGTTTGATGCGTTTGCTACACCATAGGACCACAGCCGTAGCCCTATAATTTTGACAGACATTTCTCAAGGCCCCTCAGAACTACATATCACAGAGTGAGGTTTAGTTTAATTTAGCTTACCTCCTACAGATCAGGCTCCTAGCACAAGGCAGTCCCCAGAAAGAGGCAGGACCTATTAGACTGGTCCGCCCCCGGAGGCTGATGGAACCGCAGTGGTTGCAGGAATCCCTGGGGGAGGTGTCCTTAGACCTTGAAGGCTGCTCAGTCAATGACCTTGTTCTGGTTTGGAACACCTTGCTGGGTGAGGTCACTGAGCGGGTGGCTCCAAGGAGTCCACTCCCGCCGCCTCGTCACCATAGAACTGAACCTTGCGGTACGTCCTGTCTCCACTGTTATTTAACATCTATACGCAATTCCTGGGTGGGGTTGTGAGGCGGTTTGGTGTGCGCTGCCACCAGTATGCTTACGACACCCAGCTTTACCTCTCTTTTTCAACAGAACCAGGTCCTGCAGTCTCAGTGCCTGCTAGCTGTGAGTGACTGGCTGAGGCTGAGCAGACTGAAGCTGAACCCCAATAAGACGGAGATGATGTTGGTGGGTAGGGCAGCTGAGGTGATGCCCCACCCCTTGCAGAGGGGATCCGCCCCCCCACTGGCCCCGCAGGAGCGGAATTTGGGGGTCTTGTTGGATCCTGGCCTCCGCCTGGATTGTCAGGGGGAGGCGGTGGCAAAGGGAGCCTTTCGTCAATTACATCTTGTGTGTAGGATCCAGCCATATGTCTCAAACTCCGACCCGGCCACCCTCATCCATGCATTCATCACCTCAGGGCTAGATTACTGCAACACATTCTACGTGGGGCTGCCCTTGGTGACGACTCGGAAGCTGCAGGTGGTGCAGAATGTGGCAGCCCGTCTCCTAACGGGGATGGGCCGTAGGGAGCACATTACACCAGTGCTCCGGGCTCTGCACTGGCTGCCTATAGCATTCCGGGTCTGATTCAAGGTGCTGGTTTTGACTTTTAAAGCCCTACATGGCCTGGGTCCCTCCTACCTGAGAGACCGCCTCACTCCCCAGGCCCTGGAGCGACCTCTGCAATCTCCTAGGGGCACCTTCTTGGAAGTCCTCCAGGTGAACCGGGGGGCCACGATGGAGAGAGCATTCTCGGTGGTCACACCACGGCTATGGAACTCCCTCCCAGAGGAAACTTGCCTAGCTCCCAGTCTGTTGGCCTTTTGTCAGGCCTGTAAGACCTGGCTGTTTGTCCAGGCCTGGGGGGGGGGGGCGTTTGCCAGTGGTCTTTTACCTCTTCTACTGTTCTTAATGTTTTAGTAACCTTTTTGTAGATTGTGTATTGTTTTAACTTATTTTAAATGTGTTGTGAGCTGCCCCAAGCTGCTGTAAGGATAGCGAGAGCAAGACATAAATTATTAAATAAATAAATAAAAAGTGCATCAGCATTTTTAAATATGTCAGACTTTCTAGATACAAGGGCAGGTAAAATCCCTTGCTTTAATCCCTGCCTTTCCTTCCCTGTAGTGCCAACTCCAGGGGCATTGGGCCCCTGTGCAAAATAGTATGGACCTCCTCCTTAACCTAGGAGTGTGTGTCAGACACACACTGACTCACTACTCATTAGAAAAAGCTATGCATGTGCTATTTCTGGTTTATTCATAGACCTCATGTATTGGAGGGGCAGGGATGAGAAAGGGGGATTCTCCTGAACCACTGCAGCCTCTCCCTAGCATTGAGGCTCTGTGGGCCCATATTTTATAATCAGTGCATTTCACGCTCATATTGCCATTTTAAGTTTATTCACAGACCCGATGGATTAGGGAACCCCAGCAGGGCCCTGTGTGGTCTGCCCCTGCTTCCTATCTCCTTCCCAGTGTACAATGCATCCTTACTTGCTTCTTAAATGCACCATCTAGGCTCCAGTTGTACAACTGGATCTAAGTGAGCACAGCCAATGGTTAGACTATGTTTTCAGATTACAAACCCTTTGAAACAAGGGCCTGTCATAGGATATTGTGAGCTGTATGGTGTATTTCTAAACTGACTGATCATAACTGATAACCTCCTACAACTCGAAGGACAGCTGTCTCCCTCCCCACTCCGACAAACACCAAGAACAACAATTTGATTCCACATCTCATTTCAAAGGAAAGTTATATTAAATCTCTGCTCCTTGTTCTTCTGCTTAAGAGAGAGTCCCATATCAATACCATCATGCCCATTCAGCAGAGCGAGACAGTGCATGGCTAACGTAATGGTCTCGAATGTAAGCGATGGAGACAAAGTGGTTGAAAGGTTATATTTTATTGGACCCGACCAACTATTGTTGGTGAGAGCATGCAAACATTTGGGGCACGCAGAACCTTTTCTTTGGTATATGAGTAGTCAGAACTACAAACCAAGCATGGGATGATAGAAAAACAAGGAAAAGGATGGCAAATGTAAATGCTACCTTCCTACTATAGCTGTTACCATAGAACTTAGAAGAGCAGTAGCAACTAGTTTACTGTATGACTGTACCAGAGTCTCCTGACTAAGTTAAACTCACTGAAAAATGCTTTATGAGGATTTCAAAAAAATAGTAATTTTAAAAAATCTCCGTTAATCATCCATCCCTCCTGAAGTTTTCTCCCTTCCCACCTCCCACCCACATAGAAAAAGGAAGGGGAAAGTTCACAGCTAAGAAGAAGACAGGTTTGTTGTTTCGTTGTACAATGATTCGTGGTGTGGAAGGAGTGGGACTAAACAGAAAGCAGTTTACATAAGTTTTCACTAGCCTTTTTAAAAAGACATTTCAGTCAGATTAAGTTGTAAAAACATAGTATTACATAAATACGAAGCCAGAAATTATTCAGACACCTAAATTAATCTAAACTTTGCATCACACATTTTAAAGTCACAACAGGATCACATGGACACCCCCCAGCCAGAATTGGATAAGATAAACTAAAGATTTAACCCTCCTTACAGATGATTTACCATCCATGTAAGTAGGATCGTTTCTACTGCTGAAGTCATCACCTAACTCATGCAAGAGTCATTACCAGTAACTAACAACAGCAGCTCTTTCAACAGCAGCTCTGACTGACACAACTTTTAGTTATGCTAAATTTTAACAGAAAATGTGTGTGGCAACACAAGCCCCTTTCATAGGATGCAAGCCACAGAACAAGACTAACATACAGTCATTTTATTTACAACTACATCTTGTCGACAGGCAAAACAGCAAAAAATAAAGGGGGGGAAATCACTATTCTCTTACAACGAAGTCCATTTTGGGAGGGCGAGGGTCAGAGTGCGTAACAAAAGGGGAGAAGTTTCTTCAAACTAAGTAACTAAAGAGAAAACATTTTGTTTCTACAGCGGGGCAGTCAGTGTCCCCGCAACCTTCGCTATACAGATCTGCTTACACCCCACACTAGCAGGCACCCGCTGCTTCAATAAAGAGGGCAGGCGGGCAGTTCAAGGAGACCGGCATTATGGAGGTCAGTAAAGGAGAGGAACACGGGGGCGAGACCGGACTAGAGCCATCCCAATCTCACTCGCCGGGGGGGGGATCTGCATGGGCCACAAAGTCACGGCTTCCCACATCACTTAGCTCCCCCGACGCTGAGCCCTTGAGAAACGCACTCGCTGCAAACTCGCCTGAGCATCAGGCTAGAAACCCCCCTCCCCGCCGTCACCCCGGACACCGCCGCTTCTACACAACTCTGCGCAAGGAGCGCCCCCGCCGCCGCCGCTCACTCTGTGCGCCGGAACGCCCGCCCCGTCCCGTCCCTCCCGATCGAAACCCGCCCGAGCCTCTGCGAGACGGAGAGACAATCAAACTACCCCGCTGCGCCCCCCTTCGACAGCTACAGCTCAAGGGCAAAGTCAGGCTGCTGCCGCCGCCGCTTCGCTCCGCCCTGTCCCGCCGGCTGCACTCCCCCTCCCTCCGCGGACACGGCGCCAGGCCGCCGCCACCATCCCCTCCCACACCCGCCCCTGGCAGTTCGGCGCCTCGCCTCACCTGGCTGCTCTCCGAGAAGCCCGGCTGGAGCCGGAGGCGACTGAGCAATAGAACAGAGCGACCTCGCCTACATTTCACGCGGCGCCCCCCATCCCGACTGGGCCAACAAAGCGACAGACTCTCTCCTTCCGCCCACACAAGGGCGGAGCTAAGGATTTGGGGAAGGGAGGGGGGTGTTGGTGTGTGGAGGGGGCAGGCCAACCCGTGCCGGCCGCGCGCCTTCTGCTCTCACGTGACCTGCCTGCTTGGGGGGTTGCGATTTCACCCGAGCGTAGTAAACTAGAAATAACAGCCTCATGAGATCCAGCCATTGCCTCGCCCTATTCTTCCTTTCCCTTCCTTTCGAGAACTTTTTGTTTGTCTCCCCTCAAAGCACAGGCCTGGCTTCTGTGCCCGCACTGGGGCAGGACTCCTGTGGCGGCGCCTGCGCAGCAACGCCCCCCACGGGACTCGGAGGGCGGGGCAGACAAAAACGTGCACAAGGCGCGGAGCCAGTGGGGAGCAACTCGGGCTTGGAGAAGGCCGCCTGTACCTCTCTCTCTTCTCCCTGTGCTACTGCGTACGAAGGCCCGGCGCAGCCGAACTGCAGCCGGGGCCCAGCCTGAGGGCGGCTGTGAGACAGAGCCTCGCACAGACACCAGGGTTAGGAGGGAGAAGCGCGTGTTGATGCTGTATTGAGACGTCCCCTCAATAAAGAGAGTTGCAGCATATGGTGTCAGTGGGTACTTGGGCCGACAGCCCCTCACCTCATAGGCCTCCCCCGGGCCGAGGGAGGAACGCCACATGGTGACAGAAGTGGACTTCACAGGCCAGTACCCTACTCATGGAGCACTTCAAGCCACCACCACCCCTCAGCTTTGATGGGAACCTGGGTGAGAACTGGCGGAAATGGGAGCAACAGCTAGGCCTCTATCTCACCTTCCCTGGGGCAGCTAAGAAGCCGGAAGAATATAAAGTAGCAGTGGCCCTGTCCTGCCTGGGAGAGAAGGCCCTAGAAGTATATAATACACTGCCAGATGTGTTTGCGGATCCCACCAAGAAGACCCTGGCGGAGCTCCTCATGGCACTGCGGAACTATTGCGTCCCCAAAAGGAACCCAGTGTTTGAGCGTTTCCAGTTCTGGCAGCTCCATATGATGAACAAGCAGGGATTGATCCTTTCCTCACCGCCCTGCAGGAGAACACTCTGAATTTGGGCCCACCATAGACCTCATGCTCAGGGACAGGATTGTGTTCAGCATCCCTGACCCCAAGCTGAAGGAGAGGCTTCTAGAGAGACCAGACCTCACCCTGACCCAGGCAGTGGGCATGTGTCGCTCGCATGAAAACCATCACGCAGGCACCGCCACAACTCCAGTGCTGTGATTGCAGCTTCCCAAGGAGGAGATTGCTCTCCCTAGATGCTGATTTCTCAAGTACTTGACAATCATCTGATAAGAGCCTGTGAGAGAGACATCTATAGCAGTGGCAGCAGCAGGGGCAACAGCAGTGATGGGCCAGCTGACAGGAGCAGGGCATTGAAAAGTAGCATATTAAAACCCTCCCAACCAGCCAGTTGGCTCTAGGTATTTCCCACTCTGAGAATACTCCTCAGTAATATGTTCTACTATGGCAGGTAGAATACTTTCCCCCAGGCTTTAGCTACAGCAAAAGGAATGTAGTAAATTTCCTCAAAGAAGCTTCTTTTCCATTTTTATTATCAGATTTCTGTGTAATGTAAAGCCTTGTGTATGTGAGATGGCATCGAAACATAATTTGATCAGCTATGCCTACCTATGTACTGATGTCCTTATGTGTATGTAACCCAACACAAAGGTCTCATTAAAGTAATCTAGTAAAGAGAATAAAGCAGCATCTCATGTTTACAGATTCACTGGGTGGAAAATATCTTCCCTATCTAGTTTTGGGCTATGCAAAAAATGGTGAAATGTATAAAGTGATGTGAAGACAGTTGTGACAGTACTGTGGTCTCTCTACCCCAGTCTAGGCTAGCTATGATTCAGTTTCCCCACTTACAGCTCCTACTGGATCAACTCTGCAGAACTGTTTCACTTAGTCACTTTTGCCTCAGAATTTCCTTAAGCACAAAATTTACTTTGTCAGGTTCATCTGGGAATGTTGACTCAGAATTACCCCAAACTGTGTTACCCCAAAGTTAGGAATTCACTTAAGCACACCACTTAAAGAAGTTTATTATAAGAAACAAGATTAATATGTAATGCAAGATTGTGCTCAGAGTAATAAATCAAATAAACATAATGGATAACACAAATCTATCTTACTTGTAAGTTCTAAAATTTCCTTTTCTCTCAGCTCTGATGTTACCAGAGCTGGGCATTAAATTATTGCTTGGTTGCAGCTTCAAAAGGTTTTCTCTAAAGAAGTCTTCACATGCTGTTGGGTCAAGAGAATCTCCTCAAGTCCCAAGTAGGCCTTTTACTCTGTCAGTCTGCTTGCTTTTAGGTTGTTAATTAACTTCCATTGTTTTACCAGAAGTTTACCTGGATGGCCTCTATGTAACTAAGGCTGTTTTTAAATGAGATGTTCGCACTCATGTCCACCCAGTTCACCCCTTCAATTGGACTTCCGCCCCCACCAAAATCACTGGTGACCTTCTCTTAGCTAAATCTAAGAGCCTCTACTCTGTTCTTGTCCTCCTTGATCTCTACTGCCTTTGACACTGTTAGCCATGGCCTCCTCCTGGATTCGCTACACTCCCTTGGTTTCCAGGACTCTGTTCTCAGCTGGTTCTCTTTGTATCTCTTGAACCGCTCCTTCAGTGTTTCTCTTGCTCCCCTCTAAAGCGCTCCCCCTCTCCCTGGGAGTTCTGCAAGGCTCTCTCCTGGGCCCTCTTCTCCCTTCACGCTCTTTCTCTGGTTAAGCTCATTGAATCTTACGGCTTCCAGTATCACCTGTATGCCGATGGCACGCAACCCTAGGGCTGTTTTTACACGGATGGGTGTGCGGCTGCAGTGGGTGGAGGTGTGTGTGTATCCCTTTACAGGGACCTCCACCACGGGGCCTCCTCCAGTTTTCCAGATGCCCTGTGGGTGGAGATGGGTGAGTGGGTTGCATGCACAAACACCCACCGCCCCTGGTGTTCACACACGGGCACACCCACCGGCCCATTTCCAAAGACATCCCCCCACCGCCCACCCGCCGGAACAACCAGCGGTGGGTGCGGCCGTCCGTGTGAAAATGGCTTCTCTCTCCATTCCTTTGCTCTACTTCTCCAACCAGTCTCGTATTGCTGACTGTTTCCCTGACATCGCAGCTTGCATGTCTCACCACCAACTCAAGCTTAATATGGTCAAGGCTGAACTTCTCATCTTCTCCCCAAAACGTTCCCCTCCTATTCCCTCTCAGTTTCCATTGAGGGTGTCACCATCCAGTCTGTCCCTCAGGCCTGGATTTAATTGTTGACTCCTCCCTCTCCTTTACACCTCAGATCCAGGCTATTGCCAAATCCTGCCAATTTGCCCTGTATAATATTGCTAAAATCTGGCGCTGCCTTACGGTTGCCACTGCAAAAACCTTAGTCCACACTTTAGTCATTTCTTGCCTTGACTTCTTTAACTTCTTCCTCACTGATCTCCTCTGCTCTGATCTCACGCTCTCATCTCCCTTCAATGCTCTCTTGCCAAAGTCATCCACCTTGCCCATTGCTTTGACCATGTTCAACCCCTCCTCTTAACCCTACCCTGGTTTCCTCTACAGGAACGCATTGGCACAAGCTGCTCTTGGCTCTTCAAAGCTCTTCATTACCTTGTTCCCCCATACCTCTTTGCCCTTATAGCCTGTCACATGCCTGCCTGGGAGCTTTGCTCCTCCTCTGTTCCCACCCGTTTGCTTGCAACCTGCTCCTCTAAACGTTTTCGCCCCTTCTTTCTTGCTGCCCCCCATGCCTGGAACTCCCTGCATACATTCGTACTGTTCCCTCCCTCCCAGCATTCAAATCCCCCCTGAAAACCTACCTCTGGCTCATCATGAGTGAAACTGCGTCCTCCTTCTCCCTCAGATTGTTTTCCCTGTAACTAAGTCAAGCACTTGCACCTGCATCTTCTCGAACTCATGAATGTATCCCTGTCTCTCCTGATGTTCACCTCTCCCACGTCTTCCCCCTTCCTTGTCTCTTAGATTGTAAGCCCTTATCTCTGATTTATGGAGGGTAGGAGTGGTTGTCTCAATATGTTTAAAAGGGGACCGATCCAGCCCTAAGTACTATAGGCCAATTAGCCTGCTCCCCATAATATCCAAAATTTATACCAAGCTTTTATTGGAACATTTGTCTATCGATTGTAGAAAACAATATTCTGGCAGAAGAGCATGCGTGGTTCTGCGCTGCAAAAAGCACAATAGGTCAAAAGCTGGTGCTGTCACATTTGACTGGGAAATATAGGAGCAAGAAAATGAAATTATTTGTAGCATTCATTGATTTTAGTTCAGCTTTTGATTTGATTAACAGAGAACTTCTATGGGAAAAACTGGACAAATTGTCTATTGATAGGCATCTTTCATTGCTTATACAATCCCTATATTCGAATGCAACACTTCAGGTGAGAATTAATACAAGATGAGCTTTGTCTGACACGATTTAGACCTCAAGGGGGTTAGGCAGGGATGCCTGCTTGCCCCAGCCCTGTTCAATTTATATGTTAATAATTTAATCATTAAACATCAGGATAAAGGGAAATATATGACTCCTAAGATCAGTGATCGCAGGGTATCAGTATTGACGTATACAGATGATACTGTATTATTATCCACAAGTAGACTAGGTTTAAATTATCTTCTAGAAGATTTTGGTAATGAGTGCCGGTCCCAAGATCTGGTAATTAACTATACTAAAACAAAAATAATGATTTTTTCCACATGGTTCAAACAAGAAAAGTGGTACTTGTCAGGGCATAATTTAGAACAGGTCTGTTCCTTCAAGTATTTGGGGGTGTTTTTTTCTTATAACGCTTCCTGGTCATCACACTTTCTCTCAGTGAAACAGGCAGCTGTATCAGCCACCTCTGCCTTTCTGAAATTTTACAGGTCCAGGTGTGAGCAGTAAATAAAACCAGCCCTAAAAATCTTTGAGACCAAATTGGTCTCTAAGGTGCACTATGGGGCTCAGATGTGGGGCTATGATCCTCTTGCAGCCAAATATCTTGAACCTTGGCAACATAAGTTTATGAGAGAATGCCTGAGGGTACCGCCAGCTACTTCCCCCGCAATCATGAAACTTGAGATGGGATTGAACATGTTGTCTGCCAGATTTGAGATCTTTTTAATGTGTTTTCTTTTACAAATATCCTGTGCCCCACCCTCCTCTTTACCAAACGTGTTTAATTGAAAAAAATGAATGATGTATGGCATGATAAACAACCGTGGTGGAAAGGAGTAAATCATAAATTAAAACAGTCGGGTTTTTCCTCCTTTTAATTTTTTCCCCCCTTATAATGAAGCCTGAAAAATGGTCAAACACAGAATCAGAGATCTAGGTAGACAATATCAAAGATCCCAGGCATCCGTTTCACGCATCCCACCATGGTACAAATATTGGTCTGTAGGTCTGAATGGAGCTAGCTATTTGAAGGCACTTGATAATCCCATGTCAAGGAAATC
The DNA here is from genome assembly GCA_003113815.1 of Sphenodon punctatus. Lineage (NCBI taxonomy): Eukaryota > Metazoa > Chordata > Lepidosauria > Sphenodontia > Sphenodontidae > Sphenodon > Sphenodon punctatus. The sequence continues at coordinate 832,527 of QEPC01010260.1, forward strand.
CTTTACTTTGAGGCTACAAACAATGGGTGAAAACAGACATGACGCTAACCACCCTTTAACCACCCTTGGTGGTTATTTATGCATGTTGCAGGGCTATATTGGTGCCCTATGCAGCCCTGCAACATGCATAAATAACCACCAAGGGTGGTTAAAGGGTGGTTAGCGTCATGTCTATTTTCACCCAATGCCTACGGCGGTGGTTGAAGGGAGATATAAAGGAATATCTTACCAGGAACGGAAATGTAGCTGTGGGGGTGAGTGTGTGGAGGATCTTCCACATTATTTACTAATTTGTCCTCTATATGCCCAACCTTGGGAAAGGCTCCTGAGAAGAGTTAAATTTGATCGTTTATGGTCAATTTTGCAGAGATTGATATATCTCTTAGGAGATAAAAAAGGCAAAGTCATGAAAGAGGTAGCTTTTTTGCAGCCAGGGCTGCAAGGCTTTGTGCACGCGTGGTAAAGACCAATATGGATAATAATTAGATTATTTGTATGCCGATTTTTGTGTGCTTCCAATGAGTAAGGGTAAAGGTTTTTTATTTCTCAAAGATAGTAATGATGCAATACCAGCTTGGTGCTTGATGACAGCTTATATAGTCCTTTCTCAAGAGTGATAAGGTATATTTCTAGCTGGCATTGGATTTGTTATGGCTGAGGCAGTATGCCGACTCATCAACGATGATGGTACTGAAGGCTCCTGGAAAAGGAACCATGAGCTGATGTCAGCAGCATCTACAAGAACCAGGCACCCTTCCTACGAGCCAAGTGATGTCCTCGTAAGCTTCTTAGGAATGGGACGCTTCTCCAGGAGTCAAGTGCCGCCGACGCGAGCTCCAATAAGAGCAAGACAACCCCTCCAGGAGTCAAGTATCGTTGCTACAAGCTCCAAGAACAAGGCACCTCCAGGAGTTATGTACTATCATCATAAGCTCCGGTAAGAAAGGGGTGTTTCCTTGCTGGAACTAAATATTGTTGTTGCCAGCTCTGTACTGAACAATTTCTGGACAACAGGTGTCATGCACGGTCATTACAAGTTCAATGCTCTCTTAGAACTGGGGGGTTGCCTGTGGGACTTATATGTCTCTGTTGGTCCGCTCCCACATTTAGAATTTTATGTTTATTTCAGAGGCTGTGCCACTTTGTGGTTTGAGCCAACGTGCTGTGTGCTAATGAATGGACCATCTTTGATGCATATGTGTTTTATCAAAATTGTTTTCGGTTTGTTTGTTTATACTGTTATTTATGGCCAGGGCAATAGCCAGAGCCGAATACAATTTTGATGATGTTGAAAAAACAAACCTGACCTGTATTATAACGGATGTTAGAGAAGATTTCTTCGATAGCATGGATCTATGAAGTTCATGATACATCATCCAGTCAAGACATAAACTATTTGCATGATGGGGATAGAGAGGAATCACCTCATATTTGCGAAGAAAATATCCTCTGCATGAACTAGCCCAGACAAAATATACCCCATGGAGTCCAAACCTTGTCAACAGCTCTATAGTAATTCAGAACCCCTAAACAAAATGTCTATGACTATTAAACACCACTGCAGCACCTTCGGCTCCCCCCATCCATATGTTTCCAGCCCCAGTCAAGGTAATCACAAGGGTAAATGTGCAAATCAATTAGAGTACTCCTCTCTGTTTTCAGATGGGAGCGGGGAGCTGAAGGGAAGAAGCGGGCACAGTATGGGATTCGGGGGAGTCTCCCAGAGGGGACGGGGGGAAAACCCCAGGAGGCAAGGGAGCTTCGCCTGAAAAGGTGTCCCTCAGGATCGTATATGGTGGTCTGGAAGGAAAACCTTCCCCACCTAGATCATCATAGGGAAGCGGAGCACGTGGCCTATCCCTTATCAGGGAACGCACCAAACACCAATACACAGGCTTAGACCACCTTCCACACCGGACTCAGGGCAGGGAAGTGTAGAGGGTGTGAAGGGGGAGCCCAGTGTGAAGGGCCCCGCGGCAGGGGAAGGCGGACAGGGCACACACACCCGGAATGAGGCTAGGTCAGCGAAGTGGGGGAGTAGGGTTGGGGCTAATGCAATCACACCTAGTACTCACACAACACGCTCAGACTCTCTCTCGCTCTCTTGTCAATAACTCTCAGCAAGAATCCACACACGTACTACACGCAAGGGTAGGGGCCAGTCTCACAGGCCAAGGCTCTGATCACTGGCAAGGAGGGAGCTGCGAAGGGCCCCTTTTATCCCCGGCGCCAAGCACAGCACGCTGGCACAGGCACTCTGAGCACCAGGGCTGGAATGGAGGGGGCATGGCCGCAGGGGCAGAGTCCAGTGTGTGAGGGCCGGTTGGTGTATGCTCTGTAGTGCCACTAGGATCCGCTGCTGCTGCCCGCGTCGCAGGGGGCGGGACCCGGAATCCCTGGTGCATGTTTGGCGGTGCAGCGGGAGCAGGCGGGACCAGCAGGGCTGCCCGAGGTGCACAATCACAGCACCGGGTCATGGGGCGCCTGCTGGTGCGGCGGCACCAATGTGACCCAACGCCCACCCTTTCCCATGTCCTGAGACCCCACAGAGAGGGTCTCACACACAGCTTTTCAGCATTCTAATGGGTACTGACATCTGTTAGCCAATAGAACGTTAAGAGATCAGCTGAGGCTGCCCCTCCCTCCTGATCTCCCCCCTCCCATTCCTGAAAATTTGACTTCAGAAAGCTTTCCCCACTGAGACATGCCAGCCCCGGACAAAGTAAGAAAGCTGGGTAGGGAACAGCATGAATTCCTCCTCCTCCACTGTACCACAAGTGCGCTGATGGCAGACAGTTGCCATCGGGGAGGGGCCATCTTCTCTCTTCCCCTGGCATGCGCTGCCCTCTGACAGCTCATTACTGAACATGTGTGACGTTATAGGCTTTCCTATAGATTTCAATGGTTTTTTAATCTTAAAAATCATGGCACGGTTTTTAAAAATTCAGAAGCCAGAATCTCTAGGGAAATGCCCCTTAATTAAAGAACAACACCAAATGCTAATGCTTGACTCAGCTTGTCACAGCTTGTGTCTTAAACCCAGAAATAAAACACTTTCTGGTCTGCATATTTCAACTGCTGTAACCTTTTTGTTTCTTGTCCCATTTGCATGAAATTTGGACATATGTTATGCCACACACTAGTGACCCTCCCTGCCACATTTCAGACAAATTGGATAACTGGTGCCAATTTTATAAGCAATAGAATGTTGAGACTTTATAATGAGAGTGCATTCTGGCCTTAGCTAATACTCCTGGAATTTAGACCAGCTGACTACTTTATCTCACTCCTAAGCCTAGGAGGCAAATATCTTTAAGACATAGTTGATATTTTATAGAGAAGGAAATAAATGTCATTGGAAATGAGGAGACTCTCAATTAATATTATAATACAAACAAATTTTCAATTACAGAATGTTCCTTCTATCATGTATTCTAGATTAGTAAAAAAAATATTTTAAAATCTCTCTTTTAATGGATCCTTAAAATTCATCAGAGGACAGCCTTTAGATATGCAACTGTCTCACTTCATGGTTGTGCTGGTTTTCTGTATGCATGTGTGTATTTTGTGGTTCCATCATGAACTTTATGGGAATAATGTATGGCACTATTACTCAATATTGCCCAACAGAGCACTGTGGTTTGCCTTGGCCACCTTACTGTATGTGTTTAGTTAGTATAATACAGGAATTCCCATACTGGTTCTAAACTGCAATCTCCTACAGTCACTAGTACCAGATGCCTCCCTTCAAATAGGTACAAAATCACCAAAATTGACATACATCAACATGATATAGTTGAGCATGATGTTGGAGGGTAGCGAATGTAACACCGATATTTAAAAAGGGCTCCAGAGGCGATCCTGGTAACTACAGCCCGGTGAGCCTCATGGCAGTGCCGGTCAAACTGGTGGAGATGATTGTCGAGAACAGAATAACCGGGCATATTGATAAACATGGCACAATGTTGGAAAGTCGACATGCATTTAGCAAAGGTAAGTTGTGTCTTACTAATCTACTGGAGTTTTTTGAGGGTGTAAATAAGCATGTGGATAAGGGTGAGCCAGTTGATGTAGCGTATCTGGATTTTCAGAAGGCATTTGATGAGGTCCCTCATGAGAGACTCTTGAGGAAACTAAGTAGTCATGGGATAAGAGGCTGTGTCCTATCGTGGATCAGTAACTGGTTAATGGCTAGGAAACAAAGGGTAGGACTATATGGTCAGTTTTCACAATGGAGAGAAGTAAATAGTGGAGTGCCTCAGGGCTCTGTACTGGGACTGGTGTTGTTTAATATCTTCATCAATGATCTGGAAAAAGGAGTAAAGAGTGAGGTGATCAAATTTGCAGATGACACAACGTTTTCAAGATAGTTAAAACATGAGCAGACTGTGAAGAATTGCAGGAGGATCTTGTGAGAATGGGTGACTGGGCATCTAAATGGCAGATGAAATTTAATGTGGACAAGTGCAAAGTGATGCACGTAGGGAATAATAGTCCAAACTATTTATTTATTTATAATAAAACTTGTATGCCGCCTTCTCCTGCTAAAACCATCTCAGGGCGGCTAACAACATGTTAAAAACAAATTAAAACTAATGATCATCAACAGTTAAAATCCAATAAAACAATTCAACACCCCACTCCACCGTAACCCAACCCTCCCACCCCATCTCCCTCGGGAAAGGCACAGCAGAACAGCCAGGTCTTACATTGTCTGCAGAAAGAGGGGAGGTCGGTGGTCAAGCGAACCTCAAGTGGGAGGGAGTTCCACAGCTGCGGTGCAGCCAGAGAACTCCCTCCTCAGGGTCGACACCCAAGAAACCTGGGGGACCTCGAAGAGGGTGCCCCCTGCTGACCGCAGGGGCCATTCCAGGACCTGGAGTGTGAGGCGGGCCTGCAGGTAGGTGGGGCCCAGGCCATTTAGGGCTTTAAAGATCAATACCAACACCTTGAATTAGGCCTGGACTATCAGCAGCCAGTGCAGAGAGTGAAGCATTGGTGTAATGTGCTTGTGTCAGCCCGTCCCCGTTAGGAGACGATCGGCTGCATTCTGCACTAGCTTCAGTCTCTGAACCAGCACCAAGGGTAGCCCCACATAGAGTGCGTTACAGTAGTCCAGTCTCGAGGTAATAAAAGCATGGACGATCGTGACCAGATCAGAGTCCGAGACATACGGCCTAAGCTGACATACCAGATGTAACTGGCAGAATGCCCCCTTTGCCACAGCCGCCACCTGGGCATCCAAGCGGAGCTACGGATCCAGGAGCACCCCCCTACGGATCCAGGAGCACATATGAACCTGAGATACCAGGGGAGGACGGACCACATCTAGGATGGGGGCCACCACTCCCTTGGCTTTCCTCACAATCATCACCTCCGTTTAGTCGGGATTTAACTTCAGGCGACTCGCCCTCATCCAATCCCCTACAGCCGCCAAAAACTGGGTAAGCACCGAGATTGCCGGGCCTGAGTCCGATGAAAATGAGAGGTATAGCTGGGTGTCACAATGTGTACACTATGTGTACATAATGCTGGGTTCTAAATTAGGAGTAACCACTCAGTAAAAGGACCTTGGAGTAACTGTGGACAATACATTGAAATCCTCAGTTCAATGTGCAGCGGCCATAAAAAACGCAAACAGAAGGTTAGGAATTATTTGGAAAGGGCTAAAGAAAAAAACTGAAAATATCCTAATGCCCCTATATAAATCGATGGTGCGACCGCACCTTGAGTACCGTGTGCAATTCTGGTCACGCCATCTCAAAAAAGATAGAGTAGAACTTGAAAAGGTGCAGAGAAGGGCAACAAAAATGATCAGTGGTTTGGAATGGTTTCCATATGAAGAGAGGCTTGTCAAGTCAGACCTCTTCATCTTTGAGAAGGGAAGACTGAGAGGGGATATGACAGAGGTTTATAAAATCTTATGCGGAGTGGAACAAGTAGATAGGGAACGTTCGTTTACTCTATCAAGTAGCACTAGAACTAGGGGACACTCCATGAAACTAACTGGCAGCAGATTTAAAACAAATAAAAGAAAGTATTTTTTCACTCAGCGCACAGTTAAATGATGGAATTTGTTGCCAGAGGAAGTTGAGAGGGCCAGTAGTATGGCTGGGTTTAAAAAACGTCTGAATAAGTTCTTGGAGAATAGGTCCATTCACGGCTATTAGCCAAGTAGATTACAAGATGGGAACTTCTTACTTTTGGGTGCAAGGAGTGATCAGCAGGGAATGAATTAGCCAGTACTTCTCCCATGCAACCAGGATTGGCCACTGTCGGAGACAGGATGCTGGGCTTGATGGTGCATTGGTCTGACTCTGTATGGTATTTCTTATGTTCTTATGCTCATGTCGGGTGGGAGAGGAATTCCTTTCTATTTTCAGGCAGTTAAGATGTTGCAAACTTTTGAAATATGTGAACGTGCTTTCTGTGATTTGTAATACACATCTTAATCTTCACCCTGAGCACGCTGGGGAAAGGAATGCCTTGTCAGGACGAATTAAAGCCTAGTGTTGGCATGCTGCAAAGGGTGTGGTCTTTGGAAAAAAGAATTGCCTGGTGCTTACAATTCCAAAGTTGCAGAGGCCAGGTGCAAACAAAGCAAAAATGGGGTGAGGATCTCTGGGATCCAAAGAGGATTCCTCCTTCTGTATGTCATGCTTTGATTTGAATAATACAACTTGCTACTTGAAGTAGTCAAGCTCAACTCAAGCTGGTTTGAGAAAATGTTGAAAACAAAGGGTGTTTTTAAACAAGACATGTCCACGTATTCCCCCCCCCCCCTCCACTGTTCACACATTCAACCGCTTATTTGAAGTTGGGGGGGGAGACACACTCCCATGACTCACGCAGCGGCCACCCATGGGCCACGCAAGGAGCACTCCTGAAAATTCCAGAGTGCGCTGTGCGGACCAGGGTGACTGCCTTCATAGACGGGGCAGCCGTGCTGGGAGCCGCTCATTTCAAGCTTTCCCATGCACGTTGCGTGCATGGGCCCCTGCAGCCATGCAACTCAGCAGCCACTGACACCCCCCCCCTCCTCCTGCAGCGCTTGTTTAAAAACACCCAAACATGCAAATCCTGAATGCAGTCAATGTATCATAGGATTTGCAGTATTTTAATGATGACTGAACCATCAAACGTGACTAGCTCACAATTAATCACTGAGAGGCCTACTGATATGGGAGAACTAGCAAATAAGTGAGCAAAGATAATTTGATACGGTAATAATTTACATTGGGTACAAATCCTCCATCCATTGAAGTCAGTGACAAAATTCCCATTGAATTTATGGCAGAGAATTGCATCCGAAATCTATTCTGTTTATAAAGGCCAGATTCTTCTCTTATTCAGGGATCAGTCATAGGGTATTTTCAGACGTTACGAGATCACGCTCAACCACAGTGAACCACGCTCAATTCCGCGGCGGGGCCAAAGAGCCCTGA
>QEPC01010260.1:853935-884274 GCA_003113815.1 Sphenodon punctatus
CAGACATGACGCTAACCACCCTTTAACCACCCTTGGTGGTTATTTATGCATGTTGCAGGGCTGTATTGGTGCCCTATGCAGCCCTGCACCATGCATAAATAACCACCAAGGGTGGTTAAAGGGTGGTTAGCGTCATGTCTGTTTTTGTTTTCACCCACTGTCTCAGTCTCAGCAGGATGCTGCACGAGGTGATTATGGGTGTGTGTCCCTCAGCCCTTCCCCTCCCTTGCCTAGCCACGCGCAGCGGCTTCACCAGCGCTTCCACCCATCAATAAAAAATTACAGTATCCCCTTTTCAAATTAAAAACCACTGTACACTGGTTGGTGGTGCTGAGCTTTTCACAGCTCCCATTGAGTTTGAACACACACAGAGAAATTTCTGAAAGTGGCAACCTATCCAAACAGCTCTAGCAGATGTTAATTGCCCGATGTGGTTGCTCACTATGTATTTAAGTAAGCAGAGCAGACCAGGGACCTTTCTTCGTTAAATACACAAAGACGACTGCACCAAGCACAACAAATACAGGCATCCAATTCCTGTTTATTGCATAGATTGGTTCATATTTTTGAGTACTTGGTACTTGGTAAGCAAAATTAAGTATATCTATTCTTCAGAGGAAGGCAAAACCCACCTCTAAAAACCCCCCCCAAAAAACGTACATTAGATTGTGGAAAAAAGGAGAAAGTGGTGGGAAAATTCCTTCCCGACTCCATGTAAAAATGGCAGATAGATATGAATCCCTGAAGAACAACAACATTTGTTATTGCACCAAAGCATCTCACAAGTCCACATGCAGATCAAGGAGGTGGAGTCTGGTTCTGAATAAAATGAAAGAAGCAGAGTCAGTAATCAAATGACATGGCTGGTTTTTAACTCCTCAAATACTGTATATCAGTCTTTCAAGGCCCCCTGCCCCTGGTACGTCTGCCAGCCTGGCTCTGCGGTGGCCACTATAATCTTGCCACTATTAACTGCCACTATAAACTGTAGCAGTCCCCAAAATAATGACTGATTGATTTGGACTCCTGATTAAGTGGGGGGGGGGGGAAAATCAACAGTTTAGTAGTACAGCAACTGAGAAATAGATATACAAAGCAACCCCCATTGTATTGTGGGACACCATGACCCCTCATGTAAAGCAGCACAATGAACAGAAATGGTTCAGGGAGTAATGTCTTCCTGGAGCTCAGTTCACAGTAGGATGGCCAGATAAGCCAATGGTAGAGGACCCCCTAGTGCAAAGGGTGTATAGTGCGTTCCTGTTCCCATTGACTGAAATGGAGGTAGAAAAGACCCCTGAAGATGAACTGATAAAAACTTCAATTTTAAGAAATGGGGAGGGGGGAAGAACAAGAAACAACACAGGACAGTTGACCTCACACTTCTAGAGGGATACATGGGGGGGAAAGAGTGTTTCAGGCTGGCCAAAACAGTTGCATGAGGTTTTTGGCAGCCTCAGCAGTCTTAGAGACCCAGGAAAATGCTGGAGGGATAAGGGCACACAGGCAGTGCACACTTTGTAAACAAGAACACTTAGCTTTCCATGATGACTTCATATGTAGGGACACCTCTGTCTTCCCCAGAATGCCAGCACCTCCTATTCCCAAGGATGAGGATCCTCATCATCTCAGACTGTCTGTTGGAGTTCCATGTCCTCCCAGCACAGCACAGCACCACCCACCAAACCCTGTAAGCCTGGCCATTCTGTGTCATCCTTGACCAAAGTCTTGGAGTTCTGGTCTGTCAGTGCGTGCGTGCAGGTGCGAGAAGAATACCTTCTTCCAAGTCAGTGCTCCAAATATCTGGGTGGTGGGAAAAGGAAAAAAAAACACATCAGAAGACAAATTTAAATGATGAATGGAAGAGAACAACAATACTGCCATGCTGTCTGCAACCTAACTAAGCAATTTGTATGCACACATGCAGTGGCACTTGCACAGTGAGTGCTTGCCTTCTCAAGAATGGTCCTGTATGCCCTCGCATATGTCATCCTCCATATCACAGCCCTTTCGTTGAAGTTCCAATTACTCTTTAGTTTGTTGCATAATTTCCTCATCTGTGGCTTTCAGCAACTCCTTTGTAATTTTTGGAAGGTAGGTAGGCCCTGTTCATGTGTATCAACACAAGTCGTTCTAGATTTGCACTGGAGAGGCTCGTTCTTTTATCACCCACAATTGCACCAGCACAGCTGAATAGACGTTCAGATGGCACACTGCTGGGCGGGCAACCAAGGTGGGATATTGCAAGATTATAGAGTACCGGCCAAGTGTCTTTCTTGGCATTCCAATAAATGAGTGGATCAGTACTCATGCCAACCACTCCTGGAGACATCAGGTACTGGTCATAAATGTCCTCTGCTACTGTGAGTGATGTGGGTTGGTGCAGAGGATCCGTTCTTAATGTTTTCCCACTCAGTGCACAATCTGATGACAGGAGGCCATATATCTTAAAATCTGACCAAACGGACGAAACTTGCCCTTTTGTCTTGTCTTCTGCACTGCTGCCAGTATGATCATCATCTGCAATATCTGAGTTCTCACTCAGTTGAGTATGAATGATCATCATCTGCAACATCTGAGTTCTCACTCAGTGAGCAAACCAGCCTCTGTGCAAGGTCCCTCCTTGCAGCATCTGCGGATTCATCCCCACCCAAGATCTTTTTCACCTTCTTAAATCACGGGTCCAGAGCTGTTGCAGTCCGGTCCTGTATACTGCGAGTCATTGTCTGAAACTGTGGGCTCTCGTCAATCAACTTTAGCAAGGTACGGGCCATTGTAGCAGCAGCCGCACTCTGTGGATCATCCTTCGCAGCAAATAGTTCTGTAAGGTCTTCCACTTTGCTCTTAAATAAGACGAGCGCAGCCAAGGTCTCACGGAGCGTGGCATCTGCCTTGCTGACAAATTCGGTCATTGCAAGAAACGGATCCAGCAGAAGTAGCAGTGTTTCAATAGTATCCCACTGTGTCACTGTCAACTGAATTTCAGCAGCGTCTTTTAGAACTGACTTGGATGCCACAACAAAGTAAGTGTCCACTGCAAGTCTTTGTGAATGCAATCTTTTGAGCATATTATATGTTGAGTTCTAACGTGCATACACGGATAGGAAAAAACTGAAGTGGAAGTTGTCTTTCTCTCTGTATGACGAGATGCTGCCAATCGGCGAAAGTGTGCCACCAATTTGTTTTCTCTTTCGATTGTTTCTAAAACAAATTTATCAGCTTCCTGAAATATTTGCAACAAGATGCAGGGAATGAGCCATGCAAGCAATGCTCTCAAATTCGGCATCACGAATCCCTTTAACGATATTAGCCCCGTTGTCTGCTACTATGAAGCCAACAGAGAGACCAAGTGGCTGCAACCACTGCTTTGTCAGCTGTAATAATTTCCTACTTATGTTTTCTGCTGTGTGGACTTGTGGAAAGTGTTCCAAAGCAAGTATAGCTTGCTGGAGACGGAGGATGACATTCTGTTGTCTTTCCAGTACATTCTTGGCATCGTGATGTATCCAATGCCCAGTTATGGACAGGTACTCCATGCGCTGTGCACTGGTCCACATGTCTGTTAAGCGCACAACTTCACCTTCACAAGCACACATAGCTGATTTAACCGCTTTGCATGTTTCATGGTACAGTGTGGGAACTGTCTTTGTGGCAAAGTATACCCTTGAAGGTACCTTCCATCATGGGGCCATTCCTTCCAACAGTTCACAAAACCCCTCGCTCTCCACAAAAGAAAAAGGAAGCATGTCCACTGCAAGCATCTTTGTCACAAGTGCGAGGTAGTACTGTGCAGTTGGGTGCAATGCTGACCATTTCATTTGATTTAGTACTGATTGCTCCAATGTCGTTTGCACAGTACTGACACCGCCGGTGTGCGTTGACTGATCTGTGCTTCTCCTTCTGCATTTAGTGGCATTCAGAACTGACTGGTGGTGGTGCTTCATGTGGCTATGCATACCACTGGTTCCTGGATGGCTCTTCCCACCTTCTTTTCCTCTCATGATTTCTCTCTGGCAATACTTGCACTGCACTTTTAATTTTTTGGAATCACAAGCAGTGAAATACTTCCATACATCAGACCATTGTCCTCTTCTTGCATCTTCAGAGCCGGTGGTTGTGCCATGCTGAGGCAATATCGCAGTCTCTTGTGATGTTGCTGGAGACGGAGGATGACATTCTGCTGAAATCTGACTCCTAAACAGGCTCATTGTAATGTTAGGCACTGTGCTGGCGGACTGACTTTGTTGTGCTACAGACTGAGTATCTGTCGAACACAGGGGCTACCGGTGCTCTTCTTCCACATGCCGAAGGCAAATAAATTTCTTCATCGTGGAAATCAAATTGATGCAGAACCTTTGATGTTTTGTGCAGTGGTGTGGAGCATGAGGAGGCTACAGAAGCCAGGGCAGAGTCAGAATCGCTATCAATGCAAGTTACATGGTCATCATCACTCACATAAGAGTAGTCACGGACCAGCGAGGGAGGTGTCGGCCCCCCTAATTGGGGGGTTTCGCCCTCCTATAGCTCAGCAGGTTCAGAGTCTGGGGGTGGTATTGGACGCGGACCTCCGCCTGAAGCAGCAGGTGGAGGTAGTTGCGAGGGCTGCCTTTCGCCAGCTGTGTCTGGTGCAGAGGCTGCACCCGTATGTCTCTGGCCCGGACCTGGCCTCCCTCATCCATGCCTTCGTCACCTCGAGGCTGGACTACTGCAATGCGCTCTACGTGGGGCTGCCCTTGTTCCTGGTTCGGAGGCTGCAGCTAGTGCAGAATGCGACGGCCTGGCTCCTTTTGGGGACGGGTCATCGAGAGCACATGACACCTGTGCTCCGGACTCTGCCCTGGTTGCCAGTAGCATTCTGAGCCCAGTTCAAGGTTTTAATATTGATCTATAAGGCCCTTCACAGTCTGGGCCCCTCGTATCTCAGGGACCGCCTCGCCCTCCGCACCCCAGAGCAGCTCCTTTGGTCTGCCGGGGGTGCTTTCTTGGAGGTCCCCCATGTTAAGTGGGGGGCCACAATGGAAAGGGCATTCTCGGTGGCCACGTCGCGCCTTTGGAACTCCCTCCCAGTGTCAGCCGCCGCAGCCGCTGCCCGACGCGGCGGCCCCCCCGAAGGCACGTGAACCCCGCTCCACTCACCAGCATCGCAACGCCGCCTCCGTTACAGGCGCCCCCAGCCGGAGGCGCCAAAGGCAAAAGCGGCGAGGAAAATGACTCCGGGACTGTGCGAGACACCGAGGAGCCCCGCCCCCCTACAAAGGCCGGCACTGCAAGAGTAGCAGTGCCGGTGAACAGAGCTACAAACCCTGGAGAGACTGCCCCCCCCCCTGAGCTAAGTGGTGAAATTGACTACCCTCTTGTTTTGGATTGCTGTGTGTTCCTCCCTTACCCTGCTCCCTTCCCGCTGTTCGTNAGAGTGTGCCTCTGTCTTTCCTGATATAATTGTGTATGTGTGACCTCCTTTTTCCCTCTGACCCGGATTACTGAGTGAGTGGTTGAGAGCCTGCGGGCTCGCCCGGTTGGGCTTGCCCTTCCGCCCTGGGACCATCCCTTCCCTTTCCCCCCTGGAGTGTGTGAGCCCGTGAACCCTATTGTGAACCTTGGGACCCCTCCCCTGTGGACCTGGCACCTCCCTCACTTATCCGCCCTACCATTTCCCTGGCAAGCGCAAGTAGTGAGTTTGGACCCCTTTCCCTTCCCCAGCTCTGTGGCCCTATGATGATAGGGGTCGACGTTCAGAGTGCGTAAGCACACGAACAGACCCAAACACTATCCTGATGGGCCTCCTTTCTCCGCACTTCGCAAGCAGAGCTCCCTTGTGTGTGAGAGGTGTGAACGGGTGGTGCTTCTCCCCTTCCTACCCCCCTCCCACTGACACCCAGAGGAAGCTCGCCTGGCCCCAAGCCTTTTAACATTCCGGCGAGCTTGTAAAACCTGGCTGTTCGCCCAGACCTTTGGGGAGGTGGGGGGAGGGCTTTTATTTCCCCATCATCCTTATTTATTGTTTTACTTTGGTTGTTCCCTAGTCCTGTTTTAATGGTTGGTATTTTTAATATGTTTTAGTGTATTTTATAGATAGTTTTTATATTTGTATTTTATTTTTATTGTAAGCTGCCCCAAGCTGTTTTAGGAGGGGCAGGGTAAAAATCCAATAAATAAAATAAATAAATAAATAAATATCTTCAATGCCAATAGTGGTGGTGATGTCTTGCTCTGGTCACTCCTCCTCATTGCATCTCTCTACTAGTCATGGCTCGGTTGTTGTGTTTACAGCTTCAACCACTATCTCATCGTCGTTCCCCAGCCAATGTTGCATTGGCACATGTTCGGATTCTGACACTGATGAGCTGTCTGCAACTGAGGGTGCACATTTTCCCAATAGTTTGTGCACTGCCTCCTGCATGCACCAAAAACTATGGATACGGTGCCGAGAAGCAGTTGTAGAACTCCATGGTACCAAATGCTCCAGTTGCATCTCCACATGTGGTTGTTCATCCACATGTGAATGCTGCTGTGTTTCTGGCTGCTGCTGCTTCAGATGTTTCTGGTGTGAGGGAGCAGCAGGGGAGGATCTGGAGGACCCTCTAAGTAAGTTACGCTGCTTCTGCTGGTGGAATTCTCTTTTCCCATCGCGGAGCCTCATGAGCATTGGCAATGGTTCAGTACATCGGCGGCGTTTGAAAGTCTCACGAGCCATCGCTGAAAAGTTCTTCAGAATCTGTAATTACACACAGACAGATTATGGTTGGTAACACAATGTAGAAAAATGTTTAACTTAAATGATAATTTCAGGACCAGTAGACCCCAACCATGAACCAAATTGATCCATTAGCATCCGAGGGTGGACCAAAGGAATTGGCCCCCCACAGGGGCATAGGAGAGTTGGGATCTGGCCTTTCAGAAGGCAATGAACCAACCATGACAGCAGTGTTGTAACACCCCCCTCAACCACAGCAAGGGAGCAGATTCTACTAAACCACCAGTAAGGTGACCTGCCAAGAGCTGCAGGTGGCCGGATGGGGCAGGGTATTAAATATTGTATGTAAATTAATCCCGCTCCCTCTCCTCCCATTTCCCCTCTGTTCCCCTCATATTCAAACTCTCTCATGTTTACATCCAGCTTACTGCTCTTCATGGCCTAGTTAAGCATTAATGTGCAATTTGACTGCAAATTGATAAAATATTTTAAATCCAGCAACACAGCAACAAACAAGTATGCCAACGTATTGACAACACAACATATTCCTGATTTTCCTAACAATTATGTAAGCAGTTAAGTAATGTACATGTACCTTTACAGAAATAAATACATTTTTTATTAGTTTGTTTTTTAAAAAGTCAGGAACGGGTTGTAATCAGAGGGAAAACAAAATACTTGCCTTATTATCAGGCTGCTGCAGAGGTGTGGCTGTGTCCTCTGTGTGTGTCCAAACAGTGTCCGCTGTCAGCGTACTGTATGGAAATGACACCTCCTCCTATGAGTTGCTATGAAATCCAATGAGGCAGCAGGAAGCAAAAGTGATGTCACTGCAGTAGAGCTGTATTAATGATGGTAAATGAATGTTGATCAATACATGGTACTTTAATGTATAAGTATACACACACACCAAACAATCGCAGTAGGGTAGAGATGATTGCGTCCCTGCCACGCCAACTGACTGGCTCAGTCAGAAAGGTGGTCACACTGAGGCCAGGTGAGTTGGTTGGTGGTGTCTCCAATGGTATTTTCATTTCAAAAGATTGGTAGGGTGGGGGCAGGGCAGTCAGTCAGTCACCCTCCTCCCCGGCCTAACAACAATGAAGAACAAAGGGGGTGGGGAGGGGGGAAGGGAAACCAACCTTGCTTCCAGTTTGAGTTAATAGGATGCAAGACGCTGGTTGGAGCGCGCATGATATGAAGCCGCCGCGGTCTCCTCTCCCAGTTTTATTATTATGAATGTGATGGGACGGGATGGATGCAAACGCCATCAGAGCTTTCACCCCCCACCCGTCCACCATGGTCAAAGACGTCAAAACCTCAACAAGTGCGTTGCGTGCCCGGGGCATAAGCATAACACATAGCTAGTGAATACGTTTGTTTTATCAGATGGACTGGCAGCCCCCGCCCCCATTATTTTGTGGGTGACTGTGTGCAAAATCAAATTCAAAGCAAGCCTCCCATGATTTTTCTGCCCCAGCTCTCTCGCCCGTCCAGCCGCAGTGGCCCCCCGGCACACAACGCGCTGCATGGGGTCCCTTTGACTTCTATCTTTGACCCTGGCAGGAGGGTGGCAGTTGCAAACTGAGAAGCCGCTTGCATGCGTCCCGTCCTGTCCCATCCCATAACATAGACTGTGGCCGCTTCAGAGCTTCTTTCACCCCCCTCCCACCCACCAGGCCCAGGATCAAAGTCAAAGGGAGGGAGGGGAGAGGAGACCACACTGAAGTGCGTTCCCCCTCCTGGGTGGGGGAGGTGGGGAGTCAGGACAACTCGGAGCCGGTATGCATGCATCCTTCCTTCCCATTCTGTCCATACCTAACCATAATTAATTATAAAACCTGAGTCCCTCCATCCCGCTCCCTGACGGTGCAGGGCACGGAGGCAAAGGAATGAATCTTTCAGTAATAAGTTAACACCACAAAGCTCTCAACCACAACAATAACTGTCAGCAAACAAAATAGATATGTATCATGTTGTAATCACAGTAACTTACACTGTGAAGTTTTCATTGGAGTGTATGAGATGAATGATTAAATAATTCACTCAGCAGAAGGAATCTCTCTTCTCATATCCTGGACAGTCAGCAACTAAAACTCCGTCCTCACAGCGGGAGAGAAAAGGGATCAAATGGAAGCAGCCCCTCAATTTAAATAGAAACAAAAAGCTAAGGGTGGTCTCTGTGTGCGTATTGTCTCTGAAGCCAATCAGACTCGGGTGGTCATGGTCAGGGGCCGGGCCCAGGGGATCGCCGCGTAGGTTGTGGTGGTGGTGGGATCCTGCGCCACTGAGTAATTCCGGGCGGCGGAACCATGCAGCAAGAAATCACAATAAAAAGCTGCTGCGCTTCAGTGAAAGGTCAAACTTTGTGGCAAACCTGACACTTCCGCGTGAGATCTGCAATTGCGACAGTACAGCGGCGGCAACCGCAAAAGCAGGGAGTTCAAGGCGTGAAAATCACCTCTCTTCCTAATCGTGCTGCTTTGTGCGGAATAGCACTTTCCGCCGGTAAATGCTGCCGCAGCAGTACAACATTTCAGTCCTACCCACAGCTCCCTGTTCCTCTCGCTACTCCCAGAGGCTCTACCCCATGATCAGAGACCCGTGTTGACTGCATTGCTGCAATTTGCAGGATCAGCCTGTCCTTGCAGTGCCAGGCTGAAATTGCAGTGAAATGGCAGTAGGAGATGTCTACAGGATCTTTCAATCCTGGCTCAGGCATAAACGTGTTGCCTGACCCCGAACTAAAACTGCTGCTGCAGCTGCCGTCTGTCAGGGCGGTGTGACCATGCCCCCTAATGGTGAATAGGCCCCTGGGAGATGAATTGTGGGTGTGGGGTCTTAGGGCCCTATGTTTTGGTGATAGAGGTCTGGGGCTTTAACATGAGGTGGGAGTTCCGGGGTGTTGAAATTCCAGAGGATTTGAGTGGTGTTTGATTAACAAAGTTGTGATTCTGTGTCAAACCTGTTGAAAAAGCATGCTGCTAAGCAAATGTGCATGTATAAATTGTTGCATAATTATGCAAATAACGTTTATTATGCAAATGTTAATACTCGTGGTGAATTTGCAGAATTTGGCTTCACTGGTTGCAGAATTTAAGATTTTTTGGTGCAGTGAACTCAGGTCCCTGCCCATGATGTTCCTGGCTGCTTGTCTGTGGACAGAGTAAGGGGCCAGGGGTTACTGTTTGGCTGTGGCTCCGCTGCTTCCTTCCTATCTGGTCTGTATGTCTTGCGCTGGGGGCCTATTGTCCCCCCACCACCACTGTGAGCTGCCCCCTGTGGCTGCTGTGGTAAACCCTCTTCTGCTGCCAGTGTCTTGCTGTCTTTTCCTGTGTTTGGATCTGTGTGGGGATGGGGGGGGCACCAGTTCTGTCTCAGGTCCTGATCTCCCAACAGGTGGGAGGGTGTCCATTCCCTCCTTCACCCTGTCTTCCTTTCCTACCTGCATGGTCAGTTGCCCCCAGGCGCCTTTGGTCTCTTCCACTCTGCTTCCTGCGCTCCCGGCCCCCTCTTCTTCCTTGCCCCTTGCCTGCTCTTAGGTGGGATTGACCCATGTTGCCATGCCATGTCCCTGTGTCTCGCCACACTGCCTCCTGCCGCTGTGTCAGTGTTACCATACCATCAATTGCACGGACAAAGATCTCTTGTATGGCCTCTGGATCCTCTTCTTCCTGAGAACCACCATCTCCTGCTCCTGCACCTCCAGGTCCCCTTGAGCTGTGGTGGGAATAGGGGTGTGTTTAGGGCTGGCCGTACTGCTGGGCAGCTCAGGGTGGCCACTCTGGACCCCGCTCCTGGGGGCCCCCCCACACTCGGGGCCCCAAGCCTGACAGTGGCCGGGATCTGGGGACCCTGAGTGCAGGGCCTCCCTGAGTTTCGGCCAGGGAGTGAGGGAGAGGCGGGGTCTCTGCCTCTCACTCCCTGGGCCAAATCCAAGACAGGCAGCAGAGGGGGCCAGCGGGAGCGAGGGAGAGGCAGAGGCCCCGCCTCTCCCTCACTCTGTGACCTCCCCCCTCCCGGCTGCCTGTCAGTCTTGGTCAGGAGGAATGTGGGAGAGGCGGGGCCTCTGCATCTCTCTCACTCCCCTTGGTTGAGACAAACAGACAGCAGAGGGGGCTACGGAGCGACGGAGAGGCAGAGGTCCCGCCTCTCCCACACTCCCTGGCAACGTCCGGTGGTGGCGGGCGATGCGGCAGCAGATTTAATCTGTTGTTTCACCCACCCGAGCCCGATGCAGGGAGCTGGCGAGCGGGCTCAGCGCGGGGCCCAGGACGGCGACGCCACAGTCATGGATGAGGTAAGTGCCCCTGAAATTGCTGGGCTTGGGGATGGGGAGTGCCCCTCCACCCGTCCCCAAGCCCAGGCCACGCCCCCTGAGCCAGGGAACACCCCTAGGCCCACCGGCTGCCAGTGTTTTTGCCGCCGGTGGGAGAATAGGGCCCTGCCTTTCTCATCTGCCCTGGGTCCCGCAACTCCTAAGGCTGGGTGTGTAACTCCTGGGTGTGTTAGTTCACCCGTGCATCCCTCCTGGGCCTGGGCTATGCCCCCCCCCTTCCTTAGGGGCTCTCTCTTACCTGGATCGATGTCTTCCTCCTCCTCTGTGTGTGTGGGGGAGGGAGGGGGGGGTCCCTGGCATGCTGCCGCTCCACATGTGCCCCCTCATGCTGTGGGTTCTGTGCCTGTGGGTTTAGAGGGTGCACACGGAGGGTGATGTGCCTGGTACTGGCATCCAGGGATGCCTCCTCCATCTGCAGGACGAGGTCATGTCCTCCCACTTCCTGGCTAGTCTCGCCAGGTACATCAGTCTCCCCTTGCTGTGCAGGTTTTTGCACGAGTGGGGGTGGGGGTGGTTTTCACCCACTTTCTGCCCCTGATGAAGGCTTTACCGTGTTTGCGGGAGACTATGATCTCCCCATCCACATAGAGGAAGCGATCCAGCTCCTGGTAGATCATATTTGTACGCAGGGCTCAGCTGGACCTGTTACCTGGCTGTACCCCAGGTGGTGCTCAGGGGTGGTCTGTGCCCCCCCCCGGGGGTTCTTGATGTTTTACCTGACTGCCGGGGAGGCCCTCCTCTACTGTTTCCCTGGTGGCGAGGTGCTCCGGTGCTCTCCTGTTTGGGGGCAACGGAGCAGTCAGCGGCCTGGCCAGCGGCCTGGCCAGGTGCTCAGGGTGTCACGGGGTGAGGGAATCAGGAGACAGAGAAGAAGCTAAACTGGAAGGGGCATAGCAATAGAAACTTCTCAGCCTGTTCCCTATGCCAAGGGAACCGTGTTTTCAGTGCTGAGCTGACACATCCACACTAGGTGGTTTGATGGCTCATCGAGGTTGAGAGAGAAGTGATAGAACGAGATAAACAGAGGGAAATGGGAAGACTAACCAGACCTATGGAGAAGGAGTGAAAGGGCTCATGGTAGGGGGATCCCACAAGGATAAACTCTAAGGTGTATAGCTCGCCCGAGTGGGAGCAATTGAACATAAGGCTCACACAGAGCAGGGGAAACGACGAAGCGTGGGCCCACACAGAGCAAGGGGGAACGACGAAGTGTGGGCCCACACAGAACAGGAGGGACAATCAGCAGAGGGTTCACACGGAGCAAGGAGGGCAGTTAAACAGGAGGCACACACAGAACAGGAGGGCTAGTCCAAGCGCTCACCTGGACCAGAACACACAGGAGTCAGACAGGGGGCACCATACACGAGCTCACCACACTTGGGGGGGGCGGGGGGGACGACAGACAGGAATCAAACATTCACAGGAAGACTGGGGTCGCACCCGTGCTGCCCAACACTAGCACTGAGTCGGACCTAGGGGTGGGAATTCTGGTTCTCCTGAGAACGATATTGCCGGTATTTGGGTGTATTGGATAAATCCAATATTTACCTGTACTGGCATACCGGATCTTTAACACTGGGCACTTTACAGGTTTTTTTACATTGCGGCCATTGTGATAAACGGCCGCAATGTAAAAAACCCAGTAAAACGCCCAATGTTAAAGATCCGGTATGCCAATACCGGTAAATCCAGTACTGGGGAGATCCGATACCGGTAAATTCTGTATCCGGTATTCTCCCTGGTGTCCCACCCCTACCGAGTACGCCACACCACAGACAAGAATGGGGAGGGGTAGACTAGGGCACCCGGCTACAGTTGGGGAAGGGTGTGGCACACAAGGAGCAACCACACAAGAAAAGACAGAAGGAGGAAAAAACAACACACTCACAAGCCCACCAGGTGGTGCAGGGCACCAGAAAGGTCCTCCAGCACCCCAAGGGACATGGGTTCAAGGCCCAGCCTTGACACAGGGCTGGCCTGTGCCCTACCACTCCCCTGTCTGGGTGGGGGTTCCCTTGTGTTACCTGACTGTCAAGGGAGCCCTCCTCTGTTGACTGGCTACCTGCTGTGGGTGCTCCCCTGTTCAGGGACGATAGACCTGTCAGTTAGCCTCCTGGCCCCTGATAGGCTAGGTCCCTGGCCAGCCTGGGGTTTCTGTGGTTACCTGGCGGGTTGCATGGTGCTGCCTCCTTTTGTCTTGTCCTTGGTTTTCATGCCTGACATGCAGGGAGCCAGCACACCCATCTCCTCACTGGCATGTCCTTTAAGGGCTCCCGGCTGCGCGTTTGGTGCCTCGCGCAGGGATGTGTTTCTGCTTGCGGGCACCTGCTGTAGCCCTCGCTTGTTGGTTTGGGAGGACCCTTCCCACAGCGGGGTGTGCTTACCTGTTCCCATGGTTGGGTGGGTGTTCTCCACTCATCTCCATGCATGGATCATTCCGGCACCTTCTTGGATGCTCTGTGGGTGGAGGTGGGTGGGATGGGCGGTCACCCACACACCCGATGGGTGGAGATGTCTTGTGCGAAAATGGCCAAGGTTCCAGGAACACATCTCAAATATAGCCAGGGCCTATACCATTGAGGGTAGTGGCGAAATTTCCCCAAAGTTTTCTTTTTCCTTTTTTTTTTAAACAGAAACATAAAAGTCTTGTTCCAGTCTCAAATAAATATGCTGTGTCAGTGGACTAGCAATATAAAAAGGTTAATTTGCATCTTTATTTTAAAAAACTCAAACTTTACCTTGATAGCAAA
Organism: Sphenodon punctatus; assembly: GCA_003113815.1. Lineage (NCBI taxonomy): Eukaryota > Metazoa > Chordata > Lepidosauria > Sphenodontia > Sphenodontidae > Sphenodon > Sphenodon punctatus. Next base: position 867,719 of record QEPC01010260.1, read on the forward strand.
AATGCAAACTAATTGTTGCATTGGTCAGATGCAAGTTTTTTATTTTTAAAAAATATTTTTATTTTGGATTCAAGTTTAATTTTTAAAGTGTTAGTACTCGTGTACCGACACTTTAAAATAATTGCAAGACAAATGTTGGTGTTGAGATGTTTTCAATTATTGCAAGACAAATCCAGTGTATTTGGATTTGTCTTGCAATAACTGAAGACATCACTAAAATTTAAAGCAGTGCATGGAGAGACATTTCTACATTTCTACTACTTCAACTTGCTGTACTAATGTTCTCTGTTGTAAGAGGGAAAAATGGAACCTTAGATTCTTGGCAGGTAAGAAGAAATACATGTCCAAAATTCCATTTAAACTGTATTTATTTCCAAACAAGTTTACACATATCATATGGAGTCTTTACTGCCCAATCCTCAAAGGTATAAACCTGATGTAAGTGAACGGTGCTTCTGCTGAGCACCAAGCTGCTAGTTTGTAAAATGCTAAAAAGAGGAACTGTTTCTTCTTATGCATTTCTTATGTTACAGTACTAACACGAACCCCTCATCCACACCCTATGCTGCCCTTGAATGAGCCTCTGGGCACTGCGCCAACAAACACTGCTTGCTTGAGGTTTCTGAACTCACGTGCAAGGCGGCGTGTATCTCCCAATAGCAGATACTAGTCATATGGACAGGTACCAAGGAAAAGCAGTTCCATCTGTATATATTAAGATCTTATGGGGAAAGATACTTCTAGCAGGTTTATACTAGTAAAATCCCTTGGGAACACTTTTTGTCTTTTAAAAGTCAGCTGAAAGAAAAATGAATTGGCAGCCCGACACCAAGGAGCACACAAGAGACAATAAATAAACTCCTAAAAAGATTTGGTTTTCATTACTGGAATATGGAAGATTGTTAGGAATATCACAACTCCTCAGATAATAATAATCTCTGGAAGAACTGACCAGTTTTGAATCCGACGTGAATACTGGACCCTGCAACCTCACTCAGGCAAAATTCCCAGTGAAGTCAGAGGCCGTTTTCACAAGGGTCCCCCCCCTCACACGTGTGCAGTGGGTAGGGGGGCACCCATGCAAATGGCATCTGTGGTGGGTGGGTGGGCACCCATGGGAACACCACGGACGGTGGGTGGGGGTGCATGCACACTCCCATGCTCCACCCATCTCCACCCATCACCCACGCACGGAACAATGGGCTCCAATGCCGGTTGCTCTGTGTGTGGCGGTGAGTGTGCGCCTGTGGGAATGGGCGCACACCCATTCTCGCACCCACCGCGGCCTGTGTGAAAACAGCCAGAGTAAGGGATGCAAATCTTGTCCACTTGTTATAATCTCTGGTCACTTGTTCTAATCCATCCGGCTTCTCTGCATGAGGAAAGACTACCCAACTATATGTTCTGAGAAGCAGGAACTATTTCTTAGAATACATATACAGACTCCAACACAGTAGGGCCATGTTCCCAACAAGACATATTTGCGCTATTATGACTAAAGAGAACGCCTAAGCTCTGACCATGGTGATGACCGCTGCCTTCCCCAACACAAATGAGCTGCACCAGGGGGAGGGAATCTTTTCCTGCCCTGGGGCCACTTTGAAAATTTGTACAGGGTCCAACAGCCACAGAGAAGTTTGAAGTGGGGTGTGTGTGCTTAAGTAAAGTGCTCAGGGTGGTGGAAGTGGGTCCTAATCATGGCTCTGTGCTGATCATGGATCCCCTGTTCTTTTGTGTATAGCTTAATCTCCTCTCCCTTTGCCTGAGCTCATTCTTTCACTGTTTGGAGATGGAAACTGGATCCGCAGACCAGATCTAGGAACTGGAAAGAGGCCAAATAAAAAACTAGCCCAGGGCTGCATTTGGTCCCTAAGCCTGAGGTTCCTCACCTGTCACGGAGGAACATAGGGTTACACACATGCAACATGGGACTACATGTAGACTACAAGTCTGGTAAATATGTAATGCCAAAGGTTCCCCATGTATGTAAGGTTACAATTGAGAGCTGTAGAACTCAAATTACGGCTCTGATGCATCACCAGGCTGGAGGAAATACAAAGACATACCAAAATGTGTATTCCACAACACTTGCCAGACAGACCCCTGTAGAGATTTAGATGGGCCTTTGTGTTTGCCTGGGTTGCCTACGTGACCGACCCCACGATTCCCCAAAGGCGGGAACAGACACAAAGAAGGGGAAAACTATATAAAGTGGCCAGTGAGTCACCTTGGAGCTCTTCCATCCTAAAGCCATCTTGAGAGCTGAGCTACATGTGAAAGCCTGCCTGCCCACAGCTAGGCTGGAGAAAACCATGAGGACAGAGACATGATTTTGCTCTCTACCAACTAAGAAGCCAATGCCCAGTCATTCTACCTTTATGACTGAGGAACAAGAAGCTTATGGACCTTTATAGGGTAAGATGCCTATGTAGGAACTCAACCAGTATAGATCAGGAATGCGTTACGCTTACCTTTGATTTCTAGTAACCACTCTGTATCAACTATCTTGCTTATGTAACCAATAAACTTACTTCTTATCTTTATGAAAAAGTGTCTGTGTCTAACATTGGAACACAAGTGAGCAACAAGAGCCTTCAAGCTCTTGCGAACCCAGAGAGTAAAGAGTCTGTAAATGGGAAGGATCAGGCCCTTGTGTGACAAAGGAGTTTCATTGTGGCAGACTTGAATTAGCCAGAAAGAGAAACTAATTCAAGAGAGCTGTGCGCAAGGGAAACTGAGTCACTCAAACCCGGTAAAGTGGGGGTGCGGACCCTCCAACCCGTGACACCACCCCTGGATGACACCAAAAGTAACGCTAGTCTATGCAGCCTATTTAAAAGGGATCAGTCCATGACCGCAAAACAAAATTTCACAGGAACAATGGATCATCACAAACCTCACCACTTTTTGCTCCACACCAAAGGCAGAGTTCTCCAACCTTACTCTTGGAAATGCAATACAGTGTTTTAGCAGCATAAACAAAAGAGCCCCCTTAAAAAAAAAAAATTTTTTTAAAAAAAAAAAAAGGAAAAAGGAAAAGAGACCGATCAAAATGACCCTACCAAATTTACACCTACCAAACAAAAGTCTAAATTGTGCATGCAATCTTCCCCTGTGGAGAGAAGAGAGAGAATACATGATACAGGGTAGTTACTTCAGTGATAATAATCTACTTTGATAATAATCCACCAGGGGTAAAATATTCAGGGTATGTATTCTTTAATCAGGAGTACATATAACAGGGGAACTGTGTCCTACCACGCTTTAATTGATTCATTTAATTAATTATTTAAACTTAGATGCCTCCCTTCCCAAAGGTTCAGGTGGCTTACAAATCAGAAAAACATTAAAATACAAAAACCCCTAAAACATCCCAGCCCTCCACAAACTAGGGATGGGCGAACATGGTTTGGAAGTTCGGAGTTTGGACTGAACTCAACCAGTTTGGTCAACCGAATCGAACTTCTGAACCGAACTCGATTTTCAAACCAAACCAAACACAGCTCTGTTCACCCATCCCTAAAAGATAATATTATTATTATTATTAACAAACATTTATATAGCGCCAGCAGTGTACATGGCACTTTACAAAGTAATAAAATAGACACGGTCCCTGCCCCTAGGGCTTACAATCTGAGCGACAGGAGCTGGGGGAGAGACATAGGAAGGGGAACAGAGGGAGAGACAAGGGGTCTAACATTCATGAAGATGCGAGGTCTCAAGTGCACGTACTTGGCTTGGTTACGATGAGAATGACAGCAGGCAGGTCCATGTGGCAAGGATAAGGGTAAATATTCCATTTAGTTCAATGGGGTTTGAATTTCCAAACTTTGTTCGGAAGTTCGGACTGAACTCAAATAGTTCAGTCGACTGAACCGAATTTCTGAACTGAACCGAATTCCCAAACGGAGTTCTGTTCACCCATCCCTACCACAAACCCCACCACCCCCTTTCCAAACCATCCCAAACCCCTATCTCCGCCCACCAAATACCTTTTCAAGGTAAAAACACCGTGTTAATTTGAACAAAAGCAGTAGGGAAGGAAATTGTGCATTCGGATCTGTTACGGATTTGGATCTGCAATTATGGATTAGTTGACAGATCTATATCTAAATCAATAGAAAAAGTCATTGTGCGTGTGCAAATGGCAACTGGATCATTCTGTGGCAGAAGCAGCATTGCCGCCATTTTGTGAAAGGGTAGCATTTGTGCATGGCCAGCAGCTATTTCGCACTTGTGAAATGCTTCCCTTTTCCAAAAGGACAAGAACGCTGCTTCTGCCATTTCGGAAAAGGATGCACATGCGCAGAATGGTTCAGTGACTATTAGCATATGTGTAATTATTTTTTCTATTTTTGAGTAGATTTAAAACCAAATCCAGAACAGGTGCGTTGCAACTCTTGCGGTTCACTATGGATTAATCTGTAAATAGCCCGTTATGAGCAGTTGCAGATTAATCTGAGTCTGTAATGCCCACCTCTGAAAAGAAGAACTAAAGTGAGCTGCAGGCCCTGCAACAACATATATTTTTCATAAGTGCTCTGAAAAAATTTGCATATGGGGCAACCCTAGGATATTTTCAGAAGTGATGCTACCACATTTAGCCACACTTTACCATACTTAACCCCACCCTAGGCTCACAACACCATCACTTCTGTTCAGCAGCCACCAGATGTTCACCACACTTTGCCCCAAACCATGGTAGCCGTTACTACTGGTTGTGATCTCGGAAAATTGTGGGGAACAGCCAGTGTTAAGCACTACCATGTTTTGGGGCAAAGTGCGGCAAGGCATACCTGTAGCAGAGGGGGTTCCCCAGGGCCACTGGGGTGTCACTCAAGGGAATTAGCTCACCCCCTACTACACCATATCAGCCTTGAGCTTCTGCTGAATCCCTTTCTTCCCATAAGTGGGTACCCTCTTCGGACACACCACACGGTCCCAAGAGCCATTTTGTGTAGCCCTTTATTGGACAGACACAACCAGTCCACTGTACCTGGGGCTGCCAGCTCATCCGCCTCCCAGCTACAGGCCCAGGTCCATCTCTCCAGACTCAGGCACAACACAACCACAACCCCCCAAAGTCCATTCAGCCAAGCCTTAAACCCTCAGGCTCTGGCTAAGCCTTCCCCAGCTAAGAAACTCTTTTCCAAGGCACAGCCTTTCACCCTTGCCTGCCCCTGGTTCTCCAGTTGTCAGTACCCTAGAGAGCATAGAACAGCAAGACTTTCTCAGGAAGCTATTACTTACTCCACTCCCTGGTAAAGACTCCTTTCTGCTTAGCCTATCTCTTCTTATACACAGGAAGATTGGGCATGGCCAGGCTGCCTCTCCTCAGCCTTAAAGAGCCACTAACCTGCCCAATCTGTCCCAGAGTTTCTCAGCCTGTGCTCCCCACAGACTGTTCCCCAGCTATGGGGTTGGCTCTGCCACACTTCTGTGTGCGCTCAGCCCTCTGGCTGGCCCACACAGCCCCCTTCTTAAAGGGGCAGCAGCCCCACAGGACTGGTCCCTGCTACAGTACCATCATGTCTATTCTGGGTATCGGCCTACCCCGGGGCAGGGTGGTGGCCATTACCTCAGACTGGGTCTAAGCATGGTAGTGTCACTTCTGAAAATAGCCCTAGAAATCACTACCTCTTTTTAGAAGTGGGCATTTAAATTTGCATATCCTGAAATTTTTTTGCCTTCTGCGCCAATGCAGGCCCTGCAACATGTGTTTTTAATAAGTGTCCTGAAAAAAATTGCATATGTGGCAGCCCTAATGATTTCAGAGTACGGTCTCATTCACACAAAACCCTTTTTGAACAGGCATTGGTGTAAATCTGCATTCATAATGTTGTATGAAATCCTTACCACTTCATGTGTACCTTGATCATTTTTTGTTCTCTGACACCCAATGCAAAATGTTTGCTTGGAAGGTTCTGACTCCAGCAAATAGAAATGAGGTTGTGCGAATAAGCTTTTCTGGAGCAAACTTCAATCTTCAGTACATCATTTCCTGATTGTTCCTCCCTACATCTGAGTTACTATTGGGATGTAGTCAGACAGGGCCGGCGTTAGCATAAGTGAGGCCCAGGGCGGGGAGCCCCTATCTTCTGCCGGCAGCTAGGGGTGCTCCCCGGCTCGGGGGCGGCGTGCTACCCAGGCCTGGGCTTGGGGATGGGTAGAGGGGGCACTCCCTTCCACACATCCCCAAGCCCAGCTATTTTTCAGGGCACTTATCGCCGCTGCCACGTCAACCGTGACTCTGCTGCCATTCTGCCTCTGCTGCCACCTCCGGCCTGGGCCCCGCGCTGGGCTTGGAGCTTCAGGCGGGGCGGGCACCATGGCAGCAGATTAAATCTGTCGCCGCGCTGTCTGCTGCCACCTAAAGTTCTGCTGCCCCTCCCCCACGCCTGTCACAGTCTTGGCCAGGGGAAATGAGGGAGAGAGAGGCAGAGGCCCCGCCTCTCCCACACTCCGTGCCCCCCCTACTGCCTGTCATAGTCTCAGCCAGGGGAAATGAGGGAGAGAGAGGCAGAGGCCCCGCCTCTCCCACACTCCGTGCCCCCCCCCACTGCCTGTCATAGTCTCAGCCAGGGGAAATGAGGGAGAGAGAGGCAGAGGCCCCGCCTCTCCCACACTCCGTGCCCCCCCCCACTGCCTGTCATAGTCTCAGCCAGGGGAAATGAGGGAGAGAGAGGCAGAGGCCCCGCCTCTCCCACACTCCGTGCCCCCCCCCACTGCCTGTCATAGTCTCAGCCAGGGGAAATGAGGGAGAGAGAGGCAGAGGCCCTGCCTCTCCCACACTCTGTGCCCCCCCCACTGCCTGTCATAGTCTCAGCCAGGGGAAATGAGGGAGAGAGAGGCAGAGGCCCCGCCCCCCTGCTGCCTGTCAGTCTCTCGGCCAGGGGAAATGAGGGAGAGGCGGGGCCTCTGCCTTTCTCTCCCTCATTTCCCCTGGCCGAGACTGTGACAGGCAGCAGGGGGGAGGGGGGCACAGAGTGTGGGAGAGGTGGGGCCTCTGCCTCTCCTTCACTCCTGCTGGCCCCCTCCACTGCCTGTCAGTCGGAGTCGGCTGGGGTTCCCATGCTCGGGGTCCCCAGCTCCCAGCCACTGTCACGGCTGCGGGTGGAACTACAGTCTGTCTACTCAACGGACAGTCGTTGCAGCTCTGCTCCTGGCTGAGGCTATGGGTAGCAGCCTAGAGCATAGGGCAATCCAGGTGCAGCTCTATGGTGTAGGGGAGGAGGGTTCTGGCACAGGTGGAGTGTGGGCCATGGCAGCTGCCGGGTCCGTATAAACTTGGTGTAGGTGGGGCTGGATGCGGGGAGTGCACCCCATGAGCAGGTCCAAGGGTAGCCACCTCCGGGTCTCTCTAAAGCCACCCAGTGTTGTCAACCCCACTATCTCATAAATAAAGAGACAAAAACTGACAAATCAAGACATTTGGTATATAAATAATGAGTTGCTATTCTTTCAAACATAAACCCACTAAAAGCTCAATGGCAGCAGCATGGGAGCCAGTGGCATCTTGGGGCTGAGGGTAGGCTCACTCACAATGCTGTGCTGCCTAGTCCTGGGGGTTCAGGAGGGACCAGCTGCTGAGCTCTCCCCCACACCAATCTTCTCAACGCCCCGCTTCCTGCCAAGCCTCTTGATCTCGTGAGATTAGTGATCCTAATCACAAGATTGCAAGTGAGGCTTAGAAATCGCATCTCTTGTGATAAATTGGTGAGAGTTGGCCATGCTGGAAATAGGGAAAGCAGGGAAACCACTGAAATAGGGAAACCATTGAAAAGCAGGGAAATCAACAGCTGTGTAAACACATTGCTAAGGGACAAATCAAACACAGATAAAGGACACACAGCAAGTTTGGAAAGGGGAATGAGGTTGTGTGAATGAGACTTGAAAGTCTGTGTGAGGGTTCAAGCCTGCTTATGAGACTGACGTTAGTCAAACTGCCTCGTTCATACTGGAAAATAATCCGATACGGCAGTGATGAGGGTTTTAGTTTGTGATAGGTCGTACCCAGAAAATAAACAGTAGTGTTAATAGTTATAAAATCCTGTTTGGTTGTGTGTGTGTGTGTGTACTGCAATACTGTCTAAATCTGTCTGATTGTCAATATATTGTATGTAGTAAGTTATGGAGGTGTATGAGTATATGTAAAGTGAATGTACTGGCTCTTAAGCCCAGATATATGAAAAAAGGTGTACTGGCTCTTTAAACTGAGACAGCCATATGGAAGCCACACCCCTTTCTGGTATATAAAAAGGCTGCTGTGGCTGAGGAATTCAGTCATAGCTTGGCTTGTGGTGGGGGAGGATTTTTAATTAGACTACTGTTGTTGGATTGTCACTACAATGTAGAGAGCCTACTGTGTGGCTGGGAAAGGCTCTGTGACAGACTCACTGAGACAAGCTTTTACTGACAGTCTAATCTGTTGTTTGAGATTTTCTTGGGTGTGGACCAGGTTAAAGACTCATGATAAGACTGTTGGATCGGAGGGGTCTTGCTGCTAAGGGGCATGCAATGTACTGTTGTCAGGTGGGCCTAATAGAACTGTGAATGGATATGCTTCCCCTGATGGACTTCATTAAACCAGTAAATTCACCCATAGTGTATTGCAAATAAATGGACTTGCTGTGTTTTCACGTATTCCTTTTGGATACCCTGAGTATTTAACAAATTGGAACCAGACCTACCTCCCATTTGTAGCAATCATTTCAGCCACCCTGACACATAGGAGAGGCAGTATAGACTAAGTAATATACTCTAACTCCTGTAGATGCTTTTGTTTTTCTAAGTCTGTTTCCTTTCTTGGCCTTTCATCCATTAAAGTCAATGGCCCAGGCCCTGTTGGCTTTAATTAATAGACTACAGCCTCTTCTCTCAACACTCCTCATTAAATCAAAACTCTGATAACGTAGTTGCTGGAAACTTCTGTGCTAGGAGGACAACCTCAGTAGATTGTTACAAGAAAATATTATTCATAATAAAGAAAATCAAGATATCCAATTTATGTCCCTAACCTAATTATTTATTTGGATTATACTGTTAATCCAGGGATTACAGATGCGGTACATGTTTATTTAGCAGGCAAGTTATAATAATCCTACACTAGCATGTGTCTTATCTTACAAAAAGAAATCAATCCACTCTTGCAATTTGTGATTTACCAAACATGTAGATTAGTACTACTACAACTGCAGATAGTATTATCCACACTATAGTATAAACACTGGAATGTCAAATCTTGTGTTTGCAAACAGATTAACTCCTCCTTTTTAATAAAGGCTGTGTCAGGGATCAGAGCTGGGAAACTTAGAGAGGGGCAGGTTTGGGATCAGGAATGCACTCGGGACTGGTTTCAGTTTGGTTTATTTTTATTTATTTATTTTATTTATTTATAAACTTTTACCCCGCCCCTCCTGCCATGCAGCTTGGGTCGGCTTACAACATTTTAAAATACAATAAAAACAATTAAAAACAATCATAAATATTATAAAAATAATTAAACAGGGCTAGCAAACCAATCTAAAAACCACAAATAGGTGGGGGAACTAAAAACCCCACACCCTACCCACCCTCCCTCCCAAAGGCCTGGGCGAACAGCCAGGTCTTACAGTTTCGCCGGAATGTTAGCAGGCTAGGGGCCAGGCGAGCTTCCTCCGGAAGGGAGTTCCACAGCCGCGGTCCCACTACCGAGAATGCTCTCTCCATCGTGGCCCCCCGCTTAACACGGGGGACCTCCAGGAAGTCACCCCCGGCTGACCGCAGGAGCCGCTCTGGGGCGCGGAGGGTGAGGCGGTCCCTAAGGTATGAGGGGCCGAGACCGTGTAGGGCTTTATAAACCATCACCAGCACCTTAAGGTTTAAGGTGAACCGTGTGTAAAAGGCCAGTGTAAACGTGCTTTTCTGGGAACGATCCTCAGACCTCGCCTCACAGTGGGGCTGGACAGGGCCTAACAGACCGGAGGTTGACTTAGCCTGGTTTAGCCCAGGTGGGCAGGCCTTTGCCTGGGCTGTGTCACCGACCTCCTCCAGCCCATGTGTACTGTAGCAGTCAGCTGCCCACCCTGATGAGCAGGTGATTCCCACCAGGCTACTGTCTTGTTTGTTTTCACCTAGAGTCCAAATGCTGGATAAAGCAGGGCAGAGCCAGTTCAAACACAAAATGGGGTCTAAGGCAGGGCTGAGCTGGTCCAAGTGCAAACGGAACGGGGAGGGGAGCAAATAGGAAAAGGAGACAAATGATCCACGCAGCTTCCTGTGGCTTCAAACTAGCCTTATATACAGGCCAGCAGCTAACCAGGATGTTGGGGGCATCCATGGAGTAAGACTGGAGACTTAGGCTGCTTGCCTACATTACTGCACTGGGGGAAATTTATGAGAGGAAATCTCACAGCGGGGAAAGTAACGTGAAGCTTGGAACGTGGGTACAGGTTTAAAAACGTCATATGATGCATCTTGTACTGTTTTCAATCACGAAAGGTAGAGCACAAAATCCATCCTGCCTTTCATGATTGAAAAGAATGCAAGACCTGTTAACTGTGCACCCATGTTCCAAGCTTCACGTTACTTTCCCCGTTGTGATATTTCCTCTCGTAAGTTTCCCCCAGCACAGTAACTTGGGCAAGCAACCTCAGAGGCTATCCAGAAGCTATGCAGCGTGGCCAAGCCAAAACAGGGCAGACCTACATAGTACTTTTCAGGGACCAAGCAAAGGACTGCCAGTGGAACTAGTAAATGAACCACCACACAAAACGCCCAAGGTTGCGGATTCCAGGTCTGGGGCTTGACAGACTGAAGAACAGAGCAACCTTAAACTTAAAGCACTTGTTAATAGCTGTATGAGGGGAAAACGTCCAACATGTAACAATCCTTAACATGCTCACCAACACCACCACAGGGGTCAAAACACCTTGAGAGAGGGATTAAGGGGTATATCAGGGGTAGGAGACCTTTACCATCCAATGGGGCACTTTAAATTTAGTACAAGCTCTATGGGCCAGAGAGAAGTGTGAGGTGGTGCTTAAAGGGCATGCTCAGAATGTGAAAAGGTAGGGTCCCAGGTCATGGATACATCCCCTATCCTTGAGGGCGTGCCTTCATCTCTGCTCTCTTTTTCCAGAGCTTATTCTCACAGTGCTTGAGGGTAGGGACTGGATTCCCAGATCCAGGAATTGGAAAGTGGCCAACCAGAGGCTAGATTTGGCTCATGTGCTGGAGGTTCTCCACCCTTGGGAGAAGGGTGTTCAAAGCGGTGCATACGGATTTTTGTAACTGCAAGAACTGCTTTACAAAAACATGTTATGTTTCCAGTACATCTATTTATATGTATAGTCCTGTGGACTGCAAAATGATTACTTGCCTGAGTATAGTTTACAAGATTGGGCTCCTAGCAAGTAAAAAACAAAAACAACCAAACAAGAAAAGATGCCAATACATTAGTAGAGTTTTAAACTATTCAATTTCTTACCATAAATACATACAGCTTTTAGGAAAACTGTTTATGTCCAACAGAATTGGACAGGGACCCAAGCAGGACATTTCTCTCATGCAACTACAATGTTCATTTTATGTTTTAAAAGTTGTGAGTAATTTCAGTAATTATGAAACTGAGGTCATTGGCTTGAGTAACATGTTGTAAACAGATGTTTAGGCAAGTTTCCTAACACAGTTGTGCCAGTGCTCTACAGTCCCATGTCATAACACTCTGGCTTTGCAATCTGGAGACTTTCTTGATCAGAGGCTTCTAGTTGTCTCGAAGTTTGCAACACACACAAAATACTAAATTTACTGTCATTTTTTAACCTATGGAAATTTGAATCATATGCATCCAGATTAAAATAGTTTTTGGATTATCCATTGCACTGGTAAGGCCTGGATTCAGCACACAATACAGGCGATTGGGACTGCATACATGCATAAAGTTAAGCACCTGAGTTCATGTTTAAAGGTCAGAGTCTTTGGCCCTGCTTGTAAATTAATGGAAGCCTGCCGGTGAAACTCTGATTTGAGTGAGAAGTCATCACGCTAGTGCTGGAAACTGGAAAGGGATACTTCAGTCATCTCTGTAGGAGTGATACGAATGCCTTTGTAAAACGGGCATGGCTGGGGGAGGGGGCGGGGACGGGCCCATGTGCACTATGGGGAGTGCACATGCGCCTCTGGTGGGATTTAAACAGGCCAGGATGCGTATGCTCCCGTGACCCACGCACCATCCACTCTTGCCCCGGCATGGAGCATCCTGGAGTTTTCTACAATGCTCCATGTGTGGGCATGAGTGGACGGTGTGTGGGTCACGGGAGTGCGTGCCCACCCATGCTGCCTTCAGATGGGTGCTTGGGTGGGTGGGGATGGGTGGATCTCTGTGGGCATGTCCCATTTAAAAACAGCCTAAGGTTCAGTCTCCTGTAGGCAGCTGCTAGAGATACCCCTCACCGGGGTTACTATTTAATTTCTCAGATCTCTTACTTTTATGAGTGAGAGGTATCACCCTACTGGCATATTTTGTAAGCTGAAAGAGCCAGAAACACCTTCTGCTACTAGAGAAAGCAAGAGACAAGGGCATTACACCATGAAAAAAATCCACCAAGCACACAGCACCAGCATTAGTGTATAACAAACTCAACTCACTGAGCACAACAAAATTGCTCAAATTTACATTTTTGGACAGCTTCAGTGCAGTTTTAAACAGCACATAAAAACATATGTTTGAGGCAAAAGGGTATCAGAAGAAATGAAAAACTCTGAAAATGGGAATCTCAAATAAAAAGCGAGTCGATTCCTAAATGCACATCATCAGTTGATCAGACCCTTCTATCCCGTATAAACACTAGCACAATGACCACGTTTACCTGTCTTATTTCAAAGAGATTTAAAATATTTGAGATATAACTCAGAGGGCGTTTTTAAACGAGAGCAGTGGGGAGGGGGGGCCCGTGGCCGCTGCGTGGGATGGGTATGTGGCGTCCACACATGGGAGGTGTGTGGGGAGTGCTTCACATGGGGGACTCTCTTCATGGCTGCCCCACCCATGGAGGTGGACACCCTGGCCCTGGCATGGGGCACTCTGGATTTTCCTGGGGTTCTCCGTGCATGGCCATGGGTGGTTGGTTGCGTGGTTTACGAGAGTGTGCCTCCCCACGCGCCAATTCAAACAAGCGGTTTGCCACGTGGACAGTGGAGGTCCATGCATGGAGGCGTCTCATTTAAAAACACTGAGAGCTGGTGAAAAGCGAGGGTGCTGAGGAGTTCATTTTGTTTAGGGCATGTTTTGATAAATGAACAGATACTTTGATTATGCTTGCACCTTAAATCACTTTTACTTAGGAATCATTCACATGTCAAGTGCATTAAACTAACGTTAACCTGGATTAGGAGGCAAAGTATGTACTCTTGAAAAATTAGGAGTATATACATACTCCTCTTTTTACATCACAGTAACTGTAATGCGAAAAAGGGCAACAAGGGGTATGTCTCACCATGTGCTCTGTTGTGGCATCACCAGTAGGGGAAGATACATTGGTACTACATCTGTTTGGCACTGTAGTGAGAACGTTATCAAAAGGGAGTAGTTATTAGGGGTGGGAAGTTCGGATCTTCCGGTATCCGATACTGCCGGTATTTTGGTGTACCGGCAGTATCGGATTAATCCGGTATTTGGGGGGTTATTACCGGTACTGGATCTTTTACATTGCGGCCATTGTAATGAATGGCCGCAATGTAAAAAAAGAAAAGAAAAAACCCAACACTTTCCCTCCCCAGTCCAGGCTGTGCGGGTGGAAGGGGGGACACCCCCCACCCACCCTGCCGAGCCTGGATTTTTTTTTTTTTTTAATTTGCCCGAAGTCTCTGCTAGTGCGGGCTCCAGGCCGCCGCCGGCGACCCAGAGCCCGCACCAGCAGGTAGATACTGTTGGTACTAGGGTGATCCCTGGGGTGGGGGGTGGTTTAACACCCACCCCAGGGATCACCCTACCTCCCGACCCAGGGATCGCCTACCGGGCGGCAGCGGCGGTGCTCCGGGCGGCTTCAGCGCTGGCTGTGGCTGCTGGCTTCAGCTTTTCTAGGCCTTCCGGGGAAACCTGGAAGTTCCCCGGAAGGCCTAGAAAGCTCTGAAGCTGGCAGCCACAGCCAGCGCTGAAGCTTCTGGACCGCTGCCGCCGTCCGGAGCGCCAAAGGTAGGCGATCCCTGGGTGGGGAGGTAGGGTGATCCCTGGGGTGGGTGTTAAACCACCCCCCACCCCAGGGATCACCCTAGTACCGACAGTACCTACCTGCTGGTGCAGGCTCTGGGTCACTGGCGGTGCCCCGGAGCCCGCACTAGGGACTTAGGGTAAATAAAAAAAAACCAAAAAAACCAGGGTGGGTGGGGGGTGCCCCCCCTTCCACCCGCACAGCCTGGGCTATCAGCAATTCAGCTCAATGAAATGCTATGGTTTTGACTTAGCAAGTTACAAAGTAGTGGACTTCAACCTTTTTATGTCTGCAAGCCACTTTTAAAATTCAAGTTATGGGGAGCCACTCTGGGCAAAATGTCAGAACTGGTGAATTATGCATGTAATGTTTTATTTGGTTAACAGCTATATGCGGGCTGCTTGCTTGACATAAGCAAAATCAGGCTAACAGAAAAGAGGACTAGGGAATAGGCGTTACGAGGCCTAAGGCTAGTTTACTTTGACCATATTCACACCTTCAGTGGCGGGCTGGTCCGCACATATCTGGGACAGAATCCGGAAGCCAAAATATGTGCGGGGTTTGGCTGGTGTGAAAGCCCCGCATGGCCTTGCTGGCAAACACCCGAAAGAGTGCAGAGCAGCTCTGCCCTCTTCTAGGTTATCTGCACTCTACTGGGTGATCCCCGGCAAAGCCACGCAGGGGGGCTTTTGCACTGGCCAAACCCTGCATATATTTTGACTTTCCAATTCTCTCCCGGAGGCAAAATATGTGCAGATGGGCCCGCCGCTGAAGGTGTGAGTGTGGTCTTTGTCCTTAGTTGGAGTTATGCCAATAGAGAGAGAAATTGAGAAGGCGGCCTGGTTGACAGGTCAGAATAAGAAATGGGAAGTGAGATAAGGACTCTGATTGGATGATGCAGAATGTCACCATATTTAGCTAAAATTATAATTATAATTCACGCCCCAGAGTGGCT
Organism: Sphenodon punctatus; assembly: GCA_003113815.1. NCBI lineage: Eukaryota > Metazoa > Chordata > Lepidosauria > Sphenodontia > Sphenodontidae > Sphenodon > Sphenodon punctatus. Next base: position 882,863 of record QEPC01010260.1, read on the forward strand.
CCTTTGGTCTGCTGGGGGTGCCTTCTTGGAGGTCCCCCGTGTTAAGCAGGGGGCCACAATGGAGAGGGCATTTTCGGTGGCCAGGCTACATCTTTGGAATTCCCTCCCGGAGGAAGCTTGCCTGGCCCCAAGCCTTTTAACATTCCGGCGGTCTTGTAAAACCTGGCTGTTCGTCCAGGCCTTTGGGGAGGGTGGGTTAGGGTTTTTAGCTCCACCCTACCCTTATTTTATTTTGATTTATTTGTCCTAACCTTGTTTTAAATTGTGTGATGTTTTTAAGAATTGTTTTATTTATTTGTTTTTATTGGATTGTACATCACCCCGAGATGCCATAGGCATATGGGGCAACTAAGAAATGTTTTAAATAAATAAATAATAAAACTGCTAAGCTAAATGAAAAATCATGCCATTTGCCATATTCGCTATTCTGGTAGTTATGTGGTTTATAAAAGTTGACCCAGTTTGCCAGATTGCAAGCTGCACAGCTCATCACCCCAGAAACTTTGTCTGAGGGCCACTTGGTCCCTAGCAGAATCACTACTGGGGATATTTATTTATTTATTAAAAGACTTAATATCCCACCCCTCTTGCCACAGGCAGCTTGGGGCGGCTTACAACAACATAAATCAACAGTTATAAAAACATACCACTCCCCCCCATCCCTCTCGTCCCCCACCCTCTCCTCATCTCCCCTGCCAAACGCCTGACAGAACAGCCAAGTCTTACAGCTTTTTCAAAAGGTGGGAAGGTCCGGGGCCAGACGCATCCCCACCGGAAGGGAGTTCCTTCTGAAGGTCTCTGCCTCGCTAAACAAGGTTCTTCGAGGTGTGCGTGCACACACAACTGGTGACTCACCCCACCCACTCTGAAGGATTCCTAAGGAAGCCTTCAGGGTCAAAAGGGAGGCGTTCTCCCTTTACGCGGAGTGGGCGACTAGGAGAGCTGTCCACTCCGCATAAAGGGACCCTGCAATGCAAGAGTGCAGCAGGGGGCACTCCTGCATTGCAGGGGCCGGGCAGGGGGAAAGTTCATACAGGGGCGCCCAATATAGGTGCCCCCGGTATGAACTAAGAGCTGTGCGCGCGTCAGCAGCTCCCAGCCCCCTGCACAGGCTGGGTCCCAGCCTATGCAGGGGGCTGGGAGCTGCTGATGCACGCACAGCTCTTAGCCTCCCCGAGTCCCCCCTGGATGCAGGTGGCGGCGCTGAGGACCCAGCCCCATCATGTGGTAAGTAAATTACAGGCCCAGATTGGGGGTAGGGGGAGTGCGGGCACATGGGGGGTGAGTTCAGGCATATGGGGGAGGGGGGTACATGGGGATGAGGTCAGGCACACAGGGGAGGGGAGGAGTGGGGGGTGTTAGAACAGGGGCAGGGAGCCAGGGCCCCTGGGTTCCTTGGGAGGGGCATGGAG